>JBAMHX010000024.1:16640195-16659365 GCA_037177515.1 Pseudomugil tenellus | reverse complement strand
TTCTCTTTAACAGTAACATGTCCAGGATGACACCAACGCTGGTTAACCAGTACTGCAACTCCTCCTCCCTTTAGTTTACCACTGAGTTGTTTATTGCGGTCTGTAAGGACCGCCTTGAAGCCGCGTACAGACACATTACAGTCTGGGATATGTTCATTTAGCACCTGGAGCTTGACAGTTAAGTTAGCTAGCGAGCTAACGTTACCCATCACAACGACTGGAAGAAACTTTTAAATCTCCTGCATCTTCTCTCTGCCTCACTCCTACACTACGTTTTCTTCTCTTTCTTTTCAGGCACATTGAGATTAGAAGTGTTATTTCACTGATAATCTTGAATTTGGAGATCATTATCAGTTGATCTTGCTGGTAAATAATTCTCGTTGCCATGGAGACGCACCATAACAAGTCTTAAAAGACCAGAAAAAATATGCAGAAAATCTCCCGTATAGCACAGCTTTTTACCAGAGTGAAAAGTCTTCTTGGACATCCCAAACTGAAAGCTCATGTCTTAAAAAAGAGGCCTTTATTACAAAAAACAGAAAAGTTAAGACAGAGCTACTACAGTTTGCAGCCACCGAGCAGCGCATTCCTGAATGATTTTGTGATGAGATAAATTACATAGTGCAACATGTAACAACTTGAAAGAGTACTTTTCTATTTCACATGACACCAGGACCAGTCTTCTGGTTGCGAGACTTTAGCTACGCTTCACTCTGAGCTGTGTCTCATTGACTTCTAACCACTAGCATTAGCATATCTGACGTTTTTGCAGTTTTTCACAGTCAATTAAAAGACAGGATTATGACTGAACTCGTGGATTCGAAGCTCCCTAATGATGCCAATTCCTCTAACAAAGCTAGCAGTAGCAGCCATATTTTTAACACATTATTCAGAGGTCATGCTGTAATTGTATGTAAATGAATGGCGTCGGGATTGTAGCGACCTGAGAAAACTTTACTTTCTCTGTCACTCTCTTCTCCATTCCTGCGCCTTCCTTCTCTCTACTGTATCTAAGTGGCGTCTTTTTGTTGTTTTTCTCCCACTAGAGTTGACCTTCTGGTTCTACGTGAAGGAGCATCTGAATCGCCATGAGCTCCAGCGTTTCTATTCCCTGCGCCACATCTCCTCGGAGCTGGGCCGGGGTCGTGCCTGGCTGCGCTGCGCCCTCAATGAGCACTCGCTGGAGCGCTACCTGCACATGCTGCTGGCTGACCGCCCACGTCTGGGGTCAGTGTAGCATTTATGGTTGATTCCCGCTGAATCACTTTCACCTTTTTATTATTTTTTTCCCTGACTTAAGTATAAAGTATGTTTGTATTTTTATGGCAAAATAAATTGTAGGTATGGGCTCTCACAGGTCAGCTTTACCTTTAAGGTTAATACTCATGACGTGTGGGACTTCTATAGATGTAACGGTGATGCTTCTCTTCTGTCTAGAACTTATTATGAAGACTGGGCTTTTGTTCTTGATGAAGAGAGAGCCAGTATGCTTCCCACAATGGCTGCAGGTGAGTTTGTGTTGTACAGGTGTTCACATGTTCCTGAGATGTTTCATATATTTTATATGCATTCAGAACTTTTTTCTAATAACTTGTGTATCTGAATAAAGTCAATAAAAAAGGCACACACCTGCCTAATTTTAGTAGTAAAGCGGAATATTAGAGTGATAACCGTGTTATGAGATCGGGAAGACTGTCTATGGATCAATGCGACAGGGTTTTGTCAAAGTGACCATCTGTTATAAAAACTCTTCATCATTCTGGAATAGAAGAGTAGGAACATTTAAAGACTTCCTAGATCTCGATTAATCGATTCTAAAACAATTCTCATATCAATTCCTAAAGATCGATCCATAAGTCCAAAGATCGATTTATTTAATATATTTCCTTCGGTGAACTTTGACCTTTCATTCATGCGTTAGTGTGACAACACATAACATAAACTAAGACATGAATCTCCTCATATTTACTAAAAACCACAGAAGTTATCTTCAACTTCTGACATTTCGTAAATTTTTTGTTGAATGTTAATATAATACTAGTATTTATACGCTTCATAACTATATACACATATAATTGAACAAAAGATTTTAACAACACTGAACTAAATCCAAATATGATCAGAACAAATCAGATTGAATCGTGAAAATCGATTCTAAATCTTGAGAATCTGAATTGAATCGATTCTTGAAATCTGAATCAGTACCCAGCCCTACTCCCCATGTCGAGAAAATGGACAAACCTTTCTGTTCTTCCACAGAGTTTATGAAGGAAATTAGGATTAACTCCTAAGATTACCCGAAACTGCCAACTAGAACTGCTGCGAACACTGGGTCTTAATTCTAGTTTTATTGGAAGATTATGTTGAAACATTTCCCGCCACTTTTAAAAAATCAACAATAAAAGAGGACTTTCAGTCATGTGTTACAATATTGTTAGCGTTAATATGAAAGAAACTAATGGTAATTTTACGTCCAGTTAGCATGATAATACTGCGCAGTGCGATGTAAGTATAATGTTTTACAAGTTGTACTCCAGTAGTTGATAAAACTCTTTTTTTGTATGTTTTAAAGTTGGTACGATGAGAGAGACTCAGAGAGAAACTCTCTTGTGATTTTTTTTGCTTTTCTTATACTTCATTCTGTAAATGGTAATCTGTGAATATACTAATCTTATTCTGCTCGTTTTGCTAGCCACTAGCAGGGCTTGTAGCATATGATTGTTAGTGGGGCTTTTGCCTGCTTGGTCTGTTGGCTTTGTCTAACGGCTTAGCTAGCTTGCTAATGTTTGGCTAACTAGCTAACTAGCACATGGCTGCTTGGCCAGGTAGCATTATAATATCTAGAACCTACTGTGAGTAATTAACTTTTCCTTGTAGCTTGTGTTAGCTTGTTTTACAAAATAACACATTTTTCGCCGTAGCAGCGTCACCTTTTGGAAAAAGCAGTTTGATCCTTTTAACCTGTAGGTGGTGCTGAGCAGAACCAAAGCATAGCCAACGCCTTGATGCATGATTTACACCCAAAAAACATTTTATGCATGTGAAAACTTGATTTTTAGTGGACATAGACTTTACAACAGGCAGAATGCTCCCTACAATACAACAAGCCTCAGAAAGTTCACTAATACAGAATAATCTTCTATCACTTATGTGCTACTTATCTGAGGTTGTGTGCAGGATGAGTAGTAGAGCCCAGACTTCCCTCTCTTTGGTCACTTCCTTTAGCTCATCTACCAAAAGCATTTCCAGGCCAGTTGAGCAACTGCCCCTTTAGCCTGTCCTGGTCCCTCAAAAGGCCTCCTCTAGGTTGGACATGCCTGGAAATGCTAACCAAGGAGGCATCCAGTATCCTACAATGTCCCAGCCACCTCATCGGACTCTTCTTGAACATGAGCAATAATTACGAAACTTCCTGACCCAGAGTGAGGACTCCACACCTTTCTGATTGAGGATCGTGGTCTGAGGTTTTGAGTTGCTTATAATTATCGTAGTTTATTCACACTGAGCTGCAAACCATTCCAATTCGAGTTGAAGATGATGAAGCGAAGAAGACCACATCATCTGCAAAAGCAGAGATCCTGAGTTCGCCAAAGTGAATGCCTGAGCAGGGCGTAAGTAGAAGTGAGCTTGAGGGAAGGCTGACACTTTTGGCACGTGACTTTTGGCCACGATTTTGTCGTGGCAAGCCGTAGCATTCTGAGGCACGAACGGTGAGGCGCCCGCACTGTTCGCGAATAGTTCATGAATGCGTGCTCACCACTGTCCGCATTGACACGAACTGGCACGATGAATTCACGCATAGGTTGCAAATAGTTGGCAAGAAGAGTTTGCGCAATTCGGACAGTTTTATTCCGACTTGGGCATCCCATATGAAAAGGGGGCCTCCCCAACCCCAGGTCAGTGGAAGAGAGGACATGCTGAATGCCAGAGACACGGTCATTGCAGAGAAGAGAAGATGCCTATATGCCTTTATATGCACGCATCGTCTCGGATCGTTCCGATGACCTCACAACATGTTCATGTACAGTTGGCGCATAGTTCACGATCTGGTGGCGAGATTTTGTTGTGACCAAAATTTTGAACATTTTAAAATTCTCGTCCCGACATGGCACGCAGTCACGACGGGTTTACGCCAGTTTACGGCTAGTTTTGCGTGCCACAGAATCGTCAAGTGTCAGGGCGCCTTGAGCTGTTTTTCATTGATCAGACCCTGGAGGGAATGCTCTGTTTTCTTTTTATTTTTTTATCTATAGGTGTTTGAGTTCTAAAAACATCTTAATCTCATGTAGTGGTGTATAGCATTCCCGCTGCACGTACAAGCTAGTTGAAGTTAGTTCATGCTAACTGCTTACTTTCCAGCTTTACTGATCACTGAAGCAGTGTTTGTTTGTTGCTGTACGCTTACCATTTAAGTTTTTGAAACCCTGACGAGAATCAACACAAACTATTAAATATTACGCATATGTTCTGCTGATCTTCAGCTTTTTTTTCTTTCTTTTTAGATGCAGGCAGATGGCCTGAGTCATTTCAGCATGATGAAATGACTTATTTCGCTCCTCTTCTTCGTGCCGTTCTCAGGTTTAAACTCGATACTGTTTGCCATCAACATTGACAACAGTGACCTGAACGGTGGTGTAACTCGAGGAGGCTCTTCGGTGTCCCACCTCCTCAAGGAGTCCACGCAGGGCATAGGCAGCCTGTGGAAGGAGTCCACTCAGGGAGTTAGCAGCCTGCTGCGAGAGATTGGCACCGCCACGGCCGTGGTGCCGGGCTTCACCCCCAGAGTGGACAGAGCCTCAGACCCACTACCCGTCCTGCCACGCAGCACCTCTGCCGGTAGGAAGCAGCTCTGTTTTATGTTTTATTTTCTTTTAACCACATATTTTTCTCTCCATATGCTCCTTTCGCTGGGCGTTGATAGTGGGTTTAAATGTTAACTCTGTGGGGGTAATGTAGATGAAATGCAAGCTGCTTCGGTTATTCATGACTAAAGATTTGCTCTTCTTTAGCCAGAAAGACTCTTTTTCTTCTGTTTTATAGATAGTGCAGCAAGTTAAAGTTTCAGTATACAATTTATCTTTTTGATTACATTTATCTTGCCCCACAGAGACCTGCAACCAAATTAGCTTTGGATTGATTTTATGTGAAGCTGTCCGTAAGGCAGAAGATCTGCTTCTCTCTTGTGTTGTTGCCAGGAAATAATCCAGGTGCATGAATAAATGTGTGGTTTTTGGTGGAGTCATTCCAGAGGCCTGCTTTGTGTCATAATTAGTAGAGGAAGCAGATATTTCCTGGATTTTCCAGGCAGATGTTGAATCAAGGCTGCAATAAGCTTAAGATTAAATAAGTCTTTCACTTTGGGAATGTTTGTTTAGCCAGTTTCTACTCCTCTCCCGTCAGATTCAGGACTGAGGAAGGACCGTCGGAGGAAAAAAAAGATCACCAACATTATTTCCTTTGATGATGATCTGGATGGAGGGGCAGAGGATGAGGAGGAGGGAGAGGAAGACTCTCAAAAGGGTAGCGGGATGAGGAAGAGTCACACAGCCCCGGCTCAGAGCAGCATCGAGGAAGGCATCGACCCTTTGGAGCCGGCATTCTCCGATTTACCCGCACAAAATGGGCTGGCAGAGCCGGGCATCATCAACTGGGTGGGCTCCCCCCATCCCTGCCGCACCACCCCCACACCTCCACTGCCTGACAGAAAGAGCATAGATAATGAGGAGGACGATGAGGAAGAAGAGATGTACAAACCCAAAACACAAACCCGGGAGGAAGAAAAGATCCCAACAGATCAGTGAGTTCGGAATCTTTTAACAAGACGTTTTTTGACTTGTAAAACTGATTTCTTTGGGATTTAAAGAAGACAGAGCGGCATTTCAGGACTTATACAAGATGCTTGTTTTAAAAATAAATATAAAAATGCCGAAACATACAGAACACATCCATGTTTTGCCTCAATCGCTATCATTTTATTGTCTATGAAACTATTTGCAGCAGCAGATGATGACTAAGATAAAAGGTGTTTCCTTTGGAAAGCACACATAAATCTTCATATTTCAGTGTAAATAGCATCATAGCTGACAGCTAAACAAAGTTATTCCCTCAAAATGACTAAAATGCCCCAAAAGTTATTCAAAAGGCTGAAAGAAAACGAGAAATGTTACAGATAGCAGTGAGAGAAAGCAAGAACGGTACAATAAAAACAGAAACGCCTGTAAAGAAAGCATCCTACAGTAAAAAAAAAGAGGAGACAATCATCAAGAGCACCTGTAGGGAAAAAAACAGAGAAAATGTGATGAAAATAACCACATTAGCAAAGAGTTAATGAAACCAGAACTAAAACCTGCAGGACAACATGGTGACTAAGCGTGTGCTGGTGAGTGAAAGGGTGGATGCATCATGTCAGGTCCAGCATAAACAGGGAACATCGCAAAAACCTAATTACAGAAAAGTACGCAACTATTATATGATCTTTAAATTCACAAAACTTCTTTTCCATGATAGGAAATCACTGAACTCCTGTTGGTGAAGCTGGTGATGGCAGGCCGTCGTCATGCTCACTACGATGCTGGACGTGTTTAAACACATCATAGCGAAAACCTTCACATGCGTTCACGCTGTCGGTCAGAACTGTGCTGATTCTTCTGTTCACAAGCCAAACTGAGCGAGACCACCTTTGTCTTGTACCAGGGTGGTGGTGGGCAGCCTGTCCAGCGTGTCCACGTGGAGTCCCGTGCAGGTCATGGCCGATCAGACCAGCTCCGACATCCTGATTCCCCTGAACCCCACGGACTCTCACCCAGGTACCAAAACGCCACTGCATGGCAGAACCCGCATAAAGTGCAGTAAAATCAGTTGCACGACTCTTCAGTGCGAAGCTTAGGTACTTTTCTGCACCTTCACTTTCACTTGCACTTTGTCTCAGCGAGCTCTGTGGAGGACGCAGCTGCATTTCCTGTTCAGTGCGACTCGACGGGATCAGCGGAAAACTGCGAGAGCAGCAGATCACAGCTGACTTTCAAGTAAGCTGTTCTTTGTATTAAGGAGTAATGTGGATTATTGGCCATTTTTTTTTAAGTTTAAGAGCCTGTTTGGAGGCAAAATCAGCTGTAGCAACAATAGAAGGTGTACTTCATTTGTCCCTTTATCTGCACCAGCATGGAGTCCAGTCCACCTGTGCAGACGGCTCCGCTCTCCAGTGTCCTGCCAACATCTGGTCTGCCAGAATCCATGACAGTAGGTGAGGATGTCCTCTTTTTTTTATCCGTTTCTGGCCATTTCTGGCTTTTTCTTACTCTTCTAGTTCAGTGTTTGTGTGTTTTCTGTGGTATGATTCATGCTGCTGCAGCAATGGCTGTTTAAACGATCTGTTCCTCTTCAGGTTTTACCAGAAGATGGTCAGGTTTACGGTTATGTAAGAGGAATGTGATGGGAATGAATGCTTTTCACGTCCTTCCTTGTCTCTGTTTGGAAGTTCCCCGTCAGCTTTTGCCTGGAATCACTCAATTTAAACTTGAATCGAATCCTGTTTTCCTTTTTGTAGGTACAGCGCTCTAAATCCTCTGCCAAAAAAGATGATTAAGTTCTTTATTATTCAGATATTGTGACGGTATGACAGGATCCAGCAGGTGGCGCTGTTGGTCCAGCGTAGGCACATGCTACTGTAGCTACTGTATGTGTGGACTTTCATTTGCTCCCCTTTAAGGATCTCTGCTTGTGAAAATGTGAAAAGTTGTGTGAATGTCTTCACTTGACGTCAGATTTTGTAACAGTATGTTGATGTCACTCACATCGGCCAGGGTAAAACCCATCCTGACAGAGGCGGCGGTGGCATTACGTATGCCGTTTTCTCTCATTCCTTCCCTTCGTATCCCTGGATGCTTTTCTCCAACCTGCTCTCCGAAAGCGTCCTTTCTCCAGGGAAATATAGAAAAGCACAGAGGGGGAAAGAAAGACTGGAGGAAGATTACTTTCACTGCATTCAACATGACAAATTGATAATGCGTTGACTTTAAAATGTAGAGTTCCCTGTGTGTGTGTGTGTGTGTGTGTGTGTGTGTACGGCAGCATGAACACTGTTTGTCTCTAATCTTTATGCAGGTAGCAAAGGAAGCTTTTATCAGTGCCACAGAACATGATTTATGCATAAAACTTGTCATATATTGATATTAACACATGTTTTTATTTACAATCTGCATGTGTTCATTGTCACTGTTCTGCCTTCGACCCTCATGTCGCTTTTTCTCCTTCATAGGAAGCTGCACCGATCACAAATCAATGTTCATTCAAAGCCTGATAGCTTTTTTTTTTAACTGTGTGATGTTAAAATGCCGTGAGAGAGGAAAGAGCGTTCAGCAGGACGCCGTGCTTTAGTGATTTCCTTTCGGATCGGACGGCGTGTGAGTCCAAGCCGTCCATTGATTGCCACGCATGGAGTCTGCGATTCACAAGCCGCTGATTATGAAGCCCGGCTGTCTGCAAATGCTCCTACCGACGCCGTTGTGTTTTGGTGACGGCACACGCGTATAAAAAAGCACCTCTTCAGCGGGTGAGGTACATGCATACATGCATGCGTCGGCACACTTGTGCAGTAATTTGCTCATGTCCGCCTGCGAGGATGGAAGGGCGTCGGGCTCGACTGAAGTCCCTAATGGCTCGTCTGCGAGCGCGTGGTTGGACTAAAGGTCACATTTATTTCTGGCCTGCTGATGTGCAGAACAGAGCAACAGAGATAATAGAATTCCGCTTTTGTCCTCTCTGCTGCGCTCGTCATCACAATCTTCCCCCCACAAACAGGCTCTTAGCTCCAGGCTGGAGGAGACCTACTTGTATCTGGGTCTACATTGTGATAGTTATAAAAATGGTTGTTGCGGAAATATAAACTCCTTGTTTTCTAGCTGTCATATTCACAAGTTCCGGGTCGGAAGCCTTCGTGTGAACATGCGAGATGAGTCACTGTTGTCGCCAAACAACTCCTCCCAAATCTGTCCTTAATATCAGGAGGGAGATGAACATCACCCAGCATCTCTCACACATCCTGCAATGCGATGCTTTAAGCCTGCAAAAGATGCTCAGAAATGCAAAAGAGACGCACCATGCCAACACTTCCTGGTGGTTTGATAAAGTTAACCCTAATTTGCAATTAATCCGCCACTTTCTAAAAGAAATCCTCCCCAGTTGGTGTTGGAAATATGTTGTGTTGACTTTGGGAGTGAAATACCTCATCGTGCCGTAACAGACCGCTCCCTCAGGAAAATATTGTAATAGCTTCCATGGTCCCTTAACAGTTTGTTTAGCGTCAAAAGTTTAATTTGGAATCAAACTGCTGCTGCTGATGATGATGTTAAGAAACTGAAGAAGCCAGCGAATGTTTTATTATCATGATCGTATGCAGAAAGCCTCCATATGCCGTTGAAGCATGTGAGAAACCTCCTGTTTTTATTTAAATACAGTCACAAAGACTCGAATAAAAGGAGGATTTACTCTGTACGAGAAAAGTTATTGCTGTAATAAATGACACGTGCTGCTTTGTTTCATCACGGCGAATCTCTGCTGATTTTCTTTTCAACCCTTTAAACTCTGTTTCTATTTTTACGGCTCCGCCTGAACATTTTAATGCTTGTTATTAAATGAGTGTGTCTCTGAAACCACAATGTGTATTTGGATGCTTTTGGAGTCAAAGTCATGAAGAGATTGGCTAAGATGTGTTAATGTTAGTGTGCATTGCTGGTGAGGATGTTTTGTAGCACAAATGAGAACTAAAAATAATATTAAAAAGCCTTTTCATGATGACTACATGAGTTTCTCTTTCCAATGAGATATAATAAAATATATTAACATCATCTCAATAACAAAGGCTAATTCTGCCAATACAGTTGGAGGTTTTTTTAGCGAGCGCTTTATGCGTCTCTGAAATGGCCATTTTGGACTAGTTTGCTCATCTTTTCTCAAGCTTCAGGTTAAATTACTTACATCCAGCATCATACAATCGTTTCTTTGGAAGCTTTTATAAAATGTTTGAATAGCAGAACATTTTAAAAATAGCATCAGAGACATTTCTTTATGAACTAAAATCAGAAAACTTAATTGATAAGTAATGAAAATGTAAAAAGAAATGATGTTCTAGAGGTTTAAAAAGTGCTACATGGTGGAGCAGCGGTTAGCGCTGCAGCCTCACAGCGAGACAGTCGCTGGTTCAGAAACTGGTTCTGTGTGGTTTCCGCGTGTTGCCGTGTGTTCTTTCCGGGTACTCCGGCTTCCTTCCCACCATCCAAAAACATGCCTGTTAGGTTGATTGTTCCATAGGAGCGAGTGTGGCTGCTTGTTCGTCTCTCTGTGTGGCCCTGTGATGGACTGGTGACCTGCTAGCCGCTTAGCCAGCGATTAAGACTCAGGATGAGGTTTTTATTAGTTGTGAGTTATTGATCTGCAAAACGTTTGGAAGTTTTTCATTTCCTCTTGGTATGTTTAGCTGATTCTGACGCCACCTTCAGACCAGGCAACAGTTTCACATCTTTTAATGAGTCTCTGTGAAATGCAGCCTCAGTTTTCTGTTCTTAGCTTCCCCACCGGGCAGCTGGTGGGCAAGATTGGACATGTCGTCCATTAAGAGATCGTATTCTGCATACTTTGGTGGCAACAAGTTGTTATTTGAGTCTTGTTGCCTCCCTGTCCTCTCTAAGTTTACTCGCTCTTCTCTGCAAGCAACGAGGCAACAAAATCCACGTTCAAAGTCACTTACATCCTCTTTCAGCTTGATCATGTCTATATAACTAAATGCAATGAGTTGCTGTCATGTGATTGGCTGATTACATGCATGTATCAACAAGCATTTCAGCAGTAAGTTTATATTAACAAATTAAATTATGATTATGAGACAAATGTAAAATGTGGTTTTCTTTTTACAGTGAAATTAGTGAAAGAAAAATATAAATAATTTATTATTTTCCCTTTTTTTGTGTCATATGTGACAAAATAATAGGATTAAGCAGCAGGTCTTTGGTTTATCCATATTCCTGTTCGTATTGGAGTCAGTTAACGCTGATCTCTGTCCTTTTCAGTGGAGCTGCGTCAGGCCATTGTAGCCATGATGAACCGGAAGGACGAGCTGGAGGAACAAAACATGTATGTTCCAACACACACACTCAGACTGGGACGACATATAAAGTAATATCTGGGGCAGCAAACTGTTCAAAGCAATAAGCATGCAGAGATTTTAATTTGCTGTCATTTAGCAAATCGGCAAAAATGTGTGAAACCGTAAATCAGTTTAATTACGTTCTTGTAGCGATTATAAAAAGAACTCTGATGTTATGTTAATGCACCTCTGCAGCTAATCAGAATTAATGTGAATCTTCTGCCAGGCAGCATTTAGATTGTAGTGATAGAGTATGATGTGCAGGCAGGGTATTAAAGAAGATGCAGTCACAGATTTGTGTTGATTAAGTGTTTTCCATCAGAGCTAAATGTGATTCAGCGTCTCGGTCGGCGCCGCTGTTAAAGTGGCATTTAACCGCTTCATGATAAAAAAGCGTCATCGGAACGCTAACATGAAGTCTAAAGGATGAGAGTTTCACTTGAACATGATTTGACAGAAAGCAGTGTTATTGAATTACTCCTGCATGTGATCCGTAGGTCTCTTCGCAGTCTGCTGGATGGAGAGATGGAGCACTCAGCAGGCCTGAGGCAGGAAACGGATCTGCTGAAGAAGAAGCTGGAAGAGCTGGAGGAGAGACATGCAGCCAAGGTTCAGGCGCTGGCCAGGTGAGATACAGCTGGGTTGTTCCCCACATTCACACAAAATGCAATTCTGCTTTTGTAAATGTGAAGATATTAAAGCCAACCAGTGAGCCTGAATTAGATTCAACTATAAAATATGGAAATAACTTCGATATTAGCAGTAAATAACTTCGATAGCGGTACCACTGGATACATTTTTGCTTTGAACTGTGGGATTAAAATGTTTGAAAAGGGAAATATCTGATCTACAATCATTTTTTTCTATAATGGATTTTTGTATTTAGGTATTTATGTGGTCAGTGTTTCTGGGTAAATATTTATGTTAATTATTGAAAGTACTTCACAGCCTTTATTTACAAATTTAATTTACAAATTTGCATTTTGTACTTTCAAACGTTTTGAAGTAAAATGAGAAATAGTTGGTCTAAAAAGATGGCCGACTACGTTGTACATGAATTATGTCAGAACTTGAGAAAACCACGTGAGAACTTTGTGGATTCAATTAATAAAATCAGAAAATACAAATTTATTAATATATAACTGGAAAATGGTTAATTGACTTTTGTTTTATACAAATAAAGCCTATCTTTGACATTCTCCATTAGGCCTGTCGCGATAAGTCAATTAATAGCACGATAAGAAAAATGAGCGCAATTAGTTTTCTGGATGCAATAATTTTAGTTTCGGCTTTTTGTCTCTCTTCAAAGATTGCAAAATGTTTCACTACGGTGCATCATAGTGTACCAGAGCAGTTCAGAGGCAGCGTTTGTCTCCAACGTCGCCTACAAGATGACAAACTTAAGATCAGACATGCATTTAGTTTTAATTTTGCACCTTTTATATGTAGTCCAGTTAAAACACGACCCTTTATATGAGCAACACTGTGTAGCTGCTGACTGGAGGATGAACTCCACGTGTTTAAAGACCAGATATGTTCCAGATAATCAGACTCCTGAAACCCTGGAAGACCAGAAACTCATCTACACATCAAGCTAAATGTTATTTAAAAATGAATGTTTATTATAGGAAATGGTGGATTTAGCCTTATTACTGCATTATTATCATATTAGTCGAAAATTATCTAAAAATTACTTTAATCGCTTAGTGCAATATTATCGTTTAGCGCAATAATTTCTGAGACAATTAGTCGCACAGCAAAATTTGTTATCGTGACGGGTCTATGCTCCATGTGATTGTGAATCACATTTTCAGGATCAAGGAATGTTAGTGAAGAAAACTCTTGCAGTTAATAATATTTACTCACTGCTGATGTGAATAGATGCATTTTTTAGATTTAATCTTGAAAGTGTTATTACAAAGGCTCATAAACTGTTAGGTTTGATTTATAAAAACCTGTAGGAATCCTGAAGCTGCTTTTACTGTCAATCTGAACGAGGGTTTAGTGCCACGCTGTAGCTAATGTCAGCATATCTGATGCTAGGCCCGTTAGCTTCCTCGTGAGCCTGTTTGTGGCTCATTATTTGTAAACCAAAGAGCTTTTAGTCAACAGGGCTGAATAAAAGCTTATAAAAAGCCCAGGACACCCTCTTGTCTGTCAATAAAGCTGCCTTGTTGCAGATGATACCTGCTGCAGCTGCATCACTATTTTACACATAATCACAGTAATTATTGCTACCCCACTTTACACAAAAATAAAACCGAATTAATTTGCCCCAAAGTCACTTTTAATCCACTCGGGATGTTAGGAATTGGAGAGTCTGTCAGAAAAAACGTAAAATTGTTGCCCCCTTCATGTTCATTGTGTTCCACTTCCTTCCCTACACCATAAATACTCAGTTTGGTCCCAATAATTAACCACCTGCAGTTTCCCTGAAAGTGGACTGCGTCACCTCATGGTATATTGGCCTTAAGCCCGGAGTCTTCAGTCAGTACTCGAGCCCTTTAGATGAACCATTAGTCATCTCTCAGCAGTCTAAACAGAAGTCTGTGCTCACATAGTAGCCTCCTACAGGAAGTCCAGCCACCATCTAGGATTGATCGAGTGACTCATGTGAAGTGTGTAGGGTTAGCTAAAGCTGATGGGTTTGTTTTTTGGAGAGGATGAAGCAGCTGTTGGAGCTTTTTTAAATGCAGGATGCTGTTTGTGTTCACTTTAAGTGTAAATGAAGAGAGTACTGGTAATGCGTGTAGAGGCAGCAATGGGTTTGCTATAGCATATAATACACACTTCTACACAACCAGGCAGACAATCTGTCCTGTAGTCTGCTGCTAAATCTCAAGTGCTGCTTTTCTTTCTTCACCAAATCTATCTCGATCAATAGCGACTATAAATACTCCTAAAGGAGCTGGGAGCAACAAAACGAAAGCTGTCGGCATCATTCAGCGAGAGAGGCTACTGCCAGCTACTAGTGCTGCAGCTCTTTGTGCGTTTGTTTTATTTTACCAGAACAGGTAAACTGCAAGCCAGTTTTCAGCACCTGACTGGGTTTTCTGGTTGACTGGCAGCGAGTTGAGGAACTCGGCTGCTGTGGGGTTTAATTGAGACGCATTGACAACGTGCTCAGACTTTGACAGGAATCATGTTGCTGCCAACAGCGAGGCTGGGGTTAAATGTTTATCTCCAGCACCAGATGGTCCTGTTGTTCGAGGAAGATGCCACCAGTCATCTGCTTATTTTAGAGCCTCTGCTTGTGATAGCAGAGAAGCTAAACCCAAGGAAGTGGGATACAAATACAAGGCGAGTGTGTGTGTGTGTGTGTGTTGAGCCTGATTGTGTGCGGGGGTGGTGGAGGATGAGCGAGTCGCCATAGATAGATTTCGGCTGACGCAGACACCCGTAGACGGGAGCAGGCTAAAATGAGCTGCTGCTCACTTACTGACTTACTCACACACAAAACTCTGATATACAGACCCTCACCCACCCACCCGTCCAAATATAAGATGAAAATATAAGGCCCTTACTCATTATTCACTCGGTGACATACAACAACCCACAAGTTCCCACAGACTGATGTTGCAACCAGTTCCTCCAAGAAATAGTGCTGGTTGTCTGTCGATAAGAACGCATCTTCATCACTTATTGGTTTGTAAACGGCTGTTTTTAAGCTTTAAGTTTGACGTTTTGTTGCCATATTCTTCATCTTTGTCTGTTCTTAACCGGTAAGAGTGTTACGTGGACAACGTGATAAAATCTGTATCTTTCGGACATGAAACCTGTTTTCAAGACGACCATCTGGGTGAATTTGTCACAGTTAAACGGATTATCATGTTTGTTTTGGTGGAACTATTTATGTGCAGAGTGAGATAAGATCGGAGCATTTTAAAAGAGACAAAAGCTAATGTTGGGATTTTTAAAGATATGTAGATCAGTTTGAGTAGAGTCCGATTCAGTTCTAATGAAATATACACATTAGACCGCTTCATAAATGTGCTCATAAAATCCGGTTTCTAAAAATGCACAGCTAAAGAAACCACCAAGTCCTTTTAACTGGGAAAAACAGAAAGGAAGACCTCCAGCAGAACCAATATAGCATAAGGACTGGGAAGAGGGGGACAGAATAGAGCGGTCAGCAAGAGATACCTGCTGAGAAGGAAACATGTGTTTCCATTAAAATATTTAGCTAATTAAAAAATATTTGTACATTTGTGACAAACTGAGAGTTGCAGGAGTTTTCATTAAACAGCGTTTTGCTCATAAGCTGCACTTCCCATAAAATCTCACCTGGCTGATGTCGTTATTTTGGGGTTTTCTACTTGCTCCTTCATTATTTTTTTTCTTTCTAATTCATCTTAAAACTCTGCGTTTCCCTGTTTGCTTCATACCGCGCCATCCTAACTGGTCACATGACCTACGTCACACCTTAAATGTGTAAGAAATGTTTCCATTTAACCACCTGATGACAGCGCTAACACTTTATTTAAGCTTATTTAGAAATGTAGGTGTTTCCATTAAAGAATTTTTATTGCGATATTTAAGTGTTGCGCAATTCCAGCGGGAATGAAAGGGACGCTATTGTCACATACAAGGAGAATAAAGAGGTGCATCATGGGACGTCTCCCAGCAGTTTGTTGCTCAGACTAAGGTAGAGTGAAGCCAGCCCTAGCTATAAGTTATAATATTTAATAAAAAAGAACCACAGTAACCCTGAACCAAAGAGGGAAGTCCTTTGACTTTTTTTACCCTCTTCTTCTAATTACGGTGAGCATCCAGAGCTGTTGCTGTCCAGGTCAGCAGGTTTTTTCACATCTGGATAAGAAGTCTTTTAGTTTTTAAAGCCATGAAACTTCTATGACTCGCCAGACTTCTGCAGGGATGTTCCTGCCTACATTAGACCCCCAAATGAATTAAACACTATGCGAGTAGTACTTTGAAGCAGTGTCTAATGACTAGGACCCTATTTTGCATTTCATAGAGATACACAAGGCTGCATAAACATATCAGCAGGTCTGCTGCTGATGCAATTCACCTTCTCACGAATAGTTATTACACCATTGATGGGAGTAGCTGAGAAAAATAAGAGAAATAAGATGTTAAGATTTACTATTTACCCATTCTCCCAATATGTTTTGGTTGCAGACTGTACTTCTAAACTTACAACATAGTAAATAGTTTGTACTTGCAAACTGCTTTTCTAGTTATTTTGACCAGTCAAAGTGTTTTTGTTAATGTATTCATTAAGGTAATTATGTGTTAAGTTTAATTCCCTATCACACATCTTCACTGGAGGCAATGTGGGATTCCATATCTCGCCCACATCTGGAATGTAGTCTGGGGAAGCTGGGATTGAAGCACTAATTTTCCAACGGAGAGGCGGCTGCTTCTTCTCCTGCCCACTACATGTGGAGTGTGCGGTGTAGGTTACTACACGTTACTGGACTGTTTTTACTTACTTTAATAGGCTTTACGCTCATCTTCTTCAGTTCTGATGGTAATAGTGAGACATTCCACATAAGTAGGGTGTGAAACCATTCGTGGTTTAGTCTGAGGTATCTATAGAATGAACAGTGTTCATAGTTTCTTGTGAGGACTATAATCACTCAAAAGTCTTTCTTATGTTCTCAATACTCGTATGAAAACAACTGGAGTGTACTTTTGATTGACAGCTATCCAGTATCCGGCAGCAGGAAGGCCGAGTGTAGCACAACCACAGATTTTCGCCAGCTTACCTTTATCCCTCCTACCTCCGTTGGTGTAGTTAGTTCTCATTAGGTCTCATTAACTATGAGCTAACTCGTAGCTACAAGCGTCTCGGGGTTTGATAGATGGCAATCGTCCACCTCCACGATCACAGCCGCCCTCTTAACTCTACCTATTTGCACATTTTTGTATTCTCTGATGGCACATGTGACGTTGCCAAGATGGAAACCAACGACCAAGCTTTAATTCAACTCTTCAGAAACCTACGGGTGACAACATGGAGGCTCAGGATGCATCTTTTTGTATTCCGTCTCCAGATGTAGCAAACAAACCACTGGAAACCACAGAAGCAGTGTTGCAAAGTTAGTTTGTTCAACTATAGGAGGGAAGAGAGAAGAAATTCTCATCCCACCCCAATGTCTACAACACTGCCGCTTTCTTTGAATGTATATAATCATGATCTCCTTCCTGTCACATGTTTACTATACACCGTCGTCTAGCTAATTTATTGCCTTAAACCCATGCAAACATCAACAAAACATGGTAGCTTTTGTTTCAGGGACATTTGGCAACATGTGACACTGAAGTACCTATTTATATACATAAAGGGAGCATAAATGAGGGTTAAAGGCCCGTCTATGGTTGATGCAGAAGATTCATACGCAGATGGACAGTTTGGTCCATCCACTGTGTCAGTTACGCATGTAATTTGGTCAGTTTTCAAGGAGCTTAGCTTTCTGTTCATTGACACAGCAAACAGAGCGGTACCACTGGAAGTCACAGTATTGAATTGTATAATCCACATGCATCTGCCGAAAGGAACAAATCAGAGAAGAAGAAAAGGAACAAGCAGAGTACAAAACCAAATAAAAAGCACCCGAAAAAGACAAATGAAGTTGAGAAAAGAAAAAAAAACCTGCAAAACTGCGATGCCTCTTAGTGGATGAACCGACTTAACATCTACGGCAACAATAGAGACACATAAAAGTATGAGAGCGACACATGGAAACGTTTGAAACGGAGCATAAATGGCCATTGACTCTAAAATATCAATGGTTTCAAGTGAATTTTCCCACTTGAGTGAAGCTCTTCTGTATGAAAGGGAAATGTTTTTCTACCGCTTATTCCCTGAACGGGGTCGCGGTGGGGGTGGAGCCAATCCCAGCTGTCATTATGCGAGTGGTGGGGTACACCTTAGACAGGTCGCTAGTCCATCACAGGGGAAATGTTTATGAGAAACTAAATCCAGTTTGGTTTACCTGAATTAAACTACTTTGGATGCCATGACCTAAATGAATCAGATCCTTTACAGACATATTTAATACTTTTAGTAATAACGTGTCACATTGTATGAGGTTACATAATGCTTTTACTAAATTACTCTGACAAATATTTATGGTGTTTTTTAAAATATAAACCTACTTTCCTGAATGTCTGACCCCAACTATCACAAATATAGATAAGTGAAACTCAGAGATACTCTTTCTTCTCAGTTATTTGTTGTTACCCTTTTTAGACATGAGTTAGCAGAGGAGACGGCCATCATGTCGCATCGGCAAGGCGGCCATTGGAGATGGCTCAGACCAGGAAGTGAAAAACCTGGAAAAGTTATGGAATATTAAAATACAATTTTCAGGCCCCGGAAAAGTTGTTGAAAATATTTATTTTGTCAGAAGTTTTGGAAAAGTCATGGAAATATATAATGTTTCATCAAATATCAACCTAAAATTGAAATGCAGCAATAAAATGCAAATTTCTATATTTTGGTGGTGAAGAAAGTTTCCTCAGTCTGACAGAGCGCATGCACATTTAAACTGCAGACATGCCCACATGTGTAGAGGAGACCTGTGTTTCCTCTACAAGTGTGCATATTTCATATTCTCAAATTAAAATGTAAGAAAATGTACTGAAGTGCACCTGTCTGGTGTTTTTTTTATTTTGAAGTCACTGTACTGTACATTTTGGATGCAGACCTGATTGAGCCGGTACGGACTAAAGCACTGACCCCAATCGAAAACAGGATTAAACATCTATTTCACCCCTATTGCGTCTATTTTTTAGAGATCAGTGTGTGACGGGATATCCGTCACTTATTTTTCCTTGTTGTGTTTTTTTGTGTTTGTTTGTTTGTCTGATTATTTTCTTGATAATATTTTGTGGACAGCAGCCACATCCACAGGCTAAGATGGGTGCACACATATTAGTCCTGTTTTTTGTTTTGTTTTTTTTAGTCTGAATAAATGTTACATTACATTACATTACAGTCATTTTAGCAGACGCTTTTATCCAAAGCGACTTACATTTCTGGGTCATAGGGTTCAGTGTCTTAC
>JBAMHX010000024.1:16609774-16629937 GCA_037177515.1 Pseudomugil tenellus | reverse complement strand
TTTAACATGGGAGTCTATGGGCATTGCTCTCTATTGCAGCCTCTAGTGGTGGAGGGGGGAACTGCAAGTATTTCCATATCCGCATTGGCGTCACCATCGGCAGCCAGAGATTGCCGCCTGGTTAAAACACCTCGGCATGATCTTTTCAATGACTTTCTTTGGACTGTGGGTAGAAATCAGACGGCAGATATGTTGCCAGACCTGAGTTTTCTTTTAGAGTAACCCAAAGACTTTGGTAAACAGAGGAGTTCATGTTCGTCTCAGTCATTGACCACTAATCATCATCATGGTGTTACGCTGGTTTCTTTTACCCCTGCGGTCTCTTCCAAACCGGCTGTGTGTGCATAAACATTTTTCAACCATCTTGTCATCAACTTTATCAGCTGGAAAAGGATCCGAGATTCAGATTTCAAAGCCGCTCACATTTTCTCTGTAATCTCTTTGCAGGTATAACGATATAAACAACATTTATTGATAGTAAAATGAGACGGTTCTGAATACCTGCATATCTCCCCAAGCCCTCACACAAACATGTACACACACACACGTGTGTGTGTATTAGCTATAATTTAATCAAGCTGAGAAAGCGCCTGGGCTGCGGGTGTTTATGATAACGGTGTGGACGGCTCCGCTGAGAGCTTGTCATGTGGATTCAGGAGGTCTCCTGCCAGGCACTTCTTTTGTTGCTTGTGAAAGGAGTTTGATAAGCAGGGCACCGAAAATCGGTCGTGGGGAATGAGTGGTTGGGTGGGGGTGTGTGTGGGAGCGGCGGCAGAGCAAGACAAAGACTGTTAAATTTAACTGCCAAGGGCATAAAGTCACACTGTGATTGATTTCCTTCACAAAGTCAATGATGTTCAACTGGTTGGGTCTTTGTAAAGAGAACGCCTCCGTCTTTTTCTTCCTCAATGTCTTTGTGTCCCTGATTGTATTTACATTTACATTAACAAGTTCTTTCCAAGTGCATCTCTAAGATATTGAGCTTTTTTTTTTTAGTTTTTATAGTTTTTTCTCATAACAGAAGTTCAAATACACCTGCTGCTTTTCTGAATACATGAAAGAGACTTTAAAACACACTTTGTTCACATAGATTTTTCTTCATTCTGTGCTCATAGAAAGGTCCTTTGAGCCTGTAGATTCCTCCAAAATATCTTTGTGGATTTACTTATTCATTTCTTTTTGGTATATAGTTTGCTTTCAACACCAGAAGATGGAATAAAAAGAATAATAATAAGACAGATGAACTCACATAACAGACATATGTTATATAGATATATGCTATATAACATCCTGCAAATTTTAGATATATTTTATCTCCAACACAGCTTAATTAAAGGTGAAATAAGGAAGAATTTTTCTATAAAATAATTAAAAAGTTGTCATTTGTTTCTCAAGCTAGAAGGACCCTTCCAAATAAGCTCTTTTCCCCATAAATAGTCTTTTCTTAATTCGAAATGAGATTTGCAGGATATTATAACTTTGGTTCACTTTGGTTACGGAACCAGAACCAGGAAACAATCGTACTTTCTCTGGTTGCAAAGCAGCAGCACAGCGTTTGGTAGTTTTTGTCTACAAGAGCGCTGCAACCTGCAGTTATGTAAAATAAATTAACAAGAAGTAGTTGCAGCAAAACCAAAGAAGCCTCGACATCCTTCCAAAATGGCAAACAACCAAATGCGGATTAAAACAAAGAAGAATTTTTTGAGGGGAGACTAATACAAAGACATAAATTAATGCAGAGCTGGCAAGGTTTCTCCTCCACAGGTAAGCACATGAAATTTGCTTGAATATACCGAGATGTTTCACATAGTTTGCGAAGCGTTTTAGTGTAATTTCATTTGTAGATGACCATTATTCCTGTCAAGGATGAGGACATTGGTTTCTTTTAGATTGAGAATATAAATTTAATAATGAAGAATAAAAGAAGTTAAACATGCATTAAACATTAAAACATGAAGGAGACAATACATTAAGTTATACAGACATGGTACGAGGTCATAACACGGGGAGGATCTCTCCAGAGATCTGTCATCACACAGAAGTCTGAAGCTATCCTCCCCGGTCCCTTAGAGGCACCTTTGTTTAAAGACTTTGGTCATGTGCATCAATCTGAGGCCTGTTCTTATGATATAACAACAAAACTGAGGTCTCGCCTAAACATTTTCCTGATGGAAGGATGCCGGCCTTGCAGATGGTTTACTAAGGTCAGAATGACATCAGTTTAGGAGCTTTATGGTCGGACCTTTCAGCTAGACACTAATTAAGAGCAAGGTAATTAAACTATTAAATGAATTTCTCTACACATTCTCTGCGCTAAATAAATGACTTTATGTGACTGCCTTGATAGATCAGTTAATAAAACAATAACAAATGTAATGATGTTCAGGTTAAGTAAATGATGTGTTTTATAAAATTATAATTACATGTATTTGAGGAGACTAAGGGAAAATGGCCGCTGTGTGACATTTTACAATGAATGGAGCTCCGTTTATGTTTGATATGAATGTAGATTAGTGTGTAAAATTAGTGCTAGTATTTGGTTTGTCTTGTGGCTGTCACGCTGATGAGAACAGCATAACCTTTATGAGTGAACGGTGTCGAATCAATATATATAATGTGGATTCACAT
This sequence comes from Pseudomugil tenellus, assembly GCA_037177515.1. NCBI lineage: Eukaryota > Metazoa > Chordata > Actinopteri > Atheriniformes > Pseudomugilidae > Pseudomugil > Pseudomugil tenellus. The sequence continues at coordinate 16,627,309 of JBAMHX010000024.1, read as the reverse complement.
ACCGGAAGGCCCAGTGATGAACTAGCATACTGTCCAGGGTGTACCCTGCCTCTCGCTCGATGACTACTGAGATTGGTTTCAGCTACCCACGAATCTAAATTGGATGACGTGGTTAAGAAAATGGATGGATGTATAAGAGAGCATGATGGGAGTCAGCGACCTAACTGCATGATTTACCATGCCAGCATTTCCAGTTAAAACTAAAAGAAAATCATATTTTATTTTTCAATAAAAAAAGTTCTGTGAATATGCAAATGAAATTGGTGAGGTTCAGTACCTCACAACAAATCTAGGAACCACTACACTAGATGATGTTGAAACTTATTTCACCTTTAGATGAAAGGCTCGTTACCAGACCTCTGCAGAGCTGAATGACATGGAGACGAAGGAATTCAGCCATTTGATTCACGCGTCTAAAAGTTGCTTTACGACCAGAGTTGGGACCTCTGCTATACAAACACATCTGCTAAACACAAAATAAAGTTAATTATTAATAGATTGAATTGATGGATGTATGGGACTCTTGTTGGAATGATTAATCCATTTCTAATCTCATAATACATTTTGTTTACAGCTGTTTTTTTGTTGAGGAAGTCCAACAGATTAGGCTCCATTGTCATTTTGAACTTTAACTAGAAACACTGAGTGTCTTGCAGGAAATCTGTTGATGTAATATAATTCTCCTCACACAATAGTTAATGACAATAAACAACCAAAGGAGGAACTTGATCAGACTTGAGTTGGTTATAGTCCCCAAGATGATGTCTATCGCAATAAAAAGTGCTGGTGATCTTCATAACCATGGATCCCAAACATTATAAAGAAGATAGATTTGCAGTGCCAGACCAACATCTGCATCACTGTGTCAAAGTTTACAGTAAACTGGACAAACTTCTGTTCACTAAAAAAATTAAACAACTTACCTCATTACAGGATCAATATTTTGATCAAAATGGGCCATTTTTAAAGAGCAATTCGCTACCCTGTAGGTTCCTGTTTCCTGTGCTGAAAGGTGTTCTGAAAATGCTATCCAACAAACAACCAAAAGCTGATGACTGTTGTGTAATGTTGTCTACCTGCTTCCCTGCTCTGCCACCAAGCCAACCATCCTACCCAAGTCCAACTTGTGTCCAAGCAACGAGCAAATGGTTTATAGACTAATAATGTGAAAAGAAAAAAAAATTTATATAAATACATGAAGTAAACAAAGAAACCAGAAAGTAAAAAATAAACAAGTACATTTTAATCTATTACAGAATCTCTTTTAAATCCCACAACGTTTGTAAGGAAAATACTTTCTTTATATGAGCAGCAGAGGTAAACACGTTGCTGCACCCATGAAAAATGACCCAAATCTTCTCTAATAATGCCAAACAGCATATTCTTCTATTGACTATTGTTTTATGCTTATTTGATTTGATGATTTGAATCGGAAACAAAACATTTGAAATGTATTCATTTAGTGAACAGTCATCTTATTAACATGTGTAAGAGCCATACACAGCCACAACAGCCTAGCACCTCTTCCTCGTGCTTGTTTATTTCAGTGGAGTTGGTGGGAGTCTCCTACAAACTCTTTCTCCCAGACTGTGGGGATATGGCATTACCACTCTGGATTAAAACTGCCTCGGATGATTGCAAGACCTGTTTTTCCAGTGAGAGAGATGCTGCGCCACACCATCACACTCCCTTCACCAAAATTCTCCTATTGATTCGGCGACCAACATAGTTTTCTCTGCATTACTTCCCCTACTTTGACCCCATGACCCCACTGACATCCGGAGCACGGTTTATGTTCACATTCACCGCCAACCAATCACAGGTTTGTTATCTTCTGATTCAGCTCAGCTACTCATCCCACAAATGTAGTTTCCTCACAAATGTGGTGCTGTTGAAAAGAAAAACAAACATATTTTTCAGTGGTAGAAGATTTATTGCCAAGAATTATTGGTATAATAAATGAATGATCAACCAAAGCACAAATGTCTTTTCTGTTGCTTTAGTTTACAAAGTATAACAGCCAAAAATATTGAGACCAGCAGTGTATATTTGTAGTCATTGTCTACGTTAAATCTAGAATAAACATGGCTTTTACCAGCAGTTCAGAAAGATTGCATCATAAATCACTGCTTATTTTCTTGTATTAATTGTTATATCCATGAATTTGGAGCGTCGGGGATATAATAGTTTCATGACGGCCTGCATCAAATTTCAGCGTTTTGGGATTTATGGTTTCCCCACTAGGTGTTGCTTTATGCACGAAAAATCATATTTTTGCATATATCTCTGGAATTATTTGCAATTGGAATTTGATACTCAGTATACCTGTTTTTGTTCCCAATGTAACGATCTGTATCGAATTTCACGATTATCGGATTTATGGTTTCTCCACCAGGTGGCGCTTTATTCACGACAAATTTGATTATTGGCTATATCTCTGGAACTATTTGTCTCATTGACCTTAAATCAAGTGCAAATAAAAGGTCATGACCTCCTTGCTGGTTCAAAGTGTTGTAGATTTGTGACTGAACATGTGCGTCTTTAACTGTTGTATTGTATTGAAGGATTGGGGGCGTTTGGAGATTTACCCCTAGCCTTCGTGTAGGCCTTGTTTTATATGCTACACTTCTACATTACACTCATACCTGTCTATGATAGAAGAACATAACAAACCATAGACCCTACAGCAATTTTTCACACTGAAATAGTACCAAGAGACCTAATTTCCCATGCCATCTCTGTCAGTAATGGTCTCATACCAATAAAAAGCAGCACTCCTATAACATTTTCTGGCTCCACCAGGATTTTTGCCTCCAGATGTGATTCTGTTCTTTGGTTAATTCCCATCTAAAAGCATTCTGGACTGCACTCTACCACCTGTTTGCTTTCCGCTCTGATTCGCATATAGACGTTAATTACTGGTTTTCTACATTATTTTGAATATTCAGAGCCCTCCGTTCGCCCCCATAGCTGCTTTTGATGATCTCAGTCTGAGTGATTGATTCCTCTGCAGTCATCAAAGTCACATCTCTGTGAACAAATCTCAGTCTGACCATCTGGTTTACGTTTCAAGTGTTTTTTTTTGTTTTTTTTTTTCCTTTTTTTTCATCGCTCCTCAGGTGGCAAGATGACACAGCAAGATTCACACCATCTCTCTCCACTGCATGCTGCCATAAAACAGAGTAAACTCCTTCCTGTCAGTGTCTGGCTGCAGCTTTCACACTTGTTAGACAGAGAATGTGCCCTTTGTTGAGCTGTTCATGGTAAAGTCTTTACTGCTAGCTGGTGTTTTGACGTTAACGCAAAAATCTGGTACAATGAGCTGCGTCTTACAGAAAAGATCTGACTTTGAACACCAGAAATGCTTGGAATTAAACTGGGTGTATTTATTTGTGCAGGGAGAATGAAGTCTTGAAGGTCCAGTTGAAGAAGTATGTGGGTGCTGTGCAGATGCTAAAGAGAGAGGGAGGCCAGGGCAACGATGGTAAGTACACCTGTACACCTGTCTTGCTCTCAAAAAGAAGAGAAATCACATCATTACTTTGTTCTGACTTCACTTTGCATGACAGCACATCAAACACACTTGGCCTGTTTCCCTTTTCTGCGTCTCTACGTCCACTCATCTTTCATTCGCGTTCAGATTTCGTGACTTTGACTTTGTTTTCCCGTTGCCAGGGGATGTAAGCGGTGTTCTGCGTAAAGATAAGCCTCCGCTGGTTAAAGGAGAATAAAACGAGTGTGGCAGATTATAGAGAAGCGCATAATAGTTAATTGCATTTTGGGAGGGTAGAGTTGAGAGAGTGCTTATCTCTGACGCTTAAAACGCTTTGTGTATTTTAGAGGCTTTTTGTCTGTTTTTGTACGACGGAGGTAATGAGATTTGTAGACCTTTTGTCATATTAATGCATTTACAGGTTTTTTTTCTGTGCTTCTGAACTGTTCAGTAATCCAACACTATCAGCTTCTACCATGTATTTATCTTTACTATAACAAAGCTAAAATCTGAAATGGGCACAAGAAAGGGACTTATTATGGTATTTCATGTCCCAACCAGCATTATGGACGCCACCAGCTGAACAGGACATTATGGAAATGCAGTAAAAGTGAAAGTAATGGAGGAATTGCATTTGTCTATCGATCATTGTCTGGATGTTATAAGACATCCAGTCTGCAGAATGAATAAAAGCCTTTAAAGGTTTGTTGTCCTTACTGGAGCTCTCTAGAAGCAGCAACTTTTTGGAGTGGCTACACTAGTACACCTAATTTTTTATTTTAAGAGTTGCCTTTTAATCAATACGCACAAACACTGATGCTTATTTCAATGATTGTACAGAAGAATGAAGTTTAGTTCTGGCTTCACTGAATTGAATGAAAAGGTTCCTGAGACTGTGTAGCTTCTGGCAAGTGACACTTCCCTGGATTCATGTTGAGTCCATACTCTGACTTAAAGGAAGCTCTAAAAAACAAAAGAAACACCAACACAAAGCCACATAGTTACATAGGAAAGTTCTCGCGGCAGCCATTACTACCAGGTAGGAGTTGTGATGGAAGTGTCTGGAGCAGCATCTGGACGGCTAACATACTTATAAAAGTGAGCGAGTCAGAAAATATGAAGGGATTATGCTCACATAATGTGGTGTAAAATGTAAAATACTATATACTTTCTCTGGATTTTTGTATTTTGGTTTAGATCGATCAGTTCAAATATAGCATTGTAATGATATTTTAAGCCATGTTGTCTTCATTCATTTAAAAGGAGACAGAGTTGATCTTTTTCATGCACTACAGATGCATAAATACATTATACAGTGCTGTATTTGCTCTTACTTTCAACATGATATTTACTGCATATATGCATATATGTATTGTATTTTTCCTGTTATTGCATTTTATTATTATTTTCCTGCTGCTGGAACTCAGTTATTCTCACGAGATCATCCTTTATCATGCAAATGCATCCAAAACATCCGTCTTTTCCCACAAAACGAATGACAGAAAGCTGAATCACGTTGGGACTGGAAAACATTTATGATACATGTTACCAAAAAAAAAAAAAAAACATAATTTTGCATTTAATTATTCAGAAGATTTCAACAGTGAAATGATATCAGAACTGTTGACAGCCCCTCCCCCCCCACCACTTAAACCAGTACAAACCAGTGCAGTTTGGGCCTTTTATCAGCGTCATGTTGAAAACATCACAACTGCTTCATGTTTTGGGCTCCTGGTAATGACTGTGCCGAGCTCATCAGCCAGGCTGCCTGGCGTTCTGGAAAAAGCAGGACTGGAGAGGAAAAATGTTTTTTTTTTTCCCAGTCCTTATAAAAGAAATGTTTACATCTGTAAATCCGTCACTCAGCTCAACAAACAGTCTTTGACAAATCTGTTCAGGTTTGTCTTCTGACTCTTCACTTTGTTGTTTATTTCGGTTCGTTTTGCTTTGCTGCAGTTATTACCCTACTTGCTCGTGTTGATTTTTCTTTTTCCCATCATTTGTACCTTTGCCCCCCGCCCTCCACGCTCCCGTCGTCCCAACGGGCGTAGTAATTCCCTCTCCTGTGCGGCGTCTAAATGATTTCCTCCTCCCTTGCCCTTGTCTTCTGCTAACGATGTGCCTCGTTCCATCACACTTTGATGTTGACTAACACACCGCGCGTGTGTCGGTAGTAGAAATAAGGAATAATGTGTGACGGGTGAGCAAAAAATCTTTGGGGTAGGGATAAAGGAAGGAGGGGGGTTTGAGGTGAATTGATGCACAAGCACTCCCTTTTTGTGTGCTGTCAGCAGGCTTCCTCACAATCGGAGCGCTGGCTTTTTTTAAACCGCTCCTGTCTAATGATAGCGCTGCAGATGTGATCTCCCGAACGCTCCTCAGGCGCTGTCAGAACCACTGGCATCCCACAGAAGATGGGTTTCTTTCCCCAGCGCTTCAGAGGGATAATTATTGTTCCTGTGTTGGATAGCGTCTGTCCCCGTTTACTTGGGGGATGCCCCTCTCTGCTTCTACCAGCGTATGAGCCGCCTTTTCCTGAATGTTCATTCCTGCGCACGAACCCAGCTCCAACATCTGCGTATTCTGTCTATTTAAGTGGAAAACAGGATGTACTTTTCATGTCATATTAACATAGCTACAGTTTTTATACTGTTAAGAGTTCACATGAGCTTAAATGCTTCCGTAATGAGTTCATATGCATGTCATTAAAAGAAGCCATTAGCCAAACCCCAGAGGACCTGTAGAATAACTGTGACACTCGTGTTTACTGTAAAGTTGAGTGGGTTGGTGATGATACAGAGTTTTATATGCACAAACATATTGTAGCACAGCTGCTGTTGGTGTTTAATAACCACAAAGGTTTCAACATAAAACAGAAGTGCTTTATGTCCACTGAACTAAAATAGAACGGGGTCAGAGATTAGCTGAAGTTTGACACAAGCTCGACAGATAAATCTGCTTTTGGCAATGAAAGCGACTTTATGCTTTGGTTTAATATCATACTCGTGAGAAACTCATAACTTTCACCCTGATTCTTTCTGTTTACACCAAGTTTCATCATCTTGGCGGTGATGCTTTTGCTGGTTTGGATCTGATGTTGATCAGACCTGTGGAGAGCTGGAACCAGCCTGTATGAATTCATTTACAAATACTAAGAAACTTCTTTTGAAAAGCAAAGGGAGCATGCTAGCATTGGTTCTGTTTCCTACTAGAGTATTCAAACTGGTTTGGTATTTTTTCCAGTTTCAAAGCCTTCCAACCATTTGGTTTGTTTGTGTCTGAGGAAATTTTACAGCGTTTTAATTGTGGGTTATAACTCCGCAGAGATCTACACACATATTGCATTTTTAAATAGTTAAATTAAACATTTTAAACATTTTTTTTACAGTAATTATAGCTGCTATTGTCCCCCTCCATTCATTGCTTAAAGGATAAGGATGAGTGAATTTTGTGAGCAGGAACTTGAGCTAAATCTGATAAAACACATTTACCTTTGAGATGAAATAGAGCTTAGACTTCAAACCAATGTGCCGCATCCGACCTCGATGCCTAATCTCATGTGCTTCTGGAAAAATTGCCAAAAATCTTCATCAACACCCAATACTTTTGTATATTGTTTAATCAGTGTGGTAGATCATTAGGTTTGATACATTTAACTAGAGAATTTTTCCATGTAGTTCTATTCACCCCCATAACGTTCATTATTTCCAGCTGATAAATTGTAAGATCTGGTTCAAGACCAGTTTTTGATGAGGCATTTAAATGTTTGTTAAATCAATATTATGCTGCTAAAGTTATCTCATAGTTTGTCAAATTTTAGCGTCATTCTCTTAATTCCAACTGGTTTCCAAAATGAACAACGTCCCCATATTATGATGCTACCACCACCATGCTTCACTGTGGAGCAGATATTGGTGAAAAACTTTAGTTTGTTTGTTAGTTTGAACTACTTTCAGCATTTTACCCGATCACCAAAAAAATTATATTTTAGTCTGAAGCACTTCCTTTCACACATTTGAGTCTCTACACACTTTCTGATAAACGTTCTGCTCGGTAACGCTCTGCGGTTAAAAGGTCCTTTTATATACCCACAGACTATGTTAAAGCTGCTGCTCTTCTTTTTGGGGTTTGTATGTAAGTAGTAGTAGAAAGAGTTCCAGTGACGGTGATATTTTGCTTTAATTGAGATGAAACCTGTCTGAAGTCTGTCGGCGTAGTCATGGAAGGTGGGATAATTTGCAGAGACAGGATTAAACAAACATTAGTTTTCTCAGAGTACTTCTGCTACTTCACTTTATCTAGAAGTCTTTTGTCTTTCAGGTAAAACAGCCAAGCGTTTCAGTCTCATGTGCCACCATTTTCATTACTGTTTCTTTGAATAAACAAATCCTGTACATGAAGAGAAAAAACATTTTATTTAACCATAATTAGTGGCTTTGGATTGATAGATGCTATAACAGCATTTGGGATCAAAAACGCTTTAAAAGGTAACCTTTTGTTCAGTCGTCACTGTGGTAGAGGCAACTTGATCCACTTACAGATTAAAACATTTTTATATCTGGTTTAGACATTAGTTTCAATGATTTGGTGTGATAATTGGCTTTATGCACAGCTCCACTACTTCCTGAACTTGGAACAACTCCTTTGTTTCCTGTCTTTCATTACTGGACGAATTGATTAATCCAGGTGTGTCTGACCATTGCCGTTGCGGTTACTGAGGTCAGACACACCTGGATTAATCAATTCATCCAGAATTAAAAGACAGGAATCAAAGGAGTTGTTCAGGAAGTTCAGGAAGTTGTGGATCTGTGCATAAAGCCAATTGGAAAAGAAAAAAAGGCAAATGAAAGCAAAACTGGGACAAAGTTGTTATCAAGGTAAAATTAAGCAAAAAAGAGAAAAAAACCACAAAAAGTCTCACAAAAGAATCAAAGTTAAGGCAAAATAAAATCTCATTCTATTCTCTTTTACATCTAAACAGCAACTCTGTCACAAGTTTATGTGAGTGAGTTTAAGCGATCGACCTTCCTCCTCCACGGATGAGGGTCACCAAATGTAGGAAAATGGCTCTCCATTCCTTCCCCTGCGATGGCTGATTTCTCCACACAGTTGGCTGAAATTGGCCGATGTCGCTGTGTATGAAAAAGATTGGCCTTCCAGTGGCGTTAGGGATCAGGAGTTATTAACCTGTTAAGTGCTGGACGGGAACGTTGAGGACACTAAAGATCAATGAAAGGTCAGAGGGCTGTTAGTCTGGCGAGATGGAATTCCCACCCCTCCATTTTCTATTTGAGAGGTTTGTGATACGTTTTACTTCTTCTAGTTTTTATCTTCTCAGTCCATTCATCCTTCATATTCAAGCTCTTCTACTTTGTGTAAAGAGGTGAGGAATCATTCTGGTGGCTCCTTTTCACCTGTTTTCCTCACTAGAGTCGCAGATGTGAAACATTAAACGCAGACACTTTGATTCATTTTTTTCGCCTGTCTCCACGTACGTGTTTAATTCGTCCATAAATAAACCCTCCGCGGACAGCAGCTTATTCATCTGCAATAAGGAAATGGATTACACGGCCGTTTAAAACCCAATAAGCTTCCCTCGCCGGGCCCTGGTCTCTCCTGCTTCCTGTGACAGCCATTGGCCTAATGAGTGAATGAGAGGCATTTGTCACTGCTGCCTGCCCTAATAGGAGTGTGTAACTTATTCATTACACACATATATCTGCATTTATTGCCGTGCTGCGTGCTCCACTTTGCCCTTGGCCTCGGGGAGGTTGGGCGTACGAGCTGTCAGCTGTGTGTGTAAGCTTGAAAGTGTGAGGGTGTGTTTTCAGCGCGGCGTTTTAATGTGTCAACCTGGAGGTGGATTTTCATTACTCGCTGACAAACGAGCGGATGAGTGTGTTTGGGGGTTAATATGAGAAGAGCCTGTCATAGATGACACAGGGGAAGGGAGGGAAGGGGGGTCATAATGAAGAAAAATATGTGCTTGTATGCAAGTTTTACATGACAAATGTGCATACGTACAGTATTTTTGTTGATTGTCCTTTTGAGTGCGGCGTCCCCTTGTGTGAGTGTAGGTGAGGTGTGTGTAGGAACACGTGCGAGAGGTTGAAATTAAAAAGTGCATCAGCAGCTGTGGGTGGGTTTGAAACCGTCGTAACTGGTGTGTAAGTGGTTTATGTTATAAAGTTATTTACGTCCCTGTTGGCCGACTGTAAAAGAGCAAATAATGACTCATTCTGTATGTGAATTGAGCGTAATTGAGCCCACACACACTTAGCTGTGGACTCAGATCATGAGATGAGAAGCCAGGCAGCGGATCCCGTCGTTCTCGCCTTTCAGATCTTAATCCAACAGATTGGGTCTGTTTACCAGCCCGAAAGGTGTGAGGGACTTTCATTTATTCAGCAGAGGGTGGTCCCTTCGTGGGTGCATGTGACAATTAATCCAACAGATGCTATTTATTCACCTGGCGCAAGCGAGGTGACATTGCATATTGTTTGTTACAGGTGGGAGCAGGTGGCTGTCCACACACACACCCATGTCTTCGGCGTCACATCTCGCAGGCGTTTCAGTGCAGGCACAGCGGGGGCGCGTGACGGATTTCATCACCTGCACGAATCGGTGTTAATGAACATTTTAATCACCCGACCTAATGCCAGAACCTGCTGGGTGTCACCAGCCGCCTTTCCCAGAGATAAATATGGAAAAATGTGGATGAACAGGGATTCACGTATAAAGCATGTCGTAGCTTGAGGGGTATCTAAATCCTTATTTTTCTTTGTTCTTTTGCCATTATATGAATTATTTGAAAAGCCAAACAAAGTTAGAATTGTTTATACTCATAATAAGCTTTAAAAAGCTACAATCTTTCATGTGATTTTTCTTTATTTATTTTAAAATGTTTGGGACACTGTATAAAATGTGATTACCAGCAGAGTGTAATGAGTTACCAGCAGATCGGAAACAACATATCAGATGTTAAATATTATCACGCTATAAATTTAATGGCACCAACATATCTATAAAACGTTGAGGGTCACCAAACGGCTGTAAATGTCACAATGTGGTGGACGCGAGGACCAAATGCAGAAATGAGAAGTTTAAGAAAGGCCTGAGCTAAGAGGAAGACGAATCATCCCAACAAATGCTGGATAAAACAGGAAACAAGTACAAAAGACAAAACAAAAATTAAGGACATGACTGTGAAAGTAATCGCCAGAAATAAAAAACTGGATTTATCAACTGGCAACAGCTCAGTAACTGGGTATCAAAGGAGCATTTGAAAGATGTAAAAATGAGCAGAGGTTTGCCAATCCGCCACAAACTGTCTTAAAATATTCTGGAACAATTTGAGAAACAAATTATGAGTCAATCATTGTCTTATAGCTGCTGAATCCAATAAAGAGGCAGCTGGAGCGTATCTTAGCAATCATTGGGTTAGAGTCGGTGCACGCTCTGGACTGGTCGCCAGTCCATCACAGCCACTCAGACCTCGGGAGAATTTAGAGAAACCAGTTAAGCTAACATGCATGTCTTTGGACGGTGGGAGGAAGCCAGAGAGACCCCACGCCAACACGGGGAGAACATGCAACTCCACACAAAAAGGCCGCTGTGCTAACCGCTGTTCCACCGTGCAGCCAATTTGATAAAAAAAAATTAGAAACGTAAAATTGCCTTAAAGATCCAACAATCTTAAAAGATTCTAAGAAGAGTCGAAATGGGAGGAATTTCACACATCAGGATTGATTTTTTTTCTTCAGTCTCTTTGCTTTTCTTTTCAAATTACTTTAATATTTTTCTGACTTTGTTTCTTACTACTGAGCTTTTTTGTGTTGTGCTAAGAAGCACTTTTATGTACATTCTGCATGAAAAGTGTTTTACCAATAAATGAGTTGATGTATTTTGCGGTTGACCATCGGAGCGAACAAAAACATAACATGTGAGGTTGTAACTGCTCATCTCTGCAGGCAGTTAGCAGCAGACTGTTATTGCATTGGCATTTTTTTAAGTTGCTCCTCTTAAGAAGCAGCGAACAGGTTGACAAAAGTGTGTCTTTACCCATAAGACACTTGGTCTGGGAATTGTCTAGGTTGCTTTATAAATAATAAATATGTTCACTGTGCTGTAAGATGCTTTAAACGTTGCCTTAATCGGAGCTTCACTTTTTATTGCTATTAAATCACCTGCATAACAGACCAGACATGGACTTGGAGGGATTTTTATCTTTAAATGAGACTAAAACATTGTTAGAAAAACACTTCTCATGTTTCCTTTTGCTTCAGTCCTCTTGAATCTTTGCAACAGCGCCTCGCGTCTGTTTCTGAAACTGTGTTAAGAAAAGAGCGAGAGTCGAAAGGAAAAGAAAGAGCCTGAAGCTTTTAGGTGATGATGCGGAGACTCTCCTTTTGCCTCGGGGTGTTGCTGGATTCACACACATGCCTCTTGGCCTTCCGCGTGATCCACAGCTCTCTGATTGATGCGCCTCAGCGCTTCTCAACCACACAGGGTTTTGTGTTTTTGGAAGGATAAACTTTCTCTAAACAACACAATCGTTGAACATGTCCTCTGCGGCTCCCCCCCACCCCCCTACTCGCCTCCATCTGCCTCCCACTCCTACTCTGTGAGTGATTATATATGGTCCCAGCTCACCTGAATGCCCTCCAGCCAGCGCGGGGCTCTGCTGCTCGCACATGACGGACCAGCTACTCACCGCATGGCTGCCCGTGCTGACGATAACAGCACAAAGTTTCTTTAACACGCTGCCTGGCGGTGACGGATAAGCAGTCCGACTTGTGGTGGGAAGACACGAGTACAAAAGGATGGCACGGTGTCCGCTTATTCCGCCGCACGGTCACATACTTGGACACCTTTTTGGTTTTGATGGCGTGCGATGAAGCAGCAACGCTGTGAATCGAGTTGGAGTTTAATGTTGAAGGAGGTGATTTTTAATTTCCACCACACTTGTTGCAGTGCACTTTGGGTAAGAGGTGGTGGCATACTTGAGCCGCAGTGTGCTTGGTTCATCAGATGGGGATAATAATCGCAGCTGAGATCAGCATCCTGTCCCCCACACTGAGCTGATAATGAAACCGTGCAGCATCTGTCTCTGGTGTCCCCTCACACGTCTCTGTTCTTCATGCTAGCAAGCAGCATTTCAGTGAAAGTCTATTTTGTGTTCTAATAAATAACAACAACAACAACAACAATAACAACAATAACAATAACAACAATAACAATAATAATAATAATAATAACTTTAATGTGGACCCACAGATTAATTAACTTGACTTCCTTTTCCTTTCAATGCATTGAGGCTGAAATGAGTTTTACACATTGTTTGCATGTTTTTCTGCAGAAATGTGTTGCAGTTGTGCTTCTTTACATTGAAGCAATTTAAAATCAGAGGAATGAGATTTAATTAAAGCACATCAGTTCTGGTCTTGTCCATTAGTCCAAAACTTTGGTGATCTATTTTTAGACGGTATTCCTGTATTAAAGATAAGTATAGATCCTTATCCTGAAATTGCGTTATTGGGATATTCCAGCACTTTAGATAATTTGAGTATTAACTTTTCTTCAGTGATAACTTATGACATGGTTATTGCAAAAAGGTGTGTTTTGAAGTTATCAAAATCAGATTCTCCACGTCCATGTGTTTGAAGGGGGCTCAGGGAGTTGATAGGAATATTGCATATAGAGAAGTTGAGGTATGAGATGGCTGGTAATTGCCATATATTTTATGAAATATGGAGACCCATTTTACATCATCAGAAATGTTGGATGACCTCTTTAATTTAATAAAGCCTTCTATTTGTAGAGAAATTTCAAATATTAGTTTAATTACTCTTAATATAATTGCTCTTAATAAATGTCTAGCTAAAAGGTCCGACCATAAAGCTCCTAAACTGATGTCATTCTGACCTTAGTAAACCATCTGCAAGGCCGGCGTCCTTCCATCAGGAAAATGTTTAGGCTGAGACCTTCGTCTTGTTGTCGTAGCCGAAGAACAGGCCTCAGATTGACGCATGTGACCAAAGTCTTTAAACAAAGCTCCTCTATCTAACTGGGCAGAATAGTTCCAGACTTCTGTGTGACGACAGATCTCTGGAGAGATTCTCCCCGGGTTATAATCTTGTCTGTATGTCTTAATGTATTGTTTCCTTAATGTTTAATGTATGTCCATCTTCTTTTATTCTTCATTATTAAATTTATATTCATCTTAATCTAAAGAAACCAATGTCCTCGTCCTTGACAGGAATACGGTTCATCTACATTTTTTTCTTTTTTGACTTTTTTCTTAAGGTGATGGGGTTTTAAGGGGATATCTGGATTGTGAGATATTATTGTGTGTGTTTTGTTTAATGTATTGTTTTGGGTTGTATTGGTTTGTATCTTATTCAGTATTCTTTAAATAAATCTTGTCATTTGTTTGGTAAAAAAGCACATGCTGCCCAGTTTTAATGAGTTTGGTTCCAATAATTTGGCTCTTTGTGTTACTTTCGACTGACTTCAGTCTGTTCCTGTTTAAGTGATTTAATCTGTGATGATTGGTGGGAAATCTCAGAAGCAACTAAGTCAGCCAAGAACATGCATTTTAAAACCACTTATTTTCTTTTTTTCACTCTCTCTGAGTAATAATCAGGGTGTACAGCAGGATCAATCCTTCACTGTCACTTTGACAGATTGTGTCAGGTTTTATCCCCTGATCAATGTAATTACTGGCCTTTCAAAGCAATTGTCTCTCTTATTACACACATTTCTTGTTTCCTGAGCGATGTAGTACATCTGCTTTGTCTTGTAAATTGCCAATCATCCAGTAAAAAAATTTGGTCCTAATCATACAGATATGCCACTTATCTGATCTGAGCTCATCCGATCCAACTAGAACGATGCAAACGTTCCTGATGGTCCAGGATTAGCAAGAATTTCAAGTAAATTTACATTTAGACATTGCGTAATTGCAAATTTGAAATGGCTGTAGAGTAAAACGGTGATGATTCATGGTCATAGATGAGTGGGACGGACCCAACCATAGGGTCACCAAAGACCAAATAATAAAACTCATAAGATGACAAACGAATGGGACAAGAACAGCTTGAGTGATGTCATGACAACACTTGACAGGATAGATGATGTGGCAATGAGCAAAGGAAGACCTGGAGTATTTACGATGAGCCAGTGTGAACGTTGCAACATAAAACCTGGTATGAAAGTAGGCTTTACTGAAAACTCAGGTTGGACAGGTTGAAATAAAGTTTCTATTCATGAAGGTACAAAGGTAAAAAATTGATCTTTTATAGTAACTTTGCTTGAAGGTGCTATATATATATACCAATACTCTGTTTGATACTTCCATTATCTGCAAGTCAAATATCACATTCAACACTATTGAGATGTTACTCTGCAGATACAAAACATGCCATTTGTTTTCACTGCCATACAGTAATATTCCTTCTCTGTCACATGATGCCATGATAGTTACAACCCCTATTGGGTCTAAGGGCACAAAAGGGGTCAAATAACAAAACGGACTGGAACAAACAAAAGATATACCACTAATTTATTAAACAAAATTTCCCAGGTCCTCCAAAAACGGTAACAAAAGGTGTCCTACGGTAGGTAATCTTTATCCAGTGCAAACACAAGTATCCTCACACAGAGGTAAACAATAAATACTTAATTATACTTAGCAATTATCCTTACTATACACAAATGTATACAAAGAACTATAACCAAAAGAGTCTTTGCAAAGAGATGTTCACAATATATAACTAAAAATAAAACGCAACAAAAAAAGTCTATACAAAAAAATACAAAGTCTACAAATCAAACTCAAAATGGCTACTTCACAAACTGTGAGAGCTTCTCTTCTTCAATCAAATTAAAATGCCCAATCATGCTCAAAACTACAACAAAGGGAGTATCTAAACGTTAAGCAAAACCACAAGTGTATTCTACCTACATTTAAATCAAAGTCCAATTATACCAAAAATGCTAGCCAGCAACCACAATCCCAGGACAGACAGTGATCAGAAACCACAGCTGCCCTGAATGTCTGAATCTTCTTTATGGTTCCAAGATTTTCTGAGTGGTTGAAGAGGGAGGAGGTGCTGAGTTGTTGGTCCAATGGTGACTGTGTCCTTAACAATGCTGATGGGTAACAGGTGAGAGGGATGACTGGTTAATAAAGTGCTTGTGCAGAGAGTGAAGAGAAGACCAGCTAAAAGTCCAAGGTTGGCACTTCATCCTCAGGCCGTAGGACTGGGGATGTAACGATGACGATGCTGCTCCTTCTGCATGGTGATGACTTTTTATTGTGATATTTTACTGGTTTATTGCAGATTATTGTGCATTATGTGTCACTATATTTATCATATTACTTTGACATGTTATTATTTTTTATTTTCCATGAATTAAACGTAATTAATCTCATATGAATCTGTAGAAAACATTAAGCATTTAGTGGGTCTCAGGCAAGAAGCTTTGTGTGGTCCTGCAGGATTAAAGTAATGCTAAGAGGATAATTATTGTTCTTAT
Organism: Pseudomugil tenellus; assembly: GCA_037177515.1. NCBI lineage: Eukaryota > Metazoa > Chordata > Actinopteri > Atheriniformes > Pseudomugilidae > Pseudomugil > Pseudomugil tenellus. The sequence goes on along the minus strand of JBAMHX010000024.1, from coordinate 16,611,276 downwards.
TTCTGTTTAATTTAGTTACAAGCATAATTTATTAGTGTTTTAAAAGCATTTCTTTCAAGTATTTATGTTTGTGGGTTTGATTTTAAGCTACTACTATAGTATCACTACAAAGATTTTTGGTATTGCACATTCCCTGCTGATGCAGACCAAAACGATTTGTGGCCAGAAATTGTTGGGAATAACGAACTGGAAAAGTAACCTTTGACAATCAAGTGGAAGAACATGAAGCCACCGCTATGTATTTCATGGCTGTGCAGACTTCTTTTAATATCTCTTTCAGAGAGAGTCCATTATTATGAGCTCCTTTACTGTCAGCAGGCTTGCAATTGTCTGAGAATGACATCAGAACTTTGAAGTGAACACGACTTGTAATGAATGTACTGCTACGAACCACACTAATGTAAATCCTGCATGGGAGGAAATTTTACTTAACAATAAAACCTGTGTGATGCTCTAATATTTGTGAACCACGTGATCCTCTGGATTTATTCAAGCAGTTCACTTAAAACTTTAAGAAAATTTATACTGTGAAGAACTCCAAAGTAAAATAATAAAATTTAAAGAGATTAAGTGAGAAAAGGTCATAAAACTGTGTAGCTCTACTGTCCTCGCATTTCAAACCCAACATAGATATAAAATCACTTATGCATGAAATAAAACAAGCATAAAATCTTATTTTCAGATCAAATGAAATACAATGTTTCAACATAATGAAACCCAATATGAAACCTTTATCGTAACTGAAAGTTATAATTAACCAAAAATTGGATTTGGGCTCCTGCAGGAATGTGGGGAGTGACATGTGACACATATGTACCTCTTTAGCAAAGTAAAGGGAGCATAAAGGAGCATTTCTAATAAATTAGATCAAACCGGATTGATCTAGTTCAGGAGTCGGCAACCTTTCTGTGATGGAGTGCCAGTTTAAAATTTTCTCATCAATGTGTGTGCCATTTGCAAGTTAAACTTTGAAAAAAATACAAAACCTTTTCGAACATAAATTTATTCAATTCAGATAAAGCAAACACAATCACATCTTTAAAGATATTTTTCTGTTAACAACTCCAAAAAAGTGCTTTCATAAACTTGCAATATGAGGAGAGACCAAAAACTGAGACCGGAGTAGTACTAGTGCATATCATAGCAAAGCAGCCATAGCACTACTAAAAGTAAAAAAAAACAAAAACAGTAAGAACTACAACCTGTCTAAAAAAATAGACAGCAGAAAGGAAAAAAGGTGAATGGCAGAACTATACTGGTTATAAAAACAATAACTGTAATAAAAGATAAAACAACAATAACATAGACAGGAACATCTGAACTAATGGGCTATCAACATCAACATCGTCATCATCATCATCAGATGTCTACAGGATGCTTCAGTGTGATCCCTGGCTTTGCTTTGCTTGGCTAAGCTCTGTGATCTGGGGCTTATAGTTAGTTACTTTGAGGAGCAAACATGCCTCAGAGTGCTCTGTTGTTAACCTACTGCGGGTGGGACT
>JBAMHX010000024.1:16572268-16584684 GCA_037177515.1 Pseudomugil tenellus | reverse complement strand
TAAGGAACACGTGATAAAACATCTATTTCACCTCTTATTGTGTCTATTTTTTAGAGATCTGTGCTTACGTCCCATGGGCCCTACATTTAGGCTCTAGCTTACGTAGCGTCATGATAATCTGTTTTTTTTGTCATGGAAATTCAGTAAAAGGATTTGGAAAAGTCAAGTGTAAGAACTCTGGGAATAAAAGATGGCCGAGGCTTTAAATTTCAGCATAAGTTGGAGGTTTTTTAGGTTAATGGATTTTATGTGTCTCTCTTCGGTGTTCTGCTTCCCATCGCTAACATTTACTAGTTACTGATGACTCTTCTCCTTGTTAGCATCCTGCTCTACGTCCTCCTTGTTGTTGCTTTACATCTTTTTTGTTCTTTCTCTTTAAATGTGTTTATATGTGGAATAAAATTAGATTTGATGTTTCAGGACCAAGAAGCCGACCGCCGTGACGCGCTGCATGTGCCCGCTGTATGACACCAACCGGCAAGGCTGGATCGAGCTCCACCCGATGAGCGTGGCCCGTCTTGGGCATGGGGTGGTGGCCGCTGGTCAGTGCTGACAAACATATGTCCGGTGGAACTGGGTAGTGTGGGGAAGTAACATGGGTCTGTTTGTGTTCAGAGGGGTTTCTGTTCGTCATGGGGGGAGCAGACGAACACAAAATGGTCCTGGACACCGGAGAGAAATACGATCCTGAATCCAACTCCTGGAGCTCCATACCCCCCATGCTGCAGGTACACTCGCCGATTTGCTCTGTACAACGTCAGGAGGATCAGACACAACACAGCTGTTGGTTCAGGCTCTGGTCATTTCCCAGTTTGACTAGCGTAATTCTTTACTGGAAGCCTGCCAGTAAGGAGGCCGGGTGGACTGGTCTAAGGCCGGGCGGACTGGTGTAAGGCCGGGCGGACTGGTGTAAGGCCGGGCGGACTGGTGTAAGGCCGGGCGGACTGGTGTAAGGCCGGGCGGACTGCTGTAAGGCCGGGCGGACTGGTGTAAGGCCGGGCGGACTGGTGTAAGGCCGGGCGGACTGGTGTAACGATGGGTGGACTGGGTCTGTGTGGAAAAACGCTTTTTGTGTACATCCTGTGATGGTCTGGACTGGTAGAAGTTATTTAGAACGTTGACTGCTGTCTTCTTGGGCAGAGGGACAGTGCTGGTGGCTTTAAGGCAGGTGGGGGGTGCAGCGTGCTGTAATAAGAGGTGGAATATTTCAGTAAACATGCCTGTCAGCCTAAAAATCCTCTACAGAAAACTGATGAAAACAATCAATTCTAACAATCAAACTTCACAACTCTGTCCAAAAGTTTTCTCTCTTAAAACATCCAAATCTCTCAAATCGGATTTTCTTGGACGTTAAATGAGACTTACTTCTCACTTCTCGTGGTTTCAAGTTAGTAACAAGTTGTTTTTAGGAAGAAAGATCCAGAGTAAAAGCTCAGCTTTCACAATAACTCAAAACCTAAGATCACATTCATAAGGAAATAATCCAGTTGTCTGCAGTATTCGCTCAGCAGATTAGCTCTACATAACGCAGGTCCCAGAGTGTAATATGCATCAAGAGAAATCATGCTTACTTCTCCAACTGTGCCGTCTACATGGATAAAAAATCATTTCCTGAAACTGTAAAAGCCGACTCGCAAAAACCTGCCTCCACCTTTGTGTCTCTTCATTCCGTGAGGAAAGTTGAACTTCTCAAGCAGCAGCCCGCCGAAATGCCCGACCCATTGTTGCTACCGCGCCATTTCATCAGCCAACAGGGTTATTTATCCAGAAATGCCAAACACATGGGAACACACGGCATGTTTGCACATCCACGCTCACACATGCATAATGTTTCACACCTTACCAGTCAGAAGTTCCTCTGCGCTGTGCAGTGATGGATCTGTAAGCCGCTGGAGTGAAAACAACATGAGAATTGTGATGTCTACAACATTTTTAATGCGTTTGGTTCTGTAAATGTGGAAATGTTGTCATGTATGAGAGTCAGGATCCTCTCTGCACCGTGTGAATCCTTAATAACTCTGTTAATAGGTTGCAGCAGATTGAACCGTCATGGTTTCCAGCTGAGACAGTTTTGGGTCAGAGCGTTTTTTTTTCCTAATAATTGCTTTGATCACATGAATAATTAGGTTTTCTTCTTTCCCCTGTTCATAACACACACACACACATTAGAAAGCTCAACCACCTGCTCACCCACTTTTCCCTCCACCTTTCCTTCCTCATATGCATTTAACGCATCCTGACAGAAGATGGAAAGATTTCGGAACGAGCTACAAAACGATTGAAGCGCTATCGGATCAAAGATATCCCAGAAGCTGTGTCTTCCAAACCCACGCTGTCGAGATGATTTGAATTTTACACAGAATCCTCACATCACCGTGTCTGCATAAGAAGCAGTAATTGCTCTCTTCAAGCTGCTGTACTGTTACCTATTTGTAGAAAAGTCCTTGGCATGCTGTGCTAAAGGTGGAGAATCTTAAATTGAATTGCAAACCCCCCCACTGTGCGGCTGCTTTCCTCCGGAGTCTTTTTTTTTTTTTTTCTTAGACGTACAGACAATTGGTGAAGTTTTAAACGCGGCGGTAACAACTTAAGCAGGTTTTAGGGAGTTTATGGGTATTAAGACAGTCATGCCAATTGTTTCTCCGTACGTTAGCAGCATGAGACACGTGCAGTACAGAAAATCTTTGCACCTTGGAAGCACCAAACCTGATATGTAGCATCCCAGAACGGTTTAGGAAGACCTTCATCTACAACAGGGGTGTCCACAGTCAGTCCTCGAGGGCCGCTGTCCAGCAGATTTATCATGTATGCCTTTTCCAACACACCTGGTTCCCATTAAATGGGTACAAAAGCCAATGAATCTCAGCGTTATGACTAGTTAGAGTCAGCTCAGTTGGAGCAGGGATGCATGGAAAACCTGTAGGATTGTGGCCCTCGGAGCTGGTCATCCCAATCTACCAAGCATAGAGCGAAGGAGGACTCAAAAAGCAATCAGATGTCAACGAAGACTGTTTGGTATTAAAGAAAAGCCGAGTCCACCGTCAGAAAAGTCAGCATTGGACTAAAACCACTGGAAGTGTGTGAAATTAAACAGTAACTAAAGCAAACCAAAGCAGAGGTGTCCAAGTTCCATTCTCTAGATCTACCATCCTGCAACCTTCAGATGCAACCCTTCTCCAACACACCTCAATCATTTTAATGGCTCCTGTAGAAATGATGCCTCTGAAAGGCGCAGGATGGTAGAATCTCCAGGACCTGATTTGGGTACACCGAAGCTAGAGGGGGTGATGAGGTGATGGGGAGCAGGTGTGTTGTCCAGATTGGGTGCAGGTAGAGAGGGAGGAGAGCTCAAATGGGACGCCAGTGAGGCAGGGCTGGAGACATGAAACACAGTTCGCCAAGCAATTATGTAGGAAAACCACCAGAACAGTGATGTCAGTCACATCTGCTGATCAGGCAGATGTTTCATTCATGTCTTAGTTTGACTGTTTTCTGTTTTCCTGCTGACGTGTTTTTATGCGACTGCCTTTATTTAAAATGAATCTCGATAGTTTCCATTAAGATGTGAAGTGTTTGCCCTTCTTGGGTTGCTATCTCTCTATGTCCTCGGGCTGTTTGAGGTGAATGTTGACCATTGGCATAAACATTGGCTGATATTTGCTTCCTAATATATGTAATTGCCCAACACTTCAATAAAACACCTGTAAAGCTGCCCAGGCTCACATTTTAGCCTCTACTTTTGCACAGTTACGAATTAAACCCTGTGCTGCTATCCTGTAGTGTCACTGAAAATGTTTTTCTCCATAAACTTTTTAACCGTTAACATTTCCTACTGCGTTCAGGTTGAATTTACTCTGATACAGCAACACGTGTGAATTCTGACACTTCTTGTGGGATTACTTGTCAGTAATCCCACATTTCTGTGTTTTGTTATCTTGGAAAGGACGCAGAAAAATGGGCCTGATTTTAAGGAGGTTACATATTCAGCCCAGCGGTTTTAACTCCCCCGTGTGGAACCTGAAGTCACCACATTGTCTCTGAAGCAACTATAGAAAATCTCCCAGAGGTTTAATTTAGTTAGTTGGGTTGTTTTTATCACAGCAGAGTTACAGAAGCGATCTGAACTGTTTTAGATTCTGTGCTCGTCCAAATCTCTTCTCCATACTGTATGTATGCCTGCGTTGTTGATCTGTTTGTGTGACACCTGAACACTGCAATCCAATTTCTTTGTCCCACTACAGGAATGAATAATTAAGTCAGATACATATCTTTTGAATTTCCAATGAATATTTATTGAATCCTCTCGCTTCACATAATCCAAATATTGATCGCTACCATCCCTCCTGTCTTTTAGTTTAATCATCGCAGTCTTGCACGCCGGGTACACGCAGCTGTAATCTGTAACCTCGGAGATTGTTTGTGTAACAAATAAAAGAACCTCGAATGATTACAAAAAAGGAATTTGAAGAAATAAAAATGAAAAGATGACGATGGAAATGGAAAAGATTTAGTTATTATATAAAAAAGGAAATAGTTTGCTGGAGCAGATGGTTTGATATGTGAACTGTGTTTAGAACATATGTTCAAAACGCAGGAAGAAAATCCATCATGAAGGAAAATGAAGAAATGTTGTCAGCAAATAGCAGAAAGCAGCTTGTTGGGGTCACATCGATGGGCTGTGATGATGCACCTGGACAAGCAGTCAGCTTCGTCATTAGATGCAGCGCAGCTCTGTGGCGCCACATCGTCTCATACAAACATCACAAAAACTTTATTGATTCTTGCAGTGTAATTGTCTCAATGTGGTGTTAACGATTTGAAAGGTGTCTTTGCATTATAGAAGAGATTTTTCCCATATTTATTTGACTTATGGAGAAAAAAAAACAATCCTTCATTCATTATTACATCGTATTTATCAACTTAGTGCTTAACCTTCTTTAATATGACGGGATCGCTGTGGTATAAATATACGCTGAGGCTCCACTTTGTTACTTCTATTCAAATACTTGTTTACACAAAAGCTAAATCAGCCAATCACACGATGCTTCCAGCAGGATGATGCACCATGTCGCACAGCTTAAATCATCACTGCACTCCATCGACCTCCACAGTCACCACATCTCAATCCAACGGAGCAGATGTAGGACGTGCCGACATATCTGCTGTCATGGCAACATGGAGAAAAATCTATCCATTAAAAATATATCCATTCTAAGGAATCCTACCTGATACGAGCCAGGTGTAATAAACTGTGTGTATTCTGCTGAGTCATATTTTACTCATTAACAAATAAATAATTTCATTATAGACGTCTAGTAGAAGAGTTTACATGCTTTCATGGTCAGAAGCTATATTTGTATAACCATGCAGAGGCCAACGCAGAGTTCAGACGTGAGTTTCAGACAACAGCAGACGTGATGAGACAGAAGATGTTAAATGAATTATTATTATTCTGACATTCAGACACGTCAGATCCAGCACTTTCCTGCTTTTTTGCCCCCTACAGCTCTCAGGCCAAGCCAACAGGCAAAGCTTTGCAGCACCACTTACAGGCCTGGCTTATATACTGTCCTCATCTGTTTATGCGGTTTTGAGTGGATTAGTCTCACTGCAGATGTAGCTCCAGCTTCTTTCTGTGTCAGTGGCTGCGTGTGAAGTTGCACCCTATGTGTGCGCCCCTAATTCACTACAAGGCACATTATATATTTCCCTCAATCTGCTGGGGATTCAGACACAAAGCTCACTAATTTCTCCCTGTCGCACGTCACGTGACTACCAGCTGTAACTATGGCAACCACAACGGACTTGAAGGTGTCGTTGCAAATCTAATTTCTTGGTAAAATTTCTTATTTCCTTATGTTGCATTTTATTTTTGCTTTGTATCATATTGATTCAGTAGAAAAGTGATTAAAATGATGCTTTATAGTTTTTTTTTTTTAAAAAAAAAAACATTTTTAGTATTTGTATCATTTCTGCCATTTTAAGCTCCGGCCCACAATGCATTGTGGTCTATATTGACCCGTCTTGGAACCATTGATGCTCACTTCTTTTCGAGATGCATTGTGGGTAATTTTAGGTGCACTACTTTTTTCCCAAAGTAGATTCGGACACCCCTACAGAATGGCGTGAGCCCTATGTAGGACGTATGGTGCACATTCAGACGCAGTGTACCTGGTTTGTAGCACGACGCTCGCGGTCTTCTGGACGTCTGACCCTCTTCTTCCTGCCACATAGTGATCTTGGAAAGGCTCCAGCATACCTCTGAGCCCAGCTCCTCCAGCGACTTGCTTGTTAATGACGCATCGCTAGAACCATCACATTTGTGTTAGTTGTCCATAGATGTGTAACTTTATAGGTTTGTGTGCTTTTTTTAAGTTTAGTGTTAAAGATGGCGAGCCTGTCAAAGACGAAGGGGTCTGGGATTGGATTGAAAGAGATTAAAGGTTTAAAAAAATGACAAGGACAAAAGGTAAAATACAAAGTTGCAACCATGCAGAAGGTTGGACAGAGATCTGGTACCTGTGTACCAAAGAGACATGAGTTTACAGCTGGCACTTCGCTAGAGACATAACATCTATGAAATGATATTCTATGTTTAAAGGGGAAGGTATTATAAGTTTTTCTTCTTCCTGCTCCTTTTTTAAGCATGGTGGCACTAAATTTTGAAATTCTTCTTTGTTTTCTATTGTCTAATCTTGTGCATACCCATGTGAGAAAAATAACATTTCTGGAACTGAATTGAATTTATAGGCGCGATCTTTTCTTTTAAAGACGCTTCTTGCTCTCGGTTTACATGCATCCACTTCCGACGCGCTCCAGCTCTGTTCAGTTCATAAAAATGTTCATGAAGTCCAAAACTTTTTTCCTCTGGTTCAGTGCTTTTATTTTCCAAATAATAACTTAGGAATTCCTTTTTTTGCAATCATTTTCCAAAAGTGAGGGTTTCTTACCGCACCATGACGTGAAAGGCAGATATCTTTCTTTCTTTTCAAACAAAATAAAAAATCCACACTGGCAGCGTTCTGGCTGCGTGCCTGAAACCGACAACTCACCCGGCCCCAGTAGCCAACACTAATATAGCACAGGTGCTGCAGTCACCTGCCCATAAAGAGGGGCGGAGATGAGAAACGGCATCAATCACACAGTAAACAACCAAAATAAACAATTAATTGCTTCAGTTATTAGTTTAGCTCATAATTCAAATCATAATATTTCACATTATATCTCATAACCAATCAATTAGAAAAATAACAGCAAACTACAAAACATTATAAATCCATCGACACATTAAACAATAATTTGGCTCCAACAGAATTGAACCCAGAATGTACAGTATATTTGTTGCTTTCTGTATTTGAAAACATGTTTATAATAAGTTTTCTCATCATTATTTCTTAATTTTGTTTCCCTTTGTGTATTAGTAAAATATCCTTTTTTTTTTTTAGTCATTTCAAAGCAGTAAAGAGTGGAAGAAGATTTAATGGAAACATCGACATCAGTTCTGATTCCTGTGTGTGTGTGTGTGTGTGTGTGTTTTTCCCCTTGTAGCTCGGATTTGATGTGGAGCAACTCTTGAGGGGAATTTGTGGCTCTTTAGCTGCCAAATGTGCCACTTCGCCCTCCAGCTTTATCTGTCTGCTTTGTGGAGCAAAGTTATTTGCTCTTTTACAATGAAATCAGCTGCCTGCTGAGGCTTGAAATGGCTCCGATGAGAACGGCGAACAAAAACAATGAGTTTCAGATAGCTGAAGGTTATCATTCAAACTATGAGATAGTCGTATTTTGTAATGGGTGCATAAAAATTCTGACGTGTGGCTGTTAAAGGGCTTCGAGTCCAGGAGCGAATATTGAAGATATACATTTGATATTTTCTTAGCTTCGGTAATATTCTGCATGATTTATTTCTGAGCTTGGTGGGGTTTTGCCACCAGTTGTGGAGCATCTCTTTTTATTTATTTTTTGCTAGGAATTTATAAATAGAAAAAAAAGTTATGTTTTCCAAGATGTTTTTGCAGAATTTGTGCCCAAAGTTTTCCGCAGATGTTTTGAAAGATGATTTCGAAGCAGGTCATCGTACAGTCAGGAAAAGAAAAAAAAATAGCATGAAACCTTTATTTTTTTGTTACATTTTCAGTGGAGTGGAGCAGAAATAGCTATTCAGGGAGCTGTGACATTAGCCGAATTGAGTGTGGGTTGTTTAAAAAAAAGCATTTTCTGGGGCAGAAGAAAAGTACTTTCACATGCTTTTCACCTTTTGTGTGATACCAGGCTGGAAACGGCCTGTTTGCTGTATTTGGAACTATTCTGGACAGAACCAAGAACAGAACACAAAAAAGCTGAAAGTAGAGCAAACGGCCAGATGGTTGAAGTGATAACTGTGTGTGTTGCATGTATATTTTTATGCACTCATTTTTTTCCACCTTGCTTCACATGATATGACGTCAGCATGTTGCAGGGAACCTCACTTTGACTCTCTAATATAATTTACTCGCTTGTGCACCCAAAAGAACGTCTGATTCTTTGATTCTTTGATTCAGCCTGTGTCAGAATATTTGTTCACATTTTGTATTTCCTTACTGAGCTGAAGGAAAAAAAGCCTCCAGTTTCTGTATTTTCCTTGTCATTAAATGTGGAAACGCTCCTTTCTAGCCTTTTAAGACAATCCAGGGAATCTGGGGGCGAGTGAGGAAGAGCTAGGGTGTGATGAAGATGTGATTTGGATCTGCGTTCATCACAAGCTAACCCCTCCCGGAGTGAGGGCTCAGAGCTCCTTCGATCGGAGCCATCAGAGCGAGAAGGATAGCGGTTTCCACACCTTGTGGTTCCCTGGCGAGTGAGAAATCATCTGGCATCTGTAATGTGCTGCAGGAGCATTCTGGCCTCTTTCCGCTCTTTCTTTTCTCAACACACATACATGAGCCGTGATATCTGAAGGAGGAGGATGCCAGAACTGAACTATGAGCGATTAGTAACTGAAGGAAGATTGCCTTTGATTAGCGCTCATTAATTAGCGCAGTCTGCTCCCTCACCAGCCCATCGACTACAACCTGATGCGTGATTAACGAGTCAGACGACTTGCTTTTGTCAGTAATAGATTTTTTTCTGGCTTCACTTCGGTTTTTTTCTTCCAATGACAAACTGATGAACCTCAGTTTGCTCTGATGTTTGACTTTTGTGCAAGTTCACGTGCGTGTGCGTGCATAAGAAAACAGACAATGGCCTTTACGATGGCTAATTGGTGGCGCGGGGCAGCGCCGTGCTGCCAACTTCTACCGAAGGGCAATGAATGATTGATAAAAGGGGAGAAAGAAGAGGAGATAAGAGAGTTAGTGATGGAGGAGGAGGATAAATGGCTGAGGCAGGTAAAGAGAGGAAGGATGAATGGAGGTGGATTGAAGCTAAAGGTTTAAGAGAAAGAACAAAGATGAGGAAAAAAAGAGCAAATCAATACTTTATGCTGCAGACGAGACGGATCAGCAAAAAACAAGGATGTGTTTCGTTTTGAAAGAAAGCAGGTGCCATGTAGACGAGAAGAACAAAGAAACGGGAGCTGGGAGGGACGGGAGCCATTTCAGATCCAGATAAAGACACGTGTTTCAGAGGAGCCCCAATTTCACAGCGGTGTGAGTCGCAGGGCTTTGGCGCTGTTACGGCATCACAAGCAGCGCTTAGTCCCATTGTGGTGGGGGCCCTGGTCATGTTTTATTCAGCAGCTCTGCTCCGGCTTGGCTGTGGCGGGACAGTTTGTTTGTTCTTCCGCCTGCCGCGTGCTCGGGGTCGCAGATGCAGAGCCACATCCCCGTAACACATCTGCTAATGGACGGAGCAGCATTTACTCAAGTGTGTCAGCCTCCGTCCTGCTTTCACAACTGCTGGCACTCGTGCTATCATCACCCGTCACAGCTGCCACTTCAGAAAGGACATTTCACAGCGGGGTCCGGTTGCACCCGACTCTCTAAGATATATGTAGAACTGTAGTGCGACTATTTTAACTCATAACCACCTCAATTACGTTATTAAACTCAATAACATTAAAGGAACTCGGTGTCTGAATATCCTTTAAGGATGATGAACTGCTGTTATCTAATGTTATTAGCAAGCACATTATCTGTTCATGTCATTTAACTGCTGCAAATCAGTTTTTATCTGTGCGAATAAAAGTGCAGCTGCAGTGGTGTGAAAATTCTTTCAGTTTAATGTTTTACAAACCAAAGAGCACGAAACTATCAGTCTTAACGTCTTGAAATGAGCTAAATGCAACTTGATTTTGAAGCATGTGTTTATTTATTAGAACTAGTTTTAGCTGCAGTAACTTTAAGAAGAGCTGTATAGATGTATAAAATCTTAAAATGAAGATTTCGTCTTCTCACGCTATCATTTGGTCGTACAAGTTACTGGCACTTACACAGAAACGAGCCCTTTGTTGCAGACAACCTGAATTCCAGGTTGATTCTTTTTATACATTTGACCTCTGTTTAGACAGAAAAGACTTGCTAAGATGCTACATTTCCTGCTTCCAGGTAGTTTTTATCAAGAATACTTGGACATATGAGGGAGTAAGTCTAGGTTCTGTGTCTGCTAAACAAGCCCAAACCATAGATCTTCCACCACCGTGCTCGAGCCCCGGTATGAAGCGTCTCTCCAGAGATACGCCAGAAATTATTTTTTTAGATGAACCTTTGCAAACCTGAACTGTAGCACAATGTTCTTTTAAGAGAGAAGCTGCTTCATCTTGCCAACTTTTCGGAACAATTCATACATGTTCAGTGTTTCGCTTCTCATTTCCATGTTTCACCCTGTTATTCCCTGCATGATTGCGGGAAGTTTCCAGCAGCTTGAAAGACAAACCCTGTTGTCTATCTCGTCTATCACATGAAGAAGAAGGAAACAAAACAAACTACACTGTAAATTTGTCCTTCTACTGTTTGCTAAATTCATCCTTGAAGAATGCAATAAATATTCATATTGCGGACTCCTATTAAACATGCAGAATGTAGATGTTTACTTTTGTGAATGCTTTCCATCCTGCAGTGTTTACATACACGTCTGTTAGCTACCAGTCCTCCGCTTCCCTCTCTCTATTATTGCTTTTCTGTCCAGCCACCAACAGATCACGAGAATGGAAGGAAACAAACAGACCAATGTCAGACTCTGCAGTATAAAGTAAACATGACTGGAGTTGGAGGCATGTTATCCTGGTTATTTAGTGTTTTCAGTCCCCAGTGAACTTTCCAATTGCCTGTTTGTTCCCAGTAAACATGAACGGCTTTTGTAGCCGACAGCAGTTTTACAGCAGTGTCGCCTAGCGAATTGAAAGCGGAAAACATTGCTAAGAGCCGCTGAGGCACATCTTAAACTTCACTGTTCTGTGTTTTCTGAACGTTTGGCCCAGTTTGTGGGGAAAGTCTCCGCTGGCCTGAATGCGCTCCTCTCAGCGGATTTCCCTGCTGAAAGTGGTTCGTTATCGCTGGAGATGCCTCCAGAGACGCGCAAACTCAGGTGAGCACCCAGGGGATAAGCGCCTCTGGGAATGGGAAAATTCAGCACAACAACCTCGGAACATATCCGGAACATTGTTCTGCAGAAGCTGAATGACTGCGGACCTTCCAGAGATGTCCCTGCAGGACGCACACACACACAATGCTGATGGGTTTGTGGCTTTTGTTATTTCAAAGCAGCTGTCTCCAAATGTCCAAGTAACAAATATGTCGACCGCTTCCTGTCTCGTCTCTCTCTCCTTTTCTCATTTGCTCAAACACCTTGTGTATATTTCATCTAACCAATCAAAATCCAGCAGCTGAAAATCCAACTTTGAGAGAAAAAAACGCTGCTGTAAATAGTGACCATCAGTTCTTTTTATGCGTGTTTGCTATATTTATGTCTTGTTGCTCCAGTTTCTGTTTCCTCTGGGATTGCAGCCTCCATAGAGAAGTTTCTTGTTGTCTTTTTTTTCTTTTGGTAGTGCTTTTTTTCTGAGGAGAACATAGTTTTCTCAGTTATGAAGCTGCAGGCTGACGTAAGCCGTGCGGTGCTGCTGGTGGAGTTAAGCTCGGGGATTGTTATACGGACGGTCGTAACACTGTTTTCCTGTTTAAGTAATGTCTGAAAGGTTTATTATTTTAATATATCTATTTAAAAAAGATCAGAGTACTGGGAAAAAAACATCATGGAAGACATTTCTTCAGCTTCTTCATTTAGTAGAATAGATAAATGAATCAAGATAAACTAAACATCTATATTTTATATTTTTAGTCCATCTGTCCTGGTGTCTCCAGGCATTTGAGAGACATGGGTCATCCCCAGGACCTTGTTTCTTTTTGATCTACTACTAGTTTACACGAGTTAAAGGAGAACTTCGCTTTTTTTTAACCTGGGGTCTGTTGTCATCTTTCCTTCCATACATGTGAGTGATGTAG
>JBAMHX010000024.1:16516408-16539347 GCA_037177515.1 Pseudomugil tenellus | reverse complement strand
TATATATATATATATATATATATATATATATATATATAAAATTTAGCTATTAGTGCTAAATGTAGGGTTGCCACCTTTCAAAGATGAAAATAAGGGACACACACTACACTCGCACAAATGAGTGATCAAGAATTAATCAAACTTTAATATTGAAATGGTGTATTAGCAATAAATACATTATTTACTGTACAACAGTGTTGGATATAGTCGCTAAATAGGCGACGTAAAGCTGCCATTATATGGATCTCTACTAACATATAAAAATAAATAAAGTGCCATAAGCACTTCCTTGTTTTCGCGTGTTGCTCTCCTGATGCTGTTTGATATCAGACAGTCCACTGTGCGCGACCTCACCGACACAAGGTGCAGTTTGTCTTGTAAACCTGTTTACTGACTAAGTCCAGCCAAGGGTGCACCACTTCCCACTCACGTCTCTATTTTTGCAAGCGCTTTGGCTTTTAAGGACTCAAAATACCAGATACAGTAGACATGTTCAAAAGGACCGTGGATGAGTCTGTCTAACCAACCAGTTCCCAACATGCGCACAGACGGGAAGGCGCTAAGGACCTGCGAATTTCCCGCCAGTAACAACATTTTAGCTGCCCGTTGTATTTCCTGTTTTATTGTTAATTACTTTTAGATCTGGTGCTGATGAGTGTGACTGCGATATGTAGGCAATTGGACAATTATGAAAATACAGAACAAAGCGCGTTCCGTATTGGTTCAATCCGGGAAGCAACATTTATTTGTCAACTAAAGGACGATTCCGTATTTTACAGGACGCGTTTCAACCTTAGCTTAATGCTAAATGTAGCATTCAGCTGAAAGATGCAGAAATAAAAAAAAAATAATGTTACAATTAAGGTTAAAGACTAATGCTTCTTTTAGAAATAATCTTAAAATGCTAGTTTACTGTTATTATTAAAAAGAAATCATTTTCTAGAGTTGGTCTCTGAACAAAAACATGTACAGAACAGTGGTTTTTATATTTTGTTTCCTTATAAATATTGGTTAAGTCAAGCTGGAGTTACAGGCTATTCTTTTTTTTTAATTGTTATAACAATGACAAAGGCAGAATAATCTGGCGTACAAATTTCAGAAATATTTCTTTTTCACTCAATCAGCTTTTAAGGGTGTAAGCTAGTGTTTGCATGTCATTGTGTTTTGAAATATATAATGCCCTGAGGCTATTGTGATTAACATGCATCGTCATCTGTAAAACTCAATTCTCCCGCGAATCATTTATATGCTGGGTAAATGCTGATGAAAAGAGTAGAAAAGTTAGTCATGTGACAGTCTCCTCAAAACAAACCAGTGCATTCTTATGTATAACAGCAGAGTTTTGCAGTTCATCCTCACACAAACCTTTAATAATCCAGTAATATATGATCATTTTGTGATATTTGGCCTGTCATTGAGGATGTTGGCAACCATTGAGTTTGAAGGAATGCTAACGTAGTAGAAACAAGAAAAGATGATGTGTTTCACAGTTCCAGCGTAGCTCTGCACCTCTTCATGGACCAGTGCTCCTGTAGAACGTTTCAGCCTCCAAATCGTGCTCAAGCTTTACATTACTGTCTGTGACACCTCATTTTAAAATGAAGTCTTATCAGAGCTGAGGCAATGATCATAGTAAGACTCTTCTTAAATAAAATAATGGTTCCTGAACTCCTTTGCTGGTACTTATCCGAGTGTGGTGTGCTGGGAACTGGACTCGAGAGCGGCTTAACAAACCAAACTGCTTCTTCTGCTTTCGTCTGTCAAGTTATCCAGCAAAGTCGACAACAGCAGCTCATTCCCAGGGCGACTGTTTTACTCTGTCTGTCACATTAACAAGGTGTCACACCTCAGCTCTCTCACCACAGCCACACACGATCAGACAACCAATCCCCTGGCTCAGCCTCGTGAGACACACACACATGCATTTAGTGGTATAAACATTGAATGCATTGCATGGCATAAATCATGCAGATGGTTATGTGACGACACACACATATGAGTTTAGCATTGTAAATACACACACAGTTAACCCATGAGACACACAAAGGCTACAGTAGACACTGTGTGTTTTCCAGAAATGCTTGACAGATAGGAATATGTGCCCACACACACACACACACATGCAGAGTGTCGTTATCTGCTCTGTAACCAGGAGCCATAGCTGTAATGCAAGTCAGTGGAAGCCATGTGGGACAGGAGGAGACAGCAGAGGCACATCTTCAGCTATAACTGATGGTCAGGATGGCAACCAAGCTCAGCTCGGCTCAACGAATGCATAATAAATATTAATTCACATTTCAGGACTCGCTGTTTAAAGTCTTTTTGGGTGAAAATGTCTCCTTTCTCCTGACAGGATGGGAGAACAGCAAGGGAAAATAAGATGGATTGTTATAATTCCTGCCACTTATAGCTTCAAACTCTTGCGCAGACGCCTGGTTCATTGCCCTCGGTTCAGCGCTTAACGTAGAATATCCATTTTCTATTAAAACACCTCAAAAGAACACAGCTCTTAATTTTTGCACGATGTAAAGAAAGTGACAACTTTTCTATTCGTCTTCACGTCTTTGTTACTAACCGATGTTGCACTAAATCCTCATCTCTGTTTCAGACTCTTACGTATGAATGCATCAAAAAGATAAAGCTTTTCCTCTTGAGTTATCTTTCAGGTTGATAAATGTCTCTAACTTAGTGTCAGTCCCATGCTTATTATAGGCGATAATAGCTGGTTAAAGTGTGTGAATCACATTGGTGGGTTAGGAAACCCACTGGGCTTCCACCAATAATCGTTTTTCACCTGCAGTTTGGATTCGTGGCTTCACTCCAGAATCAAAGTGTTGTGCTGATGTAGCCTGATTTCTTCCTCTCAATAATGGTCTGTAAGAGACTACTTTCCAGCCCTGGAGCCGGTATAAAGCACAGCCCATCTGGTGTATTGGATACTTCCTTTCCCAGAGCTATATCTGTCTAATGACTCCCTGTGGAAACTGCTTTTGTTCTGCGACAGGCTAATGGATGGCCAAGGTTACTGGAGTCACTGTTGTTAAGGTGAGGTTGTTGTGGTGATTGAACAGTGAGCCAACATTCTTAAAGACTTCTGAGAACTCCTTGGAGTGGCCAAAAGTGTCTTTAAAATGCCCCCTAGTGAATACAATCCTTTTCACATTGTCTCGCTCGCACACTCATGCATATGCTTGCCTGATTGAGCCAGTGATGAGAGCAATGAGCCACAGCTGAAGCCAGAAAGTTTTTTTTTAGGCTCAGAGAGTGAGTGGGATTTTTAGAGGTAAGAGCCTAAGTTAGGTCGGAACAACCTTTTGCTTGAAAGTAAGCACAATAACAGCTCCATGCTGCTGCTACCGTCATCCAGAGAGTAGGAAAGGGAGAGCTAACCACCACTTCTCACTCTGTGTGTCCCTAAATGCCAGCCTCTCATTGTCCATGCCTGCTTCATCTCTTTCTGCTCAGCCTCTCTATCAGTGTCCCTTCCTTTGCCAGATTTCCTGGCATCATAGCAGGGGTAAAACTACATGTACTCTGCATTTTTTTCTGAGCCACTTTTTTTCTCAGAGCTCTGAATAGAGTCCCATTTAAAGTGCAGTAAGGCCTGTGGAAAGATGATAGGAGTCAGACAGCGATGAAGAGGAGGAGACAGATGCATTTCTTCCATTATAAGTTGGTCTCTGTTCTTTGTGGAAGACTGTGCCTCTGGGCCTTCATCGTCTCTCCATGCTTTCCTGCTCCTCTTGTTCTTTTCTGCTTCTATAATGACAGAATTATGCCAGTCTTTGCAAATCAGTGTTTCCCTCCTGAACAATACCAACAGCATAGAGGTTATTAGGGAAAGTAGCATCATTTGCACAAAGTCAGGGAACACAAGAAGGCTTGCTGTGTGCAGGAGTGTCTGTGATGTCATGCCTGCTGACTTTGCATTGGGAATCGTATCAGTCAAGGGTAAAAAACTGGTCTTTAATGAATGAAACTGTCAGAAAATAGTTCAAAGTAGTCATGTGTGAGAGAACTGGACAAAATGTTTAGGTACTGCAGTCATTCACCAAAGTGGTCCAGTCTAAAGCTCATCTGACCCGGTACCAGGTTCAGCAGCTAAGGTTCATGTGTGTGTTAAACAAGTTTCTGTAGAGTATTTTTCATTTGATGTATCCTTAAAAAGAACTTTTAATGCCACTAAATCAACACTCAAAGTGCATTTTGTCAATAAAGTATTAGTTTGCCAACAGTGCCAACAACACCCGCAACACAACACACGGTTCGTTCACTCTACCCCAACGTAGTGGGAATCATATGAAAATAGTAAAGCTGCACTTTCAGATCATAGCAAACATTAACTTTATCTGCGCCAACCACCTCAATGGTGGAGTGATTGATTTAATTTGGGTAGGAATGTTTAGGTGTACTACACCTCCAGAAACCCTCGGGCAGGGGTGCTCAATCCAGTCCTATAAGGGCTGTAATGCAGCAAGTTTTCCATGGATTCTTGCTTCAGAAGTCCTGAATCAAAATAGAAATTTAGCCGTCTGAAGCGACGGCTAGGGGTATAAAGCATGTGCAAAATTATTAGGTAAATCAATTTTTTGACCACATCATCCTCTTTATGCATGTTGTCCTTCTTCAAACAGCACAGGATTGAAAGCTGCTACTAATTAAGCATATCAGGTTATGTGCAACTCTGTAATGAGAATGTGGCCTAAAGACATTGACACTCTATATCAGGTGTGCATAATTATTAGGCAACTTCCATTCCTTTGGAAAAATGGGTCAGAAGAGAGATTTGAAGGACTTTGAAAAGTCAACAACAGTGAGATGTCTTGCAGAGGGATGCAGCACCTTTAAAATTACCAACTTTTTGAGGCATGATCATCAAGCAATCTAGCGTTTCATTCGTCACAGGGTGACAGAGTCACAAGAAGCGTGTTGAAAAAACAAGGTGTAAAATAACTGCCCATGAACTGAGGAAAATCTCTGAAGCTGCCAAGATGCCATTTGCCACCAGTTTTTCCATATTTCAGAGCTGCAACATCACTGGAGTGCCAAGAAGCACAAGGTGTGCAAAACTCAGGGACATGGCCAAAGTAAAGAAGGCTGAAAAACCACCACTGGACAAGACACGAAAGATAAAACGTCAAGACTGGGACAAGAACTATCATAAGACTGTTTTTTAAAATGTTTTATGGACCAATGAAATGAGTGTGTTGATGGGCCAGATGGATGGACCAGTAAAGGACAGAGAGCTCCACTCAGATGCCAACAAGGTGGAGGTGGGGTACTGGTTTGGACTGGTATCATCAAAGAGCTTGTGGGACCTTTTGGGCTGAAGATGGAGTCAAGCTCAACACCCAGTCCCCCCAGTTTCTGGAAGACGCCGTCTTGAAGCAGTGGTGCATGAAGAAGTCCGCATCATTTGATAAAAAGATGATTTTCATGCAGGACAATGTTCCATCACACGCATCCCAGTACTCTACTGTGTGGCCAGAAAAGTTTTAAAAGAAGAAAAAATAATGACATGGCACCTTGTACACCTGATCTTAAACCCATAGAGAACCTGTGGTCGTGAGATCTACAGGGAGGGAAACCAGTACACCTGTCTGAACTGTGACTGAGAGTGTTGATCGTGAACAGACTTTTACTAGCTCAGCAGAGCTCAGAGAAGAGACAGGATGCAATAAAGATGCTGAAATAGGCTTTACTAAGGGAAACCAAAGTGCAGATATGTTAAAACCAGATGGTTAAAACTTAGTTGTGTTGTTTTACAATGCTAACTTACCTGTGAATTGCAACAGTTTTATATATCAGTAAAGTTTTTTTTTAAACCAACCTATAATCATGTATTTGTCTGCTTCTTCTCCAAAACCTAATTAATCCTTCTTTTTATGGCTCATTGTTCTACTCCTTTTGATTCTATCAGTAATTTTTTTGTTTGATCAGTATCAGTATCAATCGCATCAGACATGCAAAGAAGGATGAGTTTCAGAACAAAACTGAAAAGACGTTTCACTAATCTCAAATTTAACTTGCTGCAACTTCACAGATGAGCTTAACATGAAGCTGGAGTTAGGAAAAGGTTACCTGAAAGCAAGAAAAGAAAGCAAAAGAATTGGCTAAAATAAGCGCATGTTTATGCATTCACACCTACTTCCACCTCAAAACACATCTCGGTATGAATTAATTTTAGATATATCATAATTATGAGGCAGTCAGTAAGCATATATATATATATATAATTCCACCACAAAGTCAAGGACTCAGTGCAAACTTTCACTGTATTTATAATGCCAAGACTGAATAATATCTGCTGCAACTTTCCTCTTTAATGTACTTTCTCTCACTGCCCTTCACACTTTAGAAAGATACTCCAAGTACGCAGTGTAGGAAGTCTTTTTTTCACTGTTTTTTTCCCCAAAGTGTATTTGTGTAATCTCTCCGTATGCTTTCGTTCAAACAAAGCTTAGTGATGTAATCCTAGACAAAGTGTGAGATGTCCCTATTAGTCGCACTAACTACCTTTGCTGTCCTCGTGCCACCCAAAAGGCTTTAATATGCAGCATATGAGTGCCACATAAATCAGCCTCTCGATGAATAATTGAGATGTTCTCACTGACACTCTTTTCTGATGTGTGCACTGCTACCATCAATGAATTGTCACCCCCCCCACCCCCAAGAGAAATGCGAAGTGTGAAATGTGTTAGCACCTTTAATTTCTTTGTCAGCCATTGGATATGGCTGAGTTAACTTGGGAGACTTGGCAGTTGCTAATGCAGTAAGCGTTACATTCAGAGCTGCCCTGTGTGAGTCACTCTGATTAGCCAGAAGCTTAAACCTCATGCTGCTGGTCTGCTTGAGCTATGCAGATGAGCTGATCCATACATATCTATTACAGGGAACTTTGAGTGCATCTTCATACATGGTTTATATTGGAGATACATGTCGTGATGTGTTTGTTTTTGTGGCCGTACGGATAATTATCGCTACAGCAGCAATGAGCGGCTGGTGACAGGAAGAGATTAGTATTATCCTGATGATTGTAATAATGAATGTTTTAACAAGTTGATGATTATATCTATCAGCCATGGATGAAACACCTTCCGGACGACACGGAGACTGCTTTTGCTTCCTCACTTTGCACCACTGGCACCTCATCAGCTTCACTGTAATTTACATTTCATTTCCATTTCAGCCACCATCATCAGTCCTCTTTTCCAGAGTGGTTCATCATAGAAAAAATACAGCTTTGGTATCTTTTTTTAATGGCATTTGAAAACACATTGTAGTAGATAGACGTGTGTTGGTAACAGCCTATCCAACTACTGGGGTTGCGAGACAGAACTCAGAAAGCTGTTGATTCTCTTATAATGCTGTAATTAAGTAGAGGTGCTGCGTATATGTTGAGATGAGAATTTAGAAAAATCTGGTATTCATCAACTATATTTCTAGAAAAGCATAACAAGATGACAGTCTTAATATTGTTACAGATGATTCTGAATCACAGCAGCATATTACTGCTGCTAGATGTAAACAAATGTCTCTTTTTCTTGTTAGCTTACAAAGTACGCTGGATTGTTTAATGTGCTAGAGTTTAACAATATATTTAATAGTAGATAAAATCAGGATCCAACGTTGACTAAATCAAGTCTACTGGGCCGGTTTTAGTTTCTAAAGGCCTTCTTGTCTTATCCAGAGAAGCAGAGTACATCTTAACCCAGCTTTGGGTCTGCTAACAGCGCTTCCAAGCTTCAGCCTGTCTTCCTCCGTAGACTAGTTAGCTCCAGATTAGCTCCTAGGTATAAGTAGCTCTAAGTTTGCTGGGTGTAAATCATTCATCCCCACACCTCAACAATCCTATAAGCTTTACCTTTTTGCCCATTTTTGTATTTTACCGCAGCTACAATAGACATGACACTGCTAACATGGCTTCATAAGGTGTGTTTCCATTATCCCTAAATTTGCGTAAAACGTAAATATCATAATAGAAACAAACAGGAAATGGAGAGTTACAACTTTACAACTAATTAACAAGGGAAATTAGGAGGGGTGGCTTCGAAAAGCTGTAGCAAATTTTCTGCAGCAAATAGAAAACCCCAAAATAACGCTTAGTGGTGGATGCATTGCGTGCACCGCAATTATTGTAAAATCGCGTCTTTTAAATCGTTGACATGATTTCACGAGATCTGTAGCTTATGTCCTAAACATTGTTCAATGGAAAAACCAGCATATCGAAATTGTAGTTTTTCTAAACTTTACAAATATCGCTTTTATTTTGCGGAAACACAGCTAGTGGGAACCATCCACCAAGCATCAGCACTACAGAAACCTTCAGGTTACATCACAGAGGCTTTGCCCATCTTTTATATAACTATGGGTTGACCACAATTGGACGTCAACCTCGCCATTAAGTTGGACCAGCAACCTTGTCCCAGCATCAAGCTATGAACCCACGTACATCCGACACAGTGATGCTCTGACAGACCCATGTCCAGACCCATTTAAGGTGAACATTATTTGAGTTCCTGAAACCTGAAGTCATCCTGTGATTCTTCATCAGTTTTCTGCCCCCCTGTGAAACTTCAAAGGTGTGACATCAGCAGGTGGAAATGTGGTGTGAGAGGGGAATCTGCTCTCTCTTCCGTTGAAGCGGTGGGATCACAATTAGGGTGTTGACTGTCATTTTGAGGAAGCCACAAGTGTTTGATGATCACTTCCTGAGCCTCCAGACATTGGATATGATCTTGAGCAGATCATTTGTCAGTGTCCCTCTTCTCTTTCTGAGCTCTTATCACTACGTTTCCTCTGTTACTCTCAATTAATATTTTCCTTTGTTACTCTATATAATTGCCTTCCTCATGCTTCATTTTCCTTATCACACCACTCTTCCTCTCTTTGCTGTTCAGCCTTGTTGTGCTCTACATCCTGTTTTCCACCTTTGACTCTCAGATTTACTTGCTGACTTTCTTAACAGGCTCGCGGCTCTTTCACAAGAGGCAGTGACTCAGTGGTTCATATGAAAGAGGGAAGAGACAGAATCCTACCCGACTGAAGTTTCAGTCAGATGTCTGGGAAGGGGCAGATGACAAAGATGGTTGCTGACATGAGTGATGGATGAAGATACTAGGGTTAGTTGTGATAAAAGGGAATAATTGCATCTTGTCCTGTTACTACAGACAGATTTTTCAAATTGCTCTTAAACCTAAAGAATGATTTTGCATCTTGTCACCATCCTCTGTTTTATAGAAGTTGAACCAAACTTCGTGTGATTTAAAGTCTGATACAAAGTCTGCTATGTATGAGTGGACAGGGACGTAGAAGGGTTCTTCAGTGCCTTCTTTCATCCTGGGAGGGGGGGTACATTTCTGCTCAGAATGCTCAATGAGTGGTTAACCTCCTGACATGGTTTATGTTTGTGTGCAGCACTCAGCAGCGTTTAGACCTGCATGTATATCCTTTCTGCGGAAAGCATTTTTCTACTTTTGCATCCCTGTTTTATCGTTACTAGTTTCAGTTTGCAGATGCTGTTTGGCCTTTAAGATTTAACTAAATTACACTGAATTGGATAAAAAAAATCACGATTTTTCAAACAATCTTTTGATATTTTTGATCATTTGTAGCCACAGTGCTTTTTAACGTGTTGCTATTTATATCCCTGAGCGCGGTTTGTTGGGGATATTATAGTTTCGCCCCGACCACAACCGCTGCCGGATATCGTTCATGTGAGCAGAATAACTTGAACAATTTTTATAATTGGATTTTGATGCTCAGTATATCTGTTTTTAGATCCCCAAGTAGACGATCTGTATCGCATTTCACAATTTTGCATTTGGAACAATGCTTTTGGGGATGTATTGTTCAGATTCAGCATTGTCATTTTCCTGAATTGTGTGTAAGGCCTACTTTACTTGATGTTTCCTTTATGTTTAAAAATAATCAACATTTCAACAATGAATGCCAAACAATACATCCCAAAATACTCACTCGAACATGATCTTTGTCAGAATGAAAAACAGCAGAGAGTAGTGGCCTGTAGGAGGTGTCAGCTGCCATCATGAGTGGCCATCTTGCAATGTTGAAGAATCCTTCAAAGCATTCCTGGATCCAGACTGTGATCAGGATCACTTCCAAAAATTAATCACTTGTTCTTGTTTCCATTCTGAATATATCCAGAAATTTTCCTGAGAATCCATCTATAACATTTCGAGTTATATTGTACACAGACAGAGATAACATAACCTCTTTGGTAGAGGTAATAATGAACAAATTCTGCAACATCAGTCTGAATAACTTAACTTTTAGATTATAAATTATACTTTTTTATATTCAATATAGGATCAAACTAATTCTTTTTAAATTTTAGAACAGCATTAACAAAAATGTGGTGTAAATCATCTATGAATTGATCACAGACCCACTTTATACATGTCCAAAAAGGCAGCTTTTTTCTATTAAAAATGTCAAGAAACCCATTTTAATGGACCCTGAAGAAGTCTACGTTGGAAACTGCCAACAAGTGCACTGCATTAATATGTATGATTTTCAAGATTTTGACAATGTGGTGCAGCTGATTTGCACTTAGGTCACCAGAGAATTAGTTAAAAAAGAATTAGTTAGGCATCATGGCTGTTAAACCAAAGTAATTCTCCAAATTGTGCATTCCGTCTACTTTTGTTTGTGGTTTTTGTCATTAATATATGCATTTTGAATGTTACATCTGCATTCTTATTATGTCACTTTTTTGTCGTTTGAACGTGTCAACATGAATTTAGGGGCTTGGTAGCAGATGGAGTCCTGTTTGCTCGTGTGATTTGTGGAGTGATGTGACATTTTCTCCAATTCACAGAGTGTGAAAGAGGAAACGGAATAAGTCCCTTTTTACATTTAGATGGTAAAATGTGTGCACACCCTCTCTTGCTTTCACATATTACATTTTAATGAGATGATGTGAAGCTGAAACATCCTTTGTCACACTTTACAAGCTAATCGAGGCGGCAAATCTATACACGTGTTGTGTGTTGCCAATTAGGAAGATGTTCAAGATGTAAATGTGATAGATTGTAAATATAATTTTGTGTTTGCCAAGTGGTTTTCTTTCTAGCTTGTTTTAGTGCAACGGAACAAGTCGTAGATAGAGGAGCGGATATATGTGGTTTAATGTGTTGTGTTTTAAAAGCACATCATATTAAACCTCTACATCATAGAAGAAACTGTGGCTATCCAAAGGTATCTATCAGCTCATATAACACATAAGGAGTTATCGGTGGAGATGTGGACCATCGTTGTGAACTGAGTTGGGACAAGCTGCGGCAACATCATTTAATTTGACCATCACCTTTGTCGTAGTATGGAAGCGGAGTTGATTTTCACCTGGACTCCTGCACATGATGATGTTGTAGATGCACTATGGGTTAGCATTGTCTTGGAGCAGGTGTTCCCCTAAAACTCCTTTCTACTTGTCAGCATTGATGGAGCCTTTAGAGATGTTCCCACACTGTAGAAACAAATGCAATCAAATGCCATCAGAGATGCAGGGCTTTTAACTGTCTTCAGCAAAGGATTATTCCTTTTTATTGCAGTGCCACCTAATCAGGAAGTTAGATTTCAATACCAGTATGAGGATGGTTAAGCTACAAAAAGGATCCAACCAGATGTGTTCTGTTCTGGTGCTAAAGAGCTACTGTCCTTGTTATGGTCCCAGCCTATTATGCGGGTCGTAACAGTCCTACAGGGTTTAGCACATACAGGAGTTTTGTGCATCAGCTTTTGTTTTTGTTCCCACAGCAGTGGAGTTGAGATTATTTTGTCTCATCTCATTGCCTCATAGTATTGATATAATGCTGCCTGAAGTTGTCCTGCTGGTTGTTTTCTTTGTAGACTCATTAAATCAGACCTTTTCTTTCCCATTTATCTTTTTTCCATTTGTATCTTTAAAAAGTAACCTTTCTCATTAAGGCAGCCTGCTTTCTCTAACGTTCCTCACTCCTTTTTCCATTGCAGCTTGGTTTTTATCATCATTAATATTATTTATGTGGGTTTACTTGTAATTTTCATTTTTGTCTTTGTAATTTTTTAAGTCTTTGGCTTCTCTCTATTTTTTTCCAACAACAGATATGGAAAAGGGAACTTTTGCCTTTTCTTCATCTTTTTCTGGTAGCTTCTGTCTCTTTACATTGCTTGAACTAGTTGGCAGCTGCTATCTTATGGCTTACAGGTGTTCTGAGGTCAGAGACATGGCATCCACATCAGACTTCAGTTTAGACGGTCGTGATCGATAAACTGGGAACGACTTCCAGATCGGCATCATGGCCAAACGGTGTATTGTTTCCTTGAAAGGAAAGGGCACATTAATGCCGTTCAGCTCCTGTCCTTTGCTACTGTTACTGTCCTCTCCCCCAGATCTTTTAAATGGCTTCTATTTTCTGCCTAATTAGGCAAATGGTTTGGCCAACAATGATCTGTGAAGAGGAGGAGATGATGATACCATGCTCTGCTGCCTTTGCTTTGGTTTGAGCTTTGCTTCTTCTGCTCATTCACTCTCTCTTGCTAAATATAGACCTAGCCTGGTTTTATAGATTTATATGTTGGAGTCAGTCATTGCAGTTGTTTTTTTAATGGCTCAACTCATAACTTTGTATTTTGTTGTTTTTTTCTGATTGTTTTTCTTACTTGACACCAACTTTGTGCTAGCTTTTGTATGTAGCTGCTAAAAGGTGGTCAGAAACAGATTGTAGTACCTAATTGTTCTTTCTATGACTTGACATTTTGGTGATATCACACATTTGTCAGGGAATGAAATTGTCTGTTTTTGAGTCTGTTCCTGGTCGTTGTTTACAGTTACAATTGTGAAGAGACCGAGTGCAATGTCTGCATATCTGTACGGGCCTCCTGCAGAGTTGGAAATAGGTTTGCACACAGTTTTCACCACAGCTGCTACCGTCTGCCTGGCTGACAGATCGAGGAACAGCAGTTTAGGGTCTTCTGTTGGAGGTACAGCAGACTGAGAGACATCATTATTATCTGCACTTTCGGCATTTTCAGTTGTGACTCACAACTAATCCCATTTCTACCTGCTGATTGGAATACCCTTAGGCTAAAGAGCCAGTTAAATGTCAAGCAAAGAAAAAGCAGCAATTACATCTTCAGACGCTTTCTCTTTCAGATCTTTTTCTGAAGTTATTTCACGCTTATGCAAGGACTTTTTTCCTCTGCAGCCATCGTGCTGAAAGGCACAGAGATGTAGAGGAGCTTTGGTTGTCTTGGTCTGTGCAGTTTGTACACTTCAGGCACTGAACCTTCAGTGCGGATAGAAACTGAATCATGCTTTATGCTTGGCGTACAGGGATTCAGACCTCAGACCAGGTTGCGGTGGCTGTGGTTTTCTCTAATCCTGTTCAATGAAACAACCTGTTGGCCTTTAACATCCACTGGACTCATAAGATTCAGTTTCCATCCAACTGTTACTTCCACTGTGTTCCTATATTGATATTTCTGTGCACTCATACAGTGTTTATTAGTCAAGTAATCTAAACTCATGAGTTTCCTGAAAATCTCTTAAACCAAAGAATGTTGTTTGTTTTACATGAACACGTAATGATGTAATATATATGTGGTTAAAATGACTTTTAACAAAGTTAATGTGAATTTTATTTCAAATCTGATAAAGAATTAAATAAAATAAATTATTAGTCATTTATTTCTTGAACATTATTTAATCGTTTGTCTTTTTTTTGGCAAATTAATTACATAAAAAATACACAAGTCTTAAAGCACCATTAAATAATTTTAAATAATAAAAAAAATCTTAATCTTAAAACCAGGTGCTTATTTTGTTGGCACATTGACATTTATTATGCTTATTTCTGATTTCTGGGGTTGTCATTGCACAGCAGAATCTTACAGCTTAATATTCCACTCTGGAGCATCATGTAACAGCTTTGTTTTGCTTTACATCGCCACGCCACATACCAACAATTGGACATCGACACATAGACCACGTTTATATGAGAGTTTTAATTCCTCTTTAATTCCAAATAAGAGTTAAATCTTCCTTTAACTGGTTAAAAATGAGCATGTTAACACCTAATTCCAAATGAAAATGGTAGTTTGTAAATAAACTTAATTCCCATTTTAAATCCAAACTGATTAATTTCTATGTCATATAAACCTTCATTCCACTTTAAGTTAATTCTGGTTGTTCAGCGCATGCTTGATACCTTGTCCCATCCCGATGAAGCTCATATTCCGCTTTCCGTCCTCGACACTTTATCTTCCCTATCCTCCCCAGCTGCTAAAAAAGTAAAATAGTATGCTCAAGTTGAGCTGGTACCTCAAATCTATATTCAAAATAAACACAAAAATGGTTCTTGTGAAGTGGTTTTTCATGTTGTTTCTGAAAAGATGAGAAACAGGAAGTGGAGTTTATTTCCAGTAGTCTCAGGTGCGTCACTTCCGCCCTCTGTCCAAGCAGAACCCTTCCCAACCCACCCATCTAAAGCAGAATTAAGTTTAACATGTTTTCCATATAAACCTCTATTCAGACAGAATTACAATTTCTATGTAAACTTGAATTTAATTTGAAGTTATTTAATTTCATATAATTTATTCTGAATTAAAAAACATCATGTAACTAAAGCCATTGGCTGTTTTGAGCGCACATAACAAAAAATGCAAGAGAACATTATCAGAGGAAGACGGGAAAGGAAAGAGGGACAGAGTAAGACATAAAATGTGAATAAATATTAGACAGACTTTTGCTGAATGAAGGGAGTTTAGAGAAGAGAGAGGATGCGAGGAAACACTTTAATACTCTGTAAAAGCAAAGATTCGGTGAAGCTAAGATTGTCAGGGTGACTAATTCTGCATCTCACTAATTCTGCTTTGGCCCCAGTTCTTTTACCCGAAACCATGATAACCAAAGTTCTGTCTTAAGATGGGATAATTGTCTTTTTCAGCTTTTTTCTTTGCAAACCTTGAGGTTGCTGGATGATCTTTCCTGAATACGTACATTAAAAGTCAAGATTTAAGTTTCCAGTCTTACTGCATTATTTCCTCTGAGGAGTGTTTTAATTAAATAAGGTGAAAATTTGGGTGGAATACCAGCAAATATTTTTGGATTATTATTGGAAAGACAACCAGCTAACAGGAAAAAAGATGTTTTTCCACATGAGCAGCTTTTATCAATAGACAGATTATTGTGTTGGTGTGCAGAAAATACAATACGTATTTAAAACTACACAATTAATTTTGTTATCAACCACCTCGCTGGCTACAAAATACAGTAAAAGAGAAAATGATTGTCATCTTTTTTTTCTGTTTGTAACAGATAGCCAAATGATGTTAAACTGCCAACTATTATGTTAAATATGTTGTGCATTATATGAATAACAGTTTACTTCTATATATTTATTCTTCTTTAATATGATTGCGTAATATGTAATAAACGCGACTGAAAAGCTGCATAATATTGTGGTTAATGAAGCGTAAAATTCAATCAGTTTTACTTTTAGACCATTTTCGTGTGTTTATATGTTTAATTTATTCTCATTTATTTTTCAGTTTACAAAAGTCTCAACCC
Source organism: Pseudomugil tenellus (assembly GCA_037177515.1). Classification (NCBI taxonomy): domain Eukaryota; kingdom Metazoa; phylum Chordata; class Actinopteri; order Atheriniformes; family Pseudomugilidae; genus Pseudomugil; species Pseudomugil tenellus. The sequence continues at coordinate 16,523,776 of JBAMHX010000024.1, read as the reverse complement.
CCCACAAGTCTGTTTTATACAGTTATAAAATATTTCTCATTTTTAATGCTTTTTTAATTTTGTGAATCACTTTTTATTATTTCATACAGTATTACAAAATTCATTATAAATATACTATATTCATGATACAAAAAAGCTTTTTATCTTACGTTTTACTATGAGAAGAGATTTTGTCATCTTTAAAGCAAAATTTACTGATATCTAAAGAGGATTTGAATCTCTTCAGAGATTATTTTTGCTTGTTACTTTTTACTAAACACCACTTTGGCGCAGATGAAGCTAATACATAGATGGCAGAGTATTGGGGTTAAATATGCATGAACGTTCACCTCCTCGTAAACAGGTAATCTTCAGCGCTAAAATGAACAATTTACAAGTCTGTGAGGTTGATGTTCTGCAACTCAGTGATGAATCATCTATGGGGGCAGCGCGGACCTTCTGTGCCTACATCAGTCTCTATGGATGAAGGTGCAGCACAGGTACTTTATCAAACAGGTGCTTTTATGATTAGGAAAATATATTTCCTCGACATTTCCTTTTGCTACGATGTGGCCAGAGGTTGAAAACCAGAGTTTGCACTTGGCAGAGTACTTTTTCAGAGGAATGGCTGGTATGTCGAACAAGGCAATTATGGAACTCTTACATGGTTTAAAAAAGAAGAAAAATGTACTTTTACAGCAGCCATGGTGGTAATTTCCCTTTTTTACTTTGACTTTCTGAGGTCATGTTCTCATCAAATCATTAATTTCACACACATCCTCCAATGAGCCATTGAAATACTAACAATAAGACTGCGTCCATCACAGCTGAGCTTTCAACATCAGACAAAAACAATTAACTCTTTTCCACAAGATCCCTCTGAACTATTATTAAAGGCCTGTGACAGTTTGAGGACGGGTTCTGTTGAAGTTATCAAAGTTATGGTGCTCAAATATTAGAGCAGTAGTTCAGATGTTGCAGGGAATTTTGGCAGAGATAATGATGGACTGTTTGTGGTTAATAACAGGGAGGAACCTGTGCGCTAATGTGGCTCATGGTGGCAAATGAATTAAGCTTGTTGTGCTTACACTGCTGTATATGAGGAGCTTCTTGAAGTCTGAGAAAGTCCAGATGTTGTGGGACTGATGCCGTCTCCGTATTTTGGCAAATGCAGGTCTTTTATTCAAGCTGAGTAGACTACATAAAGCTAAATGCAGAAAAATACATGTCCAACCACTCGGGTACAGTGATTTATTCAAATGAATGCAGATCTTGATACGCTGTTGGATCCATTTGATTTGAATCCGGTGTGCTGGAGCAGGGATGCATGGAAAACCAGCAGGACCAGGGTTCCGAGTCATGCTCTAACTGGACTACAATGAGTTGTTTGTCATATTTTATCAAGTCTCCAAGTTCTGTGGGTCATTTCACCTTATTTTGTCCATTTCAACAATGTCGCCTTAGTTTTTGCTACTCAAATGGCGTCAACGTAGGAGCACAGGTAGATGGTCGGAGTCCACATGGACCCTGATGGGTCCATCATGCCTAGTGCCTACTGCACAAGCTGTGGGGGCAGTCTGTGGTCTCAGGTTGCTGCAGGTGGGCAGGTATAACTTCCACACCAGTGTGTGTCCATTGAAAAAGGGCAACTGGTCAGATTATTCCATCAGTGGATGTTTTTTCTTCCTTGATGGCTCGGCTATGTTCCAAGATGGCGATGCCAGGATTCATCTGGCTCAAATGATAAAATAGTGCTTCAGACAGCTCGAGACATCATTTTCACACATGAAAGTCCACCGTTCAGACCTGAAGAATCTGTAAGATGTGCTGGAGAAGGCTTTGCTTAATGGTTGGAATCTAACCAGGAAGTATGTTTTAATAAAGATTAAAGGGGGAAAAAACAAAAGCGTTGTTCTGTTTGCTCATAATGCTGCACAATTTACATAATTAACTTTAACGCCTCTCATTTTCCATTTCTTGTAACTTTAGCAGCATCGCCACTCATCTGTCACTGCTGCTGCTGCTTTTGCAGCATTTTGTAGACCTAACAAAGCCTCAGCTGCTGCTCTTCTTTTAATGGCAGTCCGAAAATGCCACATGTTTTATGTTTGCTGTTGTCTAGACTGGATACTGCAGTGTCTGTGCTGACAGAGGATGACAAAACAAAGCAACCTTCCCCTCAAAACTAAATAAAATGTGGTCATTATCTGCTTGCTCCTGTGTCAAAACCCGTCTGAGGTTGACATGAACAAAATGCACAGTTCTAGTTGTTGTGAGTTGGCTGGCTGTACAGATTTCACTACCTTTTTTTGTTAACTTATGACTTTCCAAAGCAAATAATGATGGCTGAGGACAATGCATAATCTGTGGAGCTACATCTGTGGTAGCTTACAGCTTGGGACACTACTTGCTTGTAGCAGTGGTGCAGCAGAACCAACACAGAAAAAGCAAAAACTCAACTCAACTTTATTTATAAAGCCCCTTAAAACAACTGTCATTGGACAAAGTGCTGTACAAAAAGTGACAGACTAAAAATATACAAACAACTCCAAGAATAAAAGACTAAAAGCAAATAAAAAACAAGATAAAATAAATTAATGAGTTAATAAAGCCAATAATAAAACCTGCAGCACAATAAAACAGAAGCCAGTGTCATACTGAATAAAAATTGGTTTTAAGGTGCGTTTTACAAACATAAGAGGGGTTTAAAGCCCAATCCAGGGAAACTCCACGCTTTACGCCTCATAGCATCCATTCTGATAATCTAAGTGCCAGATCCCAGAAGACAGATGTCGAGTGTTTGGGGCTGTGAGTAACAGCAGAAGCAGGACTTCCTGTACTTGTCCTGTACTGGCTCAAATGAAAGAACAGACACGCAGTCCGATCGATCTGCATCGGGAGTTAAAAACAACTTAAACATGCAGGAGAGCTGCTCGCCGTCCGGGACTGAGAAGCACTGCAAAAGAGGAGCCATAGGGTGTGATGGAGCAGGAGAGCGACTGTGTGATGCTATCATGTCAAACTTTCCATCATCTTGTTCTGCCATGAAGAATTAGGGCAGTTGTTAAAGTAAAAGATCCAAACCTGTAGAAGCAAAGCAGACCTAGTAAAGTACTGAGTGTATATAACAACCTGAGACATCAACAAGCTTTTACAGTTCATTGCTAACTTCCACTTTGAAAAAAGCAGACCTACCAGCAGGGGGCGTTAGATCCCATAATTGTCCAATAACCAGGATGAAAGTGCAGACTTTTAGTCTGGCCTCGAAGCAAACATGCTGTTGTACTTATTTATACACATGAAAAGTGACATAAATAGTTATGTGAAGAGTGAGCCAGAGAGACTCATCTCCGTACTTTTGGCCCATTACACTCTGAAATGGATGCGAACGGCAGATTGTCTATCTGGCAGAATTGCAGGGAGCAGCAATTCCGCGGTTTTTGATCATTGAAATGTATGGAAGGAGGGTAGCTTAGAGTCTTCGACCACTCAGAAGGACAAACAGAGACCACTGTCTGCCTGCATGCTGTGGATCTGAGAACTTTTCTATGCATTTCTCCTTAAACACACCTAAACTCCAGCATGTGCGTGTCATTTAGTTCCTCAGAGGCCTGTAAATGAACCATTTATTTCATTCAGGTGTGTTGCAGGATGGCAGCTGTTCAGGACTGGACTTGACTTGCAGTTTAACGGACAGCTCAGCAGGAATCTGCATGAGCTTGTGTGTTGAATTAAAACAACAGATGCTCGTTCAACTTCATCTGATCCGAAGCTGGAAGGAAGGCTTTAAATAAGACATCCTGTTAGGAATATACAGCTGAATATTTCTCCTACGGTGTGTTGGTGTAAGTTCTTGATCTCTTTTAGTTTTTGATAAGGGGTGCAGCTAATCCAGAGAACATTGAAGTGATTTGAATCGAGCCTGTTTTGTGTGCTTATGTGTGTGTTTTTGTGCATTTTCAAATTGAATCTTGAAGCTTTTGTCCTCTCTTTTGTCTGCCTGTACTGCCTGTTTTCTGCTGCGAGAATGGAGCCCCGCTCTGCCTCTCCTGCTCCCTCTTTTCCCGTAATAGGCTCATCTTTCCTTCCCTCTGCACCCCCTCCATCTTTCATGAGACTGAATAAAGCAGCTAATGGTGCATGGAAATGTTGGCAGCACAGTCACGTCCGTGGACTCTGTGTTACGTGTTGCAATATGTAAAGGAAAGCACACATTTCCAAAGATAAGAGGACATTATTTCTCCAATCTCCTGCCTTTATTGTGAGGCACTACAAGAGCTTAATGAATTGTAAGTTAAGCAAAGTCATTATTATTCTGCTTGTGTTTTTCATTGTTCTTCTCTTTATTCTTTTTTCTTCTTTGATCGAATAAAGATACTCGATATAACGGTATACTCGATATAAAGTTTCGCTTTACGCAGGCGGATGATCATTGAAATGAGGATAACAATGATGACGGCAATGCATCTGCTTGTCCTCAGGTGTACATCCGTATCCTGGATAATGAGTGGAACGTGTACCGGCGCTACACAGAGTTCAGGGAACTCCACAACCACCTGAGAAGCCAGTTTCCACAAGTGGATACCTTTAACTTCCCACCCAAGAAAGCCATAGGAAACAAGGTGAGTGTTTGTGGGACTTTTTCTGCTCGTAGCAGAGCACACCGAGAGAAAACTCATAAACAGCAGCCTGATTGTAGTCGTAGTTGTGATTTGAACCTGTAAAGAAACGCTGAGGTGTCCAGCTGTGACTGGGAGCTTTTATCAGCTTTACCTAATTAAGCTAATGGAAGCTAAATGTTTTTTTTTTTTTTAAATAAAAGCAGATTTACAAATGTAGGAGCCATTTTGTGTATCTCCAGCAGATACAGTATGTGTACTTTTAATAACAGACAATAGAAAGTGGCTACCATATCCATGACTAGTATAATAATGAAATCCGTCCTCCAGGATTTCACAGCATCCTCTTTTCAGTGTTATTACAATGGCAGCCTGGGCATCACTCGTGCACGTTTTTGTCGTCTTAGTACGACAAAGACGCGCTGCTTTACGCTGGATGCATCTCAGAATGGTCATTACCTGTTTTTATATGTCTACTGTGTGTTTGGTTTTGGCTGTACTGGAAACTTCAATTTCCCTTAATTAATAAAGTATTATTATTTATTATTATTATTATCAAAGTGACTGCAGCTACTATGTGGCAGTTTTGTGTGTTGGTGGGTGCTGATGAACACAGATTGTTTATCTCGGTGTGGGAAATGGTTGCATCTAGTGCTGTAAGAGAATATGATATCGATATTAAGAGACAAAATATCAGTATGCAAAACAACTGTATCGATCTTTTTATGAGCATGTTTTTACTAATGAGGCAGATTTTAATTACTTTGATTCATCTTGTACATAAAGTGTTTTTAAAATAAAATGGAGGGTTTTTTCTACTTTAGAAAAATACCTCCCCTTGTTCTTTTTCAGTAAGTTGGGCATTTACTAGGCTGTGAGTTTTCTTACTGTTAAATTCTAGTAAAGAAAAATGTATCGACATGTTTATAGCATCACAATATATTGCGATATATCGCATCGCTACCTGTGTATTGTAATACGCATCGTATCACCAGATTCTTGCTGATACACACCCCTAGTTGCAGTAACGTCCTGCTTTGTGTTAAAAGCTTGGCGCAGAGTAAACGCAGGCAAATCATTAATTCTGATTGGATGAAATGAAAATGTTGGGTGTAGAGGTATATTTCCTGTTCCCAGTAGGTGGGGCTGTGGTGGGGACGAAGAGCCACTGGTAAACCTGTAAAGTTAGATGGACTCTGGATGCTCCTTGGGACAGATGTTAGGACTTCATGTTGGGTGCAATCTGCTCATTTCTGCTGTTATGAATATGAAGCCATGATATTTCTCACTCACACATGTGACCAGTCTGGGATATTTATTGTCATGTTAACTTGGACTGTTCGGTTTATGTCACTCAAACTGCTTGTTTAAGACATTTGCTACAACCTGGAGCTGCGTGCTTGGCATTTATCCACACCTTGATAGTGTCTTTGCTTTGCTCAGCAGTGAGTAAACAATGGCAATCGGTTTAATTGGAAATAAACAAAACTAGAAGTTCATAGATTGCACTTAAAGGAACTGATTACTAAACTTAACGAAATGATAGAACAGGCCAGATCTGCCTGTTTTTGTGATCTTGTAACTATGAACAAGAAAACACCAAAGGTTCTATTTGACACCATTCAGAAAATTGTCTCTCCTTCTGCTACACAAATTCCTGTGCATACAAAAAATGACTGCGATAGATTTTTACACTTTTTTATGAATAAGGTAGACAACATAAGGGCTAGTATAACTCCAACAGCCAAGGTCAGTTCTTGTGATGTAAAGGCCATATGTTCCTGGTCTTCTTTTTCCCCTCTCGTTTTGGAGGATGTGAAGGTTTTAATGAAAACGATGAAACCATCTTCATGCCCTCTAGATGTCCTGCCAACCTCAGCTGTAGCTGTTTTAAAGGCATTTGATTGAGCTGGTTATGTCCCACATTCTTCCAAACAAGCTGTTCTTAGCCCCATTCCAAAGAAGCTCAATCTGGATCAATCTGAACCTAAAAGCTACAGGCCAATATCCAAACTGCCTCTTTTATCAAAAATCCTAGAGAGAGCAGTAGCAGGGCAGCTCACTGGGTTTTTGCAGGGGAATGTTTTATTTGATAAGTTTCAGTCAGGTTTCAGAAAAATGCATTCTACTGAAACTGGACTCTTAAAGGTCTCAAATGATATTTTAATGGCTGCAGACTCTGGGCAGTATACTGTGTTAATCTTATTAGATCTATCAGCAGCATTTGATTCTGTAGACCACAAACTATTGTTACATCAGCTACAGAATGACTTTGGAATGTCTGGGAATGTTTTAAACTGGGTTTCCTCTTATTTATGTGGTCAAACATTTTCGGTATTCATAAATAATATCATGTCTGACGTGTCCGATTTGTTCTGTGGTGTCCCTCAGGGCTCAGTCTTAGGCCCACTTTTGTTCCTAATGTACATCAGCCCTCTTGGTCAGATTCAGTGATGCCACAGATTACTTGAAAAAGTAATCTGACTACTGATTACTTCTTTAACAAGTAATCTAGTCACTTTACTGATTACTAAGGTTTAGCAGTAACTAAGTTAGATTACTAGTTACTTTATTAGTTAAAACCCCCAAACAAAAAAATTACAATTGATTTTTTTTCCGCATATACTTTACTGAACGTGCATTAGTTACGAATGGTGACTTTACAATGTTTTGCAACTTGTAACTTTTAATTGTTTTCACCTTTTATGAACATAGTCAGTCTTTTCTTAACTTTGTAAATCATTCAGTGCTTCTTCCCTACCATCATATA
>JBAMHX010000024.1:16480394-16491236 GCA_037177515.1 Pseudomugil tenellus | reverse complement strand
ACCGCGTACTCAGAGGACAGAGTACACACACCCAGCGTAGAACCGTGTACTCAGAGGACAGAGTACACACACCCAGCGTAGAACCGCGTACTCAGAGGACAGAGTAGACACACCCAACGTAGAACCGTGTACTCAGAGGACAGAGTACACACATGTAACGTTGTTTTTACTGCAGTATGCGGGAACGTGCAGCTCAGCTTAATGTTCCGGCTGCTACGTTTACTACGCCCTTTTGGTGTTTATTTTGATGCATGTTAGTACTTTTGTCGCTGTTTACTCTAATTTGGTTTTTGTGCATTAATATTATTCCAGAGCCTGGGAAACGTGATTATCCTGCACAAATCAATATGTCCAAATTGTGGTGGCTGCAAACATGCTGCGAGCCAAAACAAAATCTATAAGCCCAATTAATTTGCCACATTTACCCAGTTTGATGTGAATAAACGAGGTGGCTTGCACTTTCAGCTCCGCAGGCTGCCCTCAATTTAGTAAGATTTCTGCTGATATGACTCCCCGATGCATCTGTTCGGCCGAGCAAACAGTATGAAAATAAAAATGTAAAATGCGAATAAGTGGCCCCGATAAAACCCAGATAAAAAAAGAAGAAATGTTCATTATATTTACAGATTTGAAGGCGTCACATTCCTTCATTATTTTTGATTATCAACTATTTCTCATGAATAATCCTCATTATTTTGTTTCTTTTTTTTCTTGCCTCACTTTGAAGGATATGGCTCAAAGTTACACCTTATTTATTTGTAGCCCATTTTGTCTGAGTGGGAATTAAAGTCCCTAATGCGGGACGGCCCAGATGTCCCGGCCAGTCTTAATTACAACTCAAGCAGCTGGGCTGCGTCATTATAGAGGCCATCAAAATGGAGATGCCTCCTTACTTATTTATAAAACATTCTGTTTACTGTAAAATCACTTTATAAGGAAGCCGTGGTTGTTGTTGTTGCTTCATCAGGTTCCAGGTCGGAGCGTTTAGGATGAAATCAGGCTGCAGATGCAACACAAAGCATTTCATTCCAGGTGTCTTTCCTTTCCTTCCTTTGACAAGCGCCTCGCTCTCGTTCTCAATATTATCAGTGGCAGGGATCAGCAGCTCACGTGTTTTGAAGACCGTTGTCTTGGTAACCAGGACAATGATGTCATCAAGTGGACAAAATGACTTTCCCAGACTGCAATGGGGAAACTTAAACATCATCATGGGACCAGCATCACGCTTAATATGAATCTATCTCTCACAAAGGATGCTTTTCTGTGCCAGTGATGAGAAGGAAATGATGACATTATGTAATTATAGTTGATGGAAATAAACTCGTTTAACTTTGTTTCATAAAGCTGCTGAATCTGCCTGAGAAGCTGCCATGTTAGCTTAACCTCTTTAACTAAGCAGAACAAAGCAGCTGCAGTACTGTTTACATATAGTAGTAACCTTGCTGATATATATGTTTTACTAATGTCTCCATAAATACACCTTGCAGCTGTGGAGATGCACTACCAGTCCAAAGTTTGGACACACTTTCCTATTAAATCTAAATATTTGAATACATATTTGTCAACTGTCAGTCAAACGCTAAAAAATAATGAAAAGCTTTATTATTTGTCACCTGATAGATTGATGACATGTTATCTGTAAAATGTGTTTTTTTGGTGTTTTATAACTTGTATAATGTAGAAAAAGCATCAACATCAGCTCGTGGTCTCTGTAAACCATCCAACAGTCTCATCTGTTCAGCATATTCATTTTTTACTTTTAGCTATCATTTGTTTAAAAGTTTAAATCTGCAGTTATTCATTTATTTTTACCTCTTAGTGTTTTTTTAAATCATAATAAAAGTAATAAAGATCTTGATTCTGCATAAACGCTACATTACTGTTTAGACTGAAGTCTGATCTTTACTCTGTTTTTTTTAACTTGTCCAGCATAACGGCGGGCAGAACGGCGATCTGTCTGCTGTATCATGCTGAAAAATGTTTTTAAAAGATTTAGTATTTATTACCTGATAGATTGATGACATGACATCTGTATAAAAGTAGTTTTTCGGTGTTCTATGACTTTTATAATGTGGATAGAGCATCAACATCAGCTCGTGATCTCTGTAAACCATCCAGCAGTTTCAGCAGGACTACATGTTCATTTTTTACTTTTATCATTTGTTTAAAGGTTTAAATCTGCAGTTATTTATTTTTTTTACTGCTTAGACTGAAGTCTGATCTTCACTTTGTTTTGTTTTAACTTCTCCAGCATGAAGGCGGGCAGAATGGTGATACTTTGTTTTCTAACCTTTATCGGAAAGTTGTTAAAAGTTTGTCTTTTTATCTGTCCTCCTCCCCGCTGTTGTCCTTCATATAGAGACACTTCTCAGACCAACGACGGCGTAGCCAAGACTCCTCGATCCAGAACTTCATCCCGCTTCCCCAGACTGGGCCGCAGCCGCACCCAGGAGGCCAGACCAGAACCTCAGAGCGGGGATCTTTGAGCTGACGGAGACGGAGCAGTGCTGACGGACAGCAACATGCCGGCTCGCAGGACGTGAGGACAGTAAGGCTGCTGACGGACCCAAAAAGCATCACAGATGAAGACGGATGCATTGTGTTCCCGTCTGGGAGATTAAATATTTCTGTATGTTGGTTGAACATGAGATAAGTGACTCCCCCCACGGCCCGAACATACCTCACTAAGAGACCAAAAGGCTGCAAAGTGCACATGGACAAGCCTCCACCTCTCTGCCTTATCTCAAACAGACTGAGATAATGGGGACATGCTCTTTTTTCCTACTCTGCTCAGTTTTGTAGTGAAAGTGGATCTTTTTCACAGTGCCTACAGTGTTTTTGTAGCTGCTTTCCTGCTCTGGGTGGGGGGGGTGTTGTGCAGAGAGGTGCCGAGGGGATAAATTAAAGCCTTCTTTTGGGGGAACAAACATTGTTTTTTCAGATATTGTGTCGGCATTCTGGTGCCATCACATTTTAGACCACAGTGGTTCACAATCAGCGGTTCACAGCGCGGTGGGCATTTCTTTCTGTTACGCTGCTCTGCTGCTGTTTCTACATGACGTGCAGAAGGTGTCGCAGCAGAGATAGTAAATGTCAACTTTTCAAATTACACTTAATTGCAATATTTGGTTCAAACTCCTCAGATGATGCTTCTTTTAAAGTTTTCTCCTTAGAAAGATGGAAGCAGACTTGTAGTAGCTCGCAGTATGAAATACAGCCGCATGCAGCTGATCTGTGCACAGAAATGATTTTTTTCTGATCAACACAACTAAAATGTTTTTTTTTTTTTTGGTCCAGGCTAAAATGGCAAAAACACAAATAAGCATATCACATGGAGTGATGGAAAATCTAAAGCTCATGGGGTCAGAACTGACCATAATTTCATACTCTGCCACTAATTAGACCTTTCTCTGGCAGCGGAAGGAAAAATGACTAAATTGCATTATATTATTACGGATTCAGGCAGTTAGTCGTGTGTGAGGGGAAAAATCTGCAGCCTGCCTTTTTTGGCCTGTAAAGCTGTGTGTTTATCAACATTTTGACACAAAATCCTGGCAGACATAAAAGAAACGCTGTGTATTCAGTCTCTTAAGGATGATGTCTTGTTGTAGCATCTCCAAAAACCATCAATAAGGAGTGAATGAAAAACAGTAAGTGACCGTTTTTTTTTAACTACATATTTTAGTGCCGACAGATGACAAAAGAAATGAGTCATCCAGACATAAAACATCCACCACAAATCATTTGTGTTCCTATAAACAGGTTTGTGGGAGGGAAATATGCCTAAATGAGTTGCAGTTAAGCCATAATTTGCAATCTTTGTGAAAATTAATGAAAAAAAATGCTCTCTCCTAAAAATACAAGAATATATCCACAATTTTTTCAGCATATTCTACTTTTCAACTTCTCCAATATTCATTTACATTCAGTTTAAAACGATAGCTACATACGGAAAAGACTCGAGGGGAGACTTTGAATCAGTTCATTACGATAAATGGGCTGAAATGCAGAATTCAGTGTTTAAATGATTGTTTAGTTTATGTGTCTTACAGTGATTTAATGCAACCTCCAGTTGCAAACGAATGTCTTAAAACCAAATAGACACTTGAAGAGAAGCTGCTTGTTAGATTGCATGGGAAGTCCCATCATGCATTATGATTGGGTTACCGGGAAGTTTCTGTTCACTTTTGTTGACCGGAAGCAAATGAAGAAGAATTGTTGGTTTTTCATGAGGTTGTTATTTAAGGCAGAGATGATCCTCTTGGAAAACTCCCAACAATCCTTGTAATAAAAGTTTTCTGTCAGACTTTTTTACACTGAAACTATATGAGATGGATGTTAACATGCGGAAATAGTTTCAAAACTTCAGACATATTTGATGCAATGATGTCTTCTTTTATAGAAATTTGATGTAGTCTGTTCTAAACATCTCATGTAACTCAAACATGAAATTATATCCTTTTAAATGATATAATAAACTAGAAATTTGGATTTTTTTTTTTGGTGTAGTAAAGAATCAGCCTGCTGGATGATATTACTGTATAATCTGCTGGCTGACAACATTGTCACATGGTCATTATAACAATAAACAGCCTTTTCTTAAACATGTGTTTTCCCTTTATAACTGGGAAGGCTTATCTCTCCTGACATTAACTGGTCCGGCTTGCAATAATATACAGTAGCAACAATTTCCATCTGATCTTGCTTTGGCTTTGGGTTTGATCAAAGGAAGACTTTTGAAGAGCCCCTGCTTCAGGCTGAAAGTAAAGCAAAGATTAACGACAAACAAGAACAAGCTGTTGGTTAATTTCTACTGAATTGTATTTTTCTTTTTTGTGTCTTGTCACAGGCAGAATGATGGTCTTGCTCCTGTATTGTGCTGAGCAATTTTGCTTTGTCAAAAGGAGCTTTTTTTTGCACATTTACACCTCTCCAAGAAAAGTTGACTTTGTAAGCATATAAATTAGGTCTCAATTCAGAAAGGCAGGCGCGAAAGCTCTCAATGTATAGTTTCCTTCAAAGGATAGAAAACAAAATTCCACAAATGACAAAAGCTTCTAAAAAAATGTTCAGCTCTGCAGTAAAACTACTTCCACGGATGGTTCAGGTCATACGGCGCAATGAGAACGCTCATTCACACTCGAACAAGAAAGCACATTCTCCGCTAGGAAACTGGGAGTCTCGGTTCACTTGTAATTAAACCCAGATATTATTTACCGTGTGTACGCAAAGATACAAAATGAACAATCTAAAGAGAGGAAGTAATGCAGGAAGTAACGCAAGATGTGTCGCAGTGTAGCATTTTGGCTAGTTCCTGTCCTCTCCTGTAGCTAATACTGAACAGCTTGTGAAAACCATCTTTGGTTGCAGCAAATCTCCATAAATTTCATGTTAAAAAGACCAAATTCACTGCAGAGATAAACATGTTTACACCCTGGTACAAAAAACATTTTAGGTTTAATAGATTAAGTTTAGATTAATGACGGGGGGATTTTTTTTGTAAAGGTCATCCATATAGATGTTATTTAATCATGAAATTAGGAATAATTATGAGTGTGTCCTTTTGAATGACATGTATCCAATATCTGCTGCAAGAAGGCAGAATGTAGCACAAACAAACACAGTTTTTAGTTGACTAACAGCACGCCTTAGCTTTACCCCACCTACCTCTTGTCAGCTTGCTAGCGGTCCTTCTCAGCTTAAATCAGGAGGCATGGGACTGTTGTATTTTCAACAAGATTACCATTTTTATTATTTCTCTTTGCCCAGACATACAACACATTCCAACTAATCATTGAAAATTTTAACCCTCTTATAACCACAATTGTATTAAATCCGCCTGGATATATTTTGATTGAATGGCTATAAAACTGTCAGAAAATCTGCTATGAATAAGTGATTTAGCCCCTTTTTCCAAAATAACCCCAACTTTCAGTATCTGGGAGCTGTTCAGCATTATTATGTGTGTGTGACCTATAATAACAGTTAATAAGACAAAAAAACAAAAAACGGATTTTGATTTTTTTTAGGTTTATATCAACAACAGAACTCTGAAATTACATGAACAACAATTATATTATGAACAATTTGAACTATATTACACATGTACAAAAAAAATTAGCACTCCTGGACTTTTAGTTCTCAGTTTTTCTTTTGTTTTCTGCCAGTAAAAACCAGGCGTTTTTATGTGGTGTGTTAAGCCCTGAAGCAGTTTCTTTCCAGCTGTAGACAGAGCCATCCCTGATTTCTCTTTTATGCTTATATTTCTCTTTTTATATCTCTTTTATATATTTTCTCTTTTATCTAAAGATTTCTGGCTGCATTTCTGTTTGTGTTATTACACAAATTTTTAAAAAATTTCTCCTGGAGTTGACAAATGGCTGTTGAGGGGTGGTTGAACTGCAGGAGCTCTTGTGGGCAGAAACCTTAGAGGGGGTGGAGGGATGTCCAGGTCAGCCTCAGTTTTCCATGCCGTCACTGCAGGATGACATGGTGACCTGCTGCGGACAGCATCTCCTCTACCTGAACACCAGCACAAAAAACTGCATCCCTGCCTAACATCATTGCCAGATGTTTCAGTTTGTGCACTGGACCGCTCTGGTTCATAAATCTCTCTATCTTGATCACTGCCATCATCAATGAACCGCCTGGGAGGTTTGGTGACTCGCTTTGATTTTCTTTCCATACTGTAAATGTTCAAGCTAAAATGAATAAGATATCAAAACTCAACAGTGTCTTCATTCTGCTACAATTCCTCTACCTCAACTTCAAGCGGAAAAATCTGGTTTCCCTCGTTTACCGTATCTTTACCGTAATGTCTAATGTATCATGTCATACATCGTTGGAAAGCTCTGTTTCTTTACTTTCCGAAACCATTTGAATCTTTTAACTTGTGCAAACTGTTCGGGAGTTACGGTAAAGAAAAGCTCGTATTACAAATGTGTGACGTACTTTGGAATCTTGCCTGTGTTTGGACAGTCTTAGTGGAGCGGCCCTGAGGCTTACCGTAATGACACTTATATGTGTGCAGAGGTCTATTTCCGCTCTCTGGCAGTTTTTGAATTTTTAGGATATCTTTTACGGTTAAGGACTTATGGTCACCAGAAGTGTGCATGTCAAATCCTGTGGGCGACGACAGGACTGTCATAAGAGGGTTTTAAAGACTACTGCTGCACACGATTGGGGAGGACAGCCCATTGAGGTGGGGTTACAATATCAAAGACTAACATACAGCTACATGAAAACCAAAACCCATCCAAATATTTATATATATACAAACATCAAATAAACACTCAAATGTCTACCAATATCTTAGAAAATTACTTTGCAGCGTCTTCTCTCTAAATGTTTTAAATCTACAAACCTATTTCCCCCCTCCTCGTTTGCAAGGTTTCTTCCTAAGGCTTTTAAGCAAGAAATCCGCCCCACTTCCCTCCTTTGGTTCCCTTTGCTTCTAAGAAGACACAAGGTTAGTATGGGCATAACTTGCTGAGTATTTTATTTAACACACTTAACCTTAAAATAAACAGAAATGCATCATGATATTTCCACCTACTTCATGTACTCTCTTTTCACATAGGAAGAATGGCAAGTCCCCCTCTGAACCCAAATCAACACCTCATGCATTAATATCAATAAAATAATCAGTGTGCTTTGTTTGCCTTTCTTTTAACCATTACACAATCATGCTATTAGTGATGGGACTATGTGTCTCCATCACACCTCTATTAGCCGGTTAGGTCTAAGTTAGCTCAGTTAGCTTTTAACTGCAAGCAAGTCACAGTTTGATAGATGTAAATCATCCACCCTCACGCTGACAGCCTCCCCCATTCTCCACATTTTTGCCCATTTTTGTATTTTCTAAGAGTGACGGCACTCTTGACGCTGCCAATATGGCAACAGTTGGAACCATTTAGAAACCAAATGGGAGGCTCCGTCCATCTTTTATGTACAGTCTATGTTTGTAACACCAGAAGGGAATAAGAGAAAGTTGGATCATTTTCATCTGCTATTGTTTACTTGTGATGAAGAAGTTGACTAAGTTGTTCCAAATCCTCATGACTGTTCTAGTGTGAATGTTCTCCTAAGTTTCAGTTTGTCTACTCCCTGAAGTTCTGGATCTTTCACTTTCCACTTCTTGGTTCGATTAATTTTGCCACAAATATTTGTTTATGAAAGGTGCTAATCCGCGGGGATAAACTCAATATTACATGTTCAGGAAATGCTTTTTACAATCAGTGCTTATTTCTTCTTATTCAATACTTTGTACCATCAGAAATGACTGAAAAAGATGCTATTCAGTGGTGATGGAGAAAAGGTCTAATTCAAGTTTTTAACCTTAAATCTTTCACATTTGTCTAAAAGGAAACAGTTGTGCGAATGTGGTATTTGTTGTTGTGCTTCTGGATTTGCATTTGTTACAGAGTTAATCAGCATCTTTTTTCTATTTTTTTTGTAATATCCTTTTTTTTGTCTACAACTTACAAATTGTTTGAAGCGTTTTGAGGTTTTTGCACTACAGACCATGTCGCCGACTTAACCCTATAAAGCCAAACATATCATGTTAGATACATACACATTCTGAGACATTTTGCATCACTTTATGGTAGAAACTTGATTCAAAATCCAGTTGTACACCCTATGAGACTGGTTTCTTGCCCCCTGGCGAACACCCGAAAGCAGAAGATTATATAACAACAATTTTGACCTTTTACATGGAAAAAAAATGGTAAAAATACCCAAAATAAGTGGTTGTTTTTTTCAGATTTAAAGGGCCAATTAAAAACTTATTATTTTAAAAATTCGACTTTTCTGCTCAGTTGTTCTTAGGTCGGGCTTTAAAGGGTTAAGGATCTCATTGGGGATGATTATTTAAATCTCCATGAAAACTGTAAGTCTTAGAAGATTAACCAAAAAGAAAAAAGAAACGAATTAGAGGAAGATGCTGGATGTGCAGCTTGAAGTATTTTGTCAACTGATTCCACGAGTCAACACTCTTAAATGTTTCCATCCCCTTCCTTTACAATCCTCCAGATGCTTCCAGATGTTAGATTAAATTATTCTCATTACACATAGAGGCTGCTAAACAGACCAGTAAAGGAAATTAGATTAGTTTACTCTTTACTTTAAAAGGATTGTCTTTCTGTCTGTTCATGCTTACTTTTCTATCCTTGCCTTAGTTTAGCATATCGACCTTATCTGCAAAATCAGTGCCGCAGCAATGAGGGTGTGAAGTGTTGCTGTGTAGCACAGTGAGTACCAACACCTCGGTGTCACTGTTGTCATTGTAAACCTTGTTGCATTTAATGGATGACGGCTAAAGGCTGTTACACGATTCCACTCCAGCAGTAAACTTTGTGTCTTAACGCTTGTCAGAGCACATTTCTGATTTCATTCAAGTGTATGTGCACAGAAAGTTGGTGAGAATGATATTATTACAGTATAGACGAGGCATATTGGTGCATATAGCACATTACGTTCTGTCTGTGCTGCATAAGTAGGTATGTGTAGATATAGTAAGCTTTATTTGGGAGCATCTGTTTTGCTGGTTGAATACATGTTTCGGTGAGTAGCTCAAGCTTTTGTACAAACCACTTAGTTGCAGTTCCTTGGTTTTGATGCGCTTGGATGGCAGAGAGTGGGGGGGTAAAAGGAACAAGGGCACATAAATGCTTGTTGTCCATTGACCATAAAACTGGTAACGAGTCTATTAAAAGATATGGATGGCTACTTTTGCCATTCATTGCTTACACACACATTCACACAACTGCCTGGATGCACATTTGTGTGTACAGATGCACAATGTGCTGAAACGCAGCATCTAATCCAACATTCTTTTCCCTAAAACAGAACTAAAAAGTGGGGCCAGGTAATGGATTTCATTGCTAGTTACGTTTGAAACGAGTTCAATCTCCTCCAAACAGTCCAAAGAAAAGTAGCATCACCAGTTATCCAGTTAATCCAGACATATGAGGTAGAAATAACAATGTCTCATCACTTTATGTCAACTTAAGAGGACTTAAATAATTAGGGTGGCTGTGCTAATGATGATGGTTTGGAGAAGTTGGAAAGTGAACTACTAATCTCACAGTTCTGCATCACATCTGGATCTCCCTTCTGCAAAACATCAGCTTAAATAACCTTTATGCTAAAGTGAGCACTAGTTTGTGGATTATGTGTTCTGACAGACTGGGATTTCTGCATTTGGCACCAATTAAAAAAGCAATTTGTAAAACTAGAAATTTGCTGTTTTTGCTTTCATGTGAAAACAGTTGAACTATAATGTTAAAGAAAGTTCAAATAATCATGAAACTGATGAGATAAAAGCACAAACTGATGTTTAAAGGCGGTGAAAATGGTTGAACATAATAGGTGTTCAAAGCTGCTTGTTGAACCATTAGTTGAAATCATTATAAACCAGAAGTCATTAGTATTTAAAGTTTAAGTTAAAATGGTGTTTCAATATGAGTTAAAGAGTTGGAAGATAACATGAAAAAGTAAAACAAAGTGTTCTAGCAGAAGAATTGAAAGGTCATAATCCGGTTTACATGTAGTGGAAACTGGTGTAAGTTAAACTAAAAGAGCAAAAGACAGTTTAGGATGGTTCAAATGTTTTTGGGAGAGAGGAAACGGTGAAAGGGGTGATGCAGAGAGGAAAGGAGGAATGAAGGTGAAATAAAATACATGATGAGGGAGGGAGAGATGAAGATGGATGGAAAGATGACATGGAAGGAGAAATGGAGAAAGGGAAAAAGAGTTGAGAGGAGTGATGAAGTGGAATGGAGAGATAAGGAAGGAAGGAGAGATAAAAAGGAAAGAAGAGATGAGGAAGGAAGGAGAGAT
>JBAMHX010000024.1:16435910-16448368 GCA_037177515.1 Pseudomugil tenellus | reverse complement strand
TTCAGCCATGTAATTTTATTTCCATCCATCCATCCATCCATCCATCCATCCATCCATCCATCCATCCATCCATCCATCCATCCATCCATGTTCTACCGCTTATTCCCAAACAGGGTCCTGGGGGGCTGGTGCCAATCCCAGCAGACAATGGGCGACAGGCGGGGTACACCCTGGACAGGTCGCCAGTCTATCACAGGGCCACACACATAGACGAACAACCATGAACACTCACTCGTAAGGGAAATGTAGAGTCTCCAATCAGCCTATCCCCGATGTGCATGTCTTTGGACTGTGGGAGGAAGCCGGAGAACCCGGAGAGATCCCACGCTAACACGGGGAGAACATGCAAACTCCACACAGATAGGCCACCGCCTGAACTGGGGATCGAACCGGTAACCTGTGAGGCTAACCACCTTGCCACCGTGCAGCCCTGTAATTTTATTTTTTAATCGTATTTGGCTTTTTTACTTATTTTACACATTTTTAGCTGTTTGATAAAAATATTTGTAAACATTGAATTGCTCGCTAACATCCAGTAAAGTGAAACGAGCGATCTACACGCGTGTATATATTTAAAAACATCTTTTAAATTGGTGAAATGCATTCAGGGAATTCATTTAAACTAAATCTGAAATAACCGTCTCCACACTGCATCATTTAATATAACACTATAGCTGATAGATGATGTGTTAGCATGTTTTTTTATTTTATTTTAAAGATCATTACAAGCATAGACTCATTAACTGGTTTCATGCATTTACCCCAGTCTGAAACTTCCATATATAACATAAATAACATAAATATCTCATTCAACCAACCCGTTACAACGATCAAAACGTGTCTTGCCTCTTTAACTTTTTCTCATTACGATATCTATGATGTTTGTGGTGTTACACCTAATTTTTTTCTTTATTCACATAGTTTCTTGAGTTTATGTCACAATTTCCTGCTACAGTTTAGACAGAACAACTGGTTCCTCAGGTTCAGGAAAAAAGGTTGAATTATCAAGAAAGTGTTGACGTTTTTATTCCTCCCTATTTCGTATTGTTTACGTCTAAACCTGCAGTGACGAGAGCTGATCTGTATAAAATGATCATGACAATCAAACCGCTTTTACTGAGAAGTAAATACAAGTATCAGAAGACTTTAAACTCCAGGCTCTGTGAGTGTGAAATTTAGCTTAAAAAATGATCTCAAATTAGAAAAGATTGGGATGTTACCCGGGATGTTAACTGTTGGACTCGGTGGTATACATGCTTTTTATTTGAGATAACATTTTGTTTTCCACTGCTGGGAAATGAAAGCGCTGTGTGTCCTTCCTTCCCCTCTTGCTGAGTATCTGAGTCATGTGGCGGCGTGAGGCACAAACACGACCCACAGAATCAAATTTAGTTGTGAAACAATGACGGACAGAGGAAGGAGAATGTCCACTGAGCATTTCTGATTTCATCTTATTTCATTCTGCTTCTGCGTCTGTTCCCAGGTCTCCTCTCATACAGCCAAGTATTACTGAACTTTAAATTCAAGCAAAAATGCTTAATTTTCTTCTCTATACATAATTTAATGCTCTTTAACATGATTTCCATTATTATTATTGTACACCGCTATACCACTGAAATATTCACTGACCCCTGAATGACCACATTGTGCAAATCAACACTTGTGGGCAGCTGTGTGAGATTCATTAGAGTGTAGCCAATTTTCTAGTGTCATCTCAGTGACAGTTATTTGTAGTGGTGTGGGCTGTTTGTCCACTTAGTGTTGATACAGCTCTGAAGAAGCTGTTCAAATGGAGCGTGATGGTTAAAGACTTAATATAAACACTGTTACGGTGATGTTAAATAGAAGCGAATGAACATTGTCAGGTTTGCCGTTCTGCATCAACAAACTATTGCTCATAATCCGGTGAAAAGTTAATACCAGGGACAGCTTGTCTAACCAGACACAAGCTATTCCTATCTTTGAGGGTAAAAATGGAAATATTAATGGGAGAAAAAGTTAATTTAGACTAATTTAAAATGTATTTTTGCTTCATCTTGTTGAGGAGGGCTGCAACTTATCTGCAATCATGCAAACAGTGTGGGACACTCAAGTCACAGTTCACCAGTGTACAAAGAAGCAAGAAATTAGGACCAGTATATATGTGATACAAGATACGAGTGAGTTTATGGTCACCAGTAATCCTTGCATGTATGATATTTGGCTGAGACAAACCATAGCACCCAAAGAAAACCAATGCAGCTGAGATTCAAACTAACCTACTGTGTGTGATGATGTCATCTAAGATATTATCAATTGCTTCATTAGTGGGATAATTAAACCAATGTAATCAGATTGGAAATATGAGTAATGTCATTGTGGGAAGACCTGTAAAGTCCACCAAAAATATCAGTGTTAAATTTTCCCAATGAACATACAATCAAGGACCAGAGCTTTAGGCTTAATGTGTTGCCTTAATTAGGATTAATCCAGGAGGAGGATTGGGGAGGGTACCATTGTCCATTAATTATATTCTGAATTAAAAAGTGCTTGAAGACAATGTGAGGCCATCTGTCTTGAAGCTGAACTTGAAATAGTCTTTCAAACGGATGGAAATTTACTGAGTCAAGGCTCAAGAAAACTTCAGGGCAACTTTGAAATAAGAAAAACATGTAAGAAAACTCGCACATCTTGCAACTGAGGGGAGTTCACATGTTGATGAAATGAAGCTTTTTTGTTATTGAGACAGTTTCCAACCACAAAAAATTACATTTCAGTAACAGCCAATACAATATTGTACACAAAGAACACATATGACAGGATCAGGGAATACTCAGGTGCAGCCAGCAGCGCCTTTTAGCAGGTTGGCTTGCGATGCTTTGAAAAATAACCACCTCAACTCTTAAGCTCAGTGAACAACATTCACAAAAACAAGACACATTGTAGGAGGGAGGGGGGTGGGGTCATCTCCTGGCACCTCCCTCCAGGGGGTCGCAGCCAAACTTCATCGCAGTACCACCCAAAAAGGTGCGAAAGGGTGGAGACATTCAGAACGAGCGAGACAAGTCAGAGAGTCTGTGAACAATCCTTCCAGCGGGGAATTTTTAAGGCTGCAGAAGGACCCCGATTAGATAATAGCATTCTGTTTGGGTTTCGGGTCGTTGTTTACCGAACCGCAGTCTGTTAGCTGATCTCTCAGAATCCAAAACAACCGAATGATGGTCAATTTCCAGTATCTGAGCTGCACCTGTCCATGTTGTTACATCCTGGACAAGTTCAAAAGCCCCAGCCAGTCTGCCCAGTGGCATCCAGCTTGGGGTTCAGCTCGTTCAGAGCAAGAGTTCAGTGTTCAGCACGGTTACATGTGTCTGTCTATCCAGTCCACAGCAGCTCCAAGTTGGGATTCACCAGAAATCTGCTCAATTCCAAACAGTGGGAAACCGGTGGTCATAAAGCCAATAAGATAATCATCCAGAGACATCACACCATAACATCATAACACACCGGGGTCTCCATCTGGGCCTTGGTTCCTTCCTGTACCCAGCCGGGTGTCTCCCTCGGACATGCGAGGTCCCCATTCGCCGCTCTCTGGATGAAAAGGTTTTGGTCGATTTCGTTGTTCGACCAGCTGACCAGATCCAACATGATTTTATCAGGAAGAAGTGCAGAGAGACGCTCTTACTAGAGAATACACTTAGACAGACAGGAACACAGAGATGCGAGGGAAGAAAAAAGCGTCTGCCTCGCTCAGAAGCCGGAAGAAGCCCTTCTGAGATGCACTCTGGAAAATAGCAAAATTTAATGTGCATTTTTTAAAAACGATGATGAACTTGGATGCCGAACATTTGAGCTTTTAACATTTCAGATGAATAGTATTCATTGGTTTTTACATATCTGAAGTATTAAGTATGAACCGCTGACCATCCTCAGGGCCAGTTGACCAGTGGATGTTCACACAGTGAGGCGCTGCGGTAGTTAGACGCAGAATGAGCAGGTGTTAACACTGAGGCAGGTGTTAGCATTAAATATGTGAATGATTCACTCCTCCCTGCCTTCTCTTTGATGTTTTTGTGGTAGAAACTGGCAGTGAAAGGACAGAAGGCATCATTCAGTCTTAAAAAGGGACATGTGATTGAATAAAATCATTTTCTGCTGTGTGTGTGTGTGTGTGTGTGTGTGACATTCAGGTAAAGAACATGTGAAACATAAGGCTGCTCTTGTGTGAATATATAGAAAAGTTTCCGATTCGCAAAAGTTTCCGATATTACATCCCAGAGCCAGCTTTTACTAGGTTCTGAATGTACCTGATATACACATCATAAACATCCCCACCTGCTGTAGCTGTCCATAACCACAGAATGTCCTGAAAATATGAAACAGCTTGAAACTTCTTGCTATGGTTCGTCCTGTTGTTTCATTTTTATTCTGACACACAGAGTTCATTTGCTCTGTGGAGGAGGTGCTGCTACAGAGCATGAAGGCGGCTTTTTTATTCTGCTTGTGCACTTGTTGCCAGGCAGAGTCTGTAGGGTCAGCCTCAGTGGTTCATTAGCTGGTTTTTGCAGAACTGAATCTCTTTCCGTTTACATTGAAACTTTTGTCTATGAAGGCTGAGAGCTCTGCTGGATTATAAAACATACACCATGCTGCATTCGCTGTACCAGGGAAAGTTACAACTCTTGATTGAGCTTTATTGTAAAATAAGCAATACAGATGTCTTAATTCATTTTATCAATAGTGTTCTACCAGAGCTTTGTCTGTCGTCGCAGGGGATCAAATGGAGCACATAAAGATATGTTTAAGGGTGCGTTTAACCTTTAGCCTGGAAGACTCACTTCAATTGGTGGAACGTTCCAGAAAAAGTTGCACATTGGTTTGGTTTTCTTACCACAGCGGACTAAAGTGCTGTTTACAACTGCTTACTGGGAGTTCCTGAAACAATGGGCAGCATGTCGGTGCAGTGGTTAGCGATGTGTCCTCACAGTAAAAAGGTTGCTGGTTTGAGTCTTAGCCAAGGTGAGGTTGGAACTGTGTCCTTTCTGTGTGGATGCTTGCATGTTCTCCTCGTGTACGCATGGGTTTTCTCGCTTTGTGCATGTAGCTTTGGATAAAAGCATCTGCCAAGGTCAATAGACTAGAATAAAAACAAGAAAAGACTAAATCCAGCAAATTGATTAGGTGGAACCAAAAAAACTGCAAGTCAACGAAAATGCAACTCCAAGCTTTACAGTTTTGGGGTTTTTGTTTTTACTTTGATAATTAATCTAACACAGGAGGATGTCTCCGACATCACCTCCTGCCTTTGGTTCACTGGCTGGTTGCTTTCACACATTTGAACCCAGTTGGATCAGCGTTCACTTGCAACTGAAGCGAGACCCCAGTTTTCCACCACACCAGAGTTTAAGCACATGAACACACTTCTCCAAGCTTTTCGTGCAATCCATGGATGGCAAGTCCACAAGTCTGAT
Source organism: Pseudomugil tenellus (assembly GCA_037177515.1). Lineage (NCBI taxonomy): Eukaryota > Metazoa > Chordata > Actinopteri > Atheriniformes > Pseudomugilidae > Pseudomugil > Pseudomugil tenellus. Next base: position 16,442,921 of record JBAMHX010000024.1, on the reverse strand, counting down.
TCCTAAAGAGCTGTTTGCCATGGATGCTACTTGGGGCAAGACTACCCAACAACATGGCTCCTGGGATCATCAGGATGGACAAACCCCTCCATCATGATGAGGTGGGGATCCAGAGAGACATTTTGGGGGCACTGAACCAAAGATTTGGACTAGGGCTCCAGAAAGACTTGAAGCTATCAGTGTTAAACCATCTCGCTGAGAGGCCCATGCATTAATGGTCTCTATATATTTAAAAAGAAAAGCCAATCAGAGAGCTGCAATGTTTTAATTACATCATTCTTGTGTATTTATTTAAAATGTTAAAAAACTACATAGAACAGTGTCTCCTCTTTCTACTGGATAATACTTTCATCATTTACTTTTTTTCCCACAGTCTAACATACAAGTTTCTTAAAACTTTAGTGGAAGAGAATCTGGAAGAGAGGAGCGTTCTGCTTAATTAAATCAAGTTGAACAGAACCCATCAGAATAAATACTTATGAGACGAGTGGAGTTGCAGCCAGAAAGGTAAAGCTTGGAGCTTAAGTGAATAAACTGAACAGGGTAGGAGTGAGCTTGAGTTTACGTTGATATCCTCTAAAGAATTGCTTCTTTGAATAGATCACAAAGCTGCAGCGTTGTCTCATGGTTGTAGTAATACTTCCCCCATCTCAGACTCATTCCTTCTTCTCTCCGATCTCTCCAGAGTCATCTCTGTGCACACCTGCCTGAACAACAGCTTCCTGCTGGAGACATGGGGAGAAAATCTTGCCAAAACTTTCTGTCTCTAAAACTTTGTTTTTTTTTTTCTTTTGGCCAGTTCTTGAATTATTTAAAAGCTGAGACTGTTTCTGAATTCAGACCTTTTTTTTTCTTGCTGTTGAAGCTACATTGGAGGGACGAGGCAGCAGCTGAGGAGGGAAAAGGCTGTTCTGGGTGTTGGCAATGTGTTATTTTCACTCAGCTGTGCCACAAGCTGGAAATCTGCTGCACCAAAGAGCTTAGTATCCAAAATACAATAGCAGATATTAAAATGATTAATTTTGGCCGCACCAAGCTGAGCTCCCATTCAGCCTAACTACTTTCATGTAGCTTTCCTCTCTATTGCTTATCTTGAAAATGTCCTATTCATGCAGATGTTTCATTACTAGCCTTCAACACACAGGCAGAATGATAGAAAGGGTCTCTGTGTGTGTATAAAAAATGATAAAATTTCAAGCAGGAAAGGATTGGAGAAGAAAGAAAGAAGATGGAGTAGAGAGCAAAATGAGAACATGGTGAAAGAGTTCTGCCTGGATTTATTCAAGACCTCCCATTGTCACTTTAAACATCATTCACAAACCCATTCTCTCGGAAGTGAGCAGTGCAATGAGAGTTTGTACAAGTGTTGCTTTTGTACTTGAGAATCGCCAAAGTCTAAAGGGCTAATCCAGCAGACATGAGATTCAGTGCAAGTCAGCCATATGGGGATGGATGAAAAAAAGCTGAAACTTGCTGCTGTTGGAGTCCTCACTAAGATGAGAAAGTGGATCATATAACTCCAGTCCTCATATCTTCACTCTGACTTCCTGTCTGTTAAAGGATTGACTTCTAAATCCTGCTGTTTATAAAGCACTGAATGGTTTAGGACCAGTATGTCCAGGATATTCTGGTTTGTTATGAAGCAGCCAGATCTTTCAGGTCACCAGGAGCAGTGGCCTGTACTGCGAAGCGTGATTAACTCAGCCGGGTACTTATCTCCATTCTCTGGATTGACTCACTCAAACATTGAGGATCTGGGATAAGCTGTACTACGAAACTGGTTATCAACTTTTTAACTCCATCCATTGGAGATAAATGTGTGTTCACATAAAAGAGGTGGTGCTCGCAGGTTCTGACCAATCACAAACATGGACAAACCCAGAGCAGCGTATTTTACCATGAAGGAGCAGACTATCATTCTCCACAAATGCAAAGAATTTAAAAATATATGGAATAAATAGCTGAATATAAGCAAAAGTAACACTGTTGCTGCAGCAATAGCAGGAAGGAATGATGGCGGAAAATAGCGACTTCGTTAATGTGGAAGTTCATCAGATCATCTGATATTAATTAATAGGACAATATAAACTGGCAGATCACTGTATTACAGTACAAACATTATTGGGTTTATCTGTCATATTTCCCAGTTCTTTAAATGATCCTCTCCTGTGTGAGTGTGTTACATTTATCAGTGCCACCATGAATGCACCGATAACTCAATGTAGGTACTGTTTTGCTGGCCCGCCTCCTCTGCCTATCCTTGAGACACCAGCTGGAATCCATTGGTCATTTGCAGTGGATGCTTGGAGACAGTTTAAAACCATGGTGGACATTAGCACTCCGTTTAGTCCCCAAGAGCAAGACAGAGGTTTCAGCAGTTATTGTGTAGGGTCGGGCATTCACTTACCTGAAAAGACAGCCGGTAAGGTCTGAAGCAGGACTTTTAATGGATGCAGTGCAAATGAGCATTTGAACAGTGGAAAACTGGTTAAATATGATTGAATCATTCCTTTGCCTTAAATGTTATTTTTAGGGTTTATTTTGGTTATTTGATTTTGATTTAACGTGTTGGTTATGTTCAATATTGATATTTACTTAGCTGATATATTCTGACTTGTACAACTAATTAGAAATTGTCTGTTTATCTGTTTACTTGGCATATTTTGTTTTGTGTTAATGGTTTTTCACCTGAAACTAAAAGGGACTGACATTGATAAATGCATACCACGGCAATCGAAAGAAAATAAAGGAAAAAGAATTGAGAAAACCCTTGGAGTGAAATCCAGTTTGTTTGTTCAGAAGTGAGCCCATCTTAACAAGTGTGGGAACTTACACAGCAAACCCAGACACACTTGACAGCTACTGTATTTGTACCATGTGTGGAAACAATTACCCACCATTATAACCCTCCGTTTTAGATGCGACCCAAGTGGAGCTAAAAGAACATGAGAGCAAGTAAGAATGAAATATAAAAGCATGATTCTGTCAGTGTTTATTACTGTAAGTGTTGTGTGGATGATTTGCGGTGCCACTGTCTGCGGGACAGTAAGCACCCGACTACGATGTGTTTGCGACAAACTCTCTAACAGCTGCATGTGTATCTCATCGTATCTGATGGAAATCTGGACCTTTGGTACAGCATGTCATCTGGAAAGTCTTATGGGTTGGATCTGTTCCTGAAGACTCTTCCTCTCCTAAACGCTACTATCTGTGCTGCTATGTCATCAGAATCTTCTTTAAAAATGGGCGGGATATTATTTTATGAGATCTGATTGGTCAGGAGGTGCTTTTGTGCTCACGGATCTCTTATTGGAGAACAAAACCCGCTCCGGAGCAGGTTAGCAGTTCAGCATGTGTTGCCGTGGTGAAAAAGCTGGATCAAAAGTAAGCCTGCTTTGTAGTACAGAAAATCCAGAAGTAATTCCTGAAGTAATCTGGATAAGTGAAAATCCAGCTTCGTAGTACAGGCCTCAGGTCTACTTTCTGTTCCCAGCATCTGAACCAAACAGGCAGCGGTCAGTTTTTATGCTCCCGACTTGTGGAAGAAACTCCCAGAAAGCTGCAGGTCTGCTGAAACTCTCATCTGTCTTAAATAGAAGACAGAAATGGAAAGTAAGTCACCATGAATGCACCAATGGCCTTTTTACATTTTTAACAACATAACAAGGTATTGCTCTTGAAGCAGCCACACAATGAAGCGACAGAACAGTCAGGTTTAAGAACCAAAAGGAGAAACAAAGGTTTACTTTCCTCCATCCTTTAACTTAAAAAAATGAAAGATTAGCATTGATGACAAATATATTTATTAGAAAAAATAAGTATACAGAGTAATATTCCATCTTGCTATCTTGTTAGACCTTTAATAAACTTTGAAATTCCTTGTTTGTTATCTTTCTCCTGACAAGACATATAACAACCATTTTTAGTCCAGCTGATGATAACAGAAAGGTTTCGGGTGATTTTGGGCCAATAACACGCAATCGAAGGAATGTCCTCTGACCTGCTGCCTGGTCTCAGCCATCTCAGCTCTACTAATACTCACTCTACTAATTACCCACCTGTGGGCACCCTAATTAGCTTAGTACACTGGTTTTAATCAGGAAAAGTACCACATGATCATGTGACTGCCTCTAGAAAGTAAACACATGGTAAGAAAGCAGAAAAGAAGAATGAGAAAGACAGAAAGATTTATCAGTTAAAAATGACTAATCAGCAAATGGAAACAAAGCACCTGTGGCATTTTGAGCCATCTCACACACAAGCAAGTACATGATGATGTGCGTAAAGCAGACATTTTCTGAGGAATCTGTGGAAGGCTATTTGCTTCGCCTTTGATTTATTCATTAGGGGACTGAGGCAGCACAATAAATATGGAAATAACTCCTGGCCTTTTCAGACTACCGCTCTGGGGAGACTAAAAATAATTTGGATCTGAGGGTGTTCATATCTTGTTAGGAGATGAGCTGATGAGAGATAAAGATCTATATCCACAGTGGACTAATCACAGATAGCATAAGACTGCTGCAAACACTGTTGCCTATGGAATTATTCATAATGCGATACATGATAGTTTTTCATGTCTTCTCACTCAGCAAAGCCAAATGCAAGAAAATGACTAATTAGTTGAGAAGTAAAATTCAAAGTCCAGTTAGATAGGAGTTTTAGTGGAAATGGCGGGGGGGGGTCGGTTCAGTAAGTAACAACTTGTCTGACCATTAAAATTCAGATGAAAACTCTGGACAGTTTACAGGATTTCGACTTTAACGCTCAAGGCCATCTTTGATTATATATAGCCCCCCCCCCATTTTACTAAGTGTATTAATTTGTTAATTAATAATGGGCCTTTTCACTAAAACAAGCTCGGTGTGCAATATAAATGCAACAATGTTGTGTTTCTGTAATAACAGCGATTAGTCATCGAGCTAATAAAATGCTCTTTCTGCACATGTTTCATGTCATGGAGCAGCTTTCAGCTGCAGGCGGAGCGGTGGGGAGCCTGTCCTGCTTGGTCCTGCAGATGGGAGGTGCCACAGCTGCATTAAGTATCCCTTTTAAACCTGCCTTGCATCTGGCAATCAGCAGTCAGGTTTATGTAGCTGTAGGCTGTTGCAGCTCCCTGCTGGGTTGTTGTAGCTGCTGCACTGGTGGGGGAGTGCTTCCATGGAGCCTCCTGGAGCTTTCGCTCTGTGTCGCTTTGGAACCAGCGGCTGGATTTTTTTTACCACCTGCCTCTAACTGTCTTCATCTGCTGGTTGGCTTCACTTCTTCTGTCTTTCAGGTCCTTAAAAACACAAGCGGGACCAGTTTCATGTTGCAACTTGTAGACTATTGTGACTCATTTCTGGAATGAATCTAACTTTGATGCAACTTTCTGGCAGAACTGAGTGAACCAGAACTCCTCCTGTTGTCCATCAAATCTGCCAGCTTACAATGAATTCATCTTGGGTGTTGCATTTGTAGTCTGTCTGCTCGCTGGGCCCTTTTTCTCTGCATTATGAGAGTCATGAGACGTTTGCAGCAGTACGGTCTACAATAAATCAGAGCTACATTCTTAGCATCATCACAAAAGTTTTAAACGAGGAGAAAGTGTTGCAAAAGTTTTTGCCAGTGTTCACTCCCCATCGGGAGCAATACATCACCATGACAGTCAGATCTCATCGCTGACAAAAGCAGGACAGGCACTTCCTTTCTACCACACTAGATAACACCCTGGCTGTGTGCAAAGTGCTTCACGTTGGTTTCATCTTCTAAAGCACTTCACTAAAGTTTTTTTTTTTTTAACAAAGTTTTTTCTGCTGTCAGTCAGAACTCTGGTGTGATGCCAAAGAAACAAGATCTATTTATTAATTTGCAGTTCTTATTTATGAATTTAAAATATTATTAATTATGCATTCAAAATATTGAATCATTACAGAATTCGAATTATTTTAAGGGCTGCAACATGATTGGTCGAAAATCCAGGATTCAGCCATTTTCTACATTTACTTTAACTGTTGATAGCAAATAGAATAAAAGTAATATTTTATATTTATGAATAATATCCCATTATGCTCATGTCCTCCATTGTCCTGGCAAGTAGCTGATGTCATACAGGAAATGTTTTTTAGTTTTGATAATTTGGCTTTTATCTATTTTGACAAGATGAAGCCGATCATACAGCTAGGATGAAGATTACATGAACAATGTAACATCTGTTTTATCTTATTAATCTAAATATTAGATAAACCTCAGCATCAGTAAAAGGTTGTGCAATAAATAAAGAAAACCCCGCTTAGCATTTCATGTCAGTATGCACAGCAGCCTTGTACTGCTGAAAGTAACCATCATAAGATGGTGGACTTTCATTATAAGGGGATGGACTTCCTCAGCGGCAAACTTCAGACAGGATGATGTTTTATCTATTCAGAGATTGTATTCTCATACTTCTATTACAACCAGTGATTATTTGAGCTACTGTTACCTTTCATCATCTCCAATCAGTCCGCCCATTACTGTCTGACCTCTGACATCAACAAGGAATGTAGCTCCAGAGAAATGCTTTTTCTTTTTCAGGTCATTCTCTCTAAACCCCAGAGATGCTTGTGCGTCTCATTAGATCAGAAGTTTGTGAAATACTGGAATCAACAGCCATACCAAGCAAAAGTCAGATCTTGCGTCTTCCTCATTATATCCCAGAACGCGGCGTGTCGTGGATATAATGGTTTCACCCCGACGGCCGCCCACAACCCCCACCCCCGCCGTCGTGGCATCTGCAGTTGTGTGAGTCCGATAACGCAAACAATTTTTGCAATTGGAGTTTGATACTCCGTACACCTGTTTAGGTCCAAAAGGTGACGACTTGGCTCAAATTTTACAATTTATGGATTTATGGATTTATGGTTTCCCCACCAGGTGAGCTTTATGCTACAAAAATCCGATTTTCAGCTATATCTCAGGAACTATTTATCTCATTGACCTCAAATCAAGTGCAAATAAAAGGTCATGACCTCAGGATGCATCCTGTCCTGATGT
>JBAMHX010000024.1:16375297-16397167 GCA_037177515.1 Pseudomugil tenellus | reverse complement strand
TATATATACTTTAATTATTCGATGTGGTTGCAGAAAATATTTGGTTAGTATCTCAGGAAAGCTAATGATTCTTATGAGTCTGTAAAGTTGGACAAGTTGTTCTCTCATCCTGGTGGCAAACTGAATTTACTTAGTGGAAATGCAAAGCTTCACAATACCACTAGAAATCATAGAACTAAATTACACTGAAGCCTGAAAAACTCTTTCGTTTCATACAAACCTTTCAAATTGGAAAAACTCCAAATTGTGAAAAGTGTGATGCTGTTTGAATCGCATATATAAACACAAGATAATATCCACCTGATACAGGATTCTAACTCTTCAACTGTCCTCAACTGGTGAAAGATTTGGACTTCAGACAGACTCGGACTTGTCTTCAAAGATTTGTCAGCTCCTACAGATCCATCCTACAAATCTGCACTTTGTTTGCCATGAAATGAAGGATACAAGTGATGCTTCCTTCATTCCTCCGATCTATCTTTGTGCATGATGGCATGGAATGAGCAGCAGTCACATGCAGAACAGTTTTTAATGTGTACGAACAGCAGTACCCGTCCTGTGACAACAAAAAAATTATTTACATACATCTCAGCAGGATTATTTTTCACTGAAGTTAACAATAGCTTGACAGGATGTGCTGTCAGCCAGAGTAGAGAGTTTCAAACGAGAGCTAGTCTGGGCCGCCCCCTCCACATTTCCAATTTAGACACACAGATAAATCAAAAGGAATAAAATGAAAATTATTGGTTCCATTTTCAGTCTTTTTAAAAAAATATCTGTGTTTTTTTTGTGTAAGAATGGGATCGCTGGTAGGGCAGTGCTCGGTTGGTTGGTTCAACTCAAATCCTTCCAAACTGGTTTTTGTTTTCGACTGAATAAGTTGGTTCTCCGTCAGGATGTAATCTCTAACATGCTTACCTGTATAATTTGTAATGTCACAACCTCGACCCGTTGCATATGAGTAGCATTATAAGACAGCACTTACCAGAATCTGTGGTGTTGGAGTTTTGAGCTTCCACCATGGCATCATCTAACATGCGCAGGATGATTAACTCGACCGTGGTAGCGTTCAGGACATCGGTTGTTTAGTTCGCCGGCTTGTCACCACTATCAGGATCTGAATAATGCGCGTTTCTTTTGTGTCGGCCATTTCCACTGCATCTCAGCTTACTTTTCTGGTCTGTGAAATCTTTTTATAGTTTCTTTAGTTTGTTGATCAGGTTGTCGATGCTCCGTTTGCAGTCAGCTGCAGCCTTTGTCCGATTTGTCCTGTTTAATTTACATTGGATCTGCAGACGACCATAAAGCCAAGAAACAATGAAACTGCTTCTCAGACCAATTCTGCTTGTTTTTAGAGACCATTTCTTCGCTTTTATGAAGATGTTGCTCTGTGTTTCCCAGCTGTGGAATGAAGCAAAGTGAACTGGTTCAAACCTCTGGCCCAGCAAAGATTTGGTGGTTGGATTGAACCAGCTTTGAGAGCCAGGAGCCAGAGTTTAGGCGGTCGAAAGCCAAAGAATATATGCTTAGTGTGCGTTTGACTACGAACCAGCACTGGAACCAGTTTGGTCAAAAACAGCTAATTGGATAAACCTCACATCTGCAACTGCTAGGCAATGGAGGACGGGTGCTGTATTAATAATTCTCATACACTTGGTAAAGTGTCTCATTTCACTAATGGTAAGCGTTATCAGGAGTGTGCAGATCCTGAATTGGGAAACAGTTCTTGCTCACCTTGCTTTTCTTGCATAATCCTTTTCACTTTTCTCCTCATTGTTCCTGCAATATATATGCACTATAACTTATGTTTATTGAGTTTTGGTAAAACTTTGCTCAGTTTTGTGCCTTTTTTGGGTTTTGTATGTTTACATTTTCTTTTTACATTTCAGAATTGTTATATTAAACCACCACTAGCAAGCCTGTATTTGGGTCCTCAGTCTCCTCTGAGTCAGCTGGTCCTGAGAATACTTTGTTTATTCCCACTGAGACATCCACTTGTTCTTCCAAAAGCTTGTTCTGGATTGTGATCTGAGGGTGATTTTGGCTTTGTAATGCAGGTTGGGATCAAACTAAAAAGTCAAATTTCCAGAATGATTTTAGCATTTTCTCCTTTCAAATGCTTGTTGGTAATTAATGAAGAAAGGACTAACAGGTACAGGAGTGTAATGTTATTGGGCTGAGACATTTAGATGTTAGTTACAAATACAAAGTATGAAATTTGTTAAGGTTATGTAAAGGTTGCTCCAACTTTAACCCTGCTGCAATCTGTGTGCTTCTAAACTCAGTGTAACCTGTCCTGAGAACGTATTACACATCCGATGCTTGCTGGGAAATTGGGAGTCAAGAGAAAGGCGTGAGAAAAAAGGGAGACAAAAGGAGATACAGAGGAGCTGAGAGACTGTGGAAGAGAGGCACAGAGAGGAGCATTTTTACAGAAGTCATCTTTTATTGGCACGTAAGAAAGTTGTTAAATATAACAATGGTAATATACTGTCAGATGGCAAATCAACAACAAAAGAACAAAAGTTTCCTGTAATCCCTTCCCAAAATTAAAGGAAAACAGTCATAGCAACACTGTGGTAGTATATTTCTTGGACAATACATCTACTATATGTCTCTTTTTTGTCATCATCATTATTAATATTATTATTATTATTTTTTTACAATATTTGTATAGTACCAAAATACAGCTTTTTCATAACTTAATCTCACAAATTATAAAGTTAAGTCAACATTAAAAAGACAATGGGGCATCACGGTGCATATTAGAAGCTACTGTGCAAACAATATGGGAGATGGGCTCTACCATACAAAATATGCTTTACTAGTCACGCATAAATGCTGTGTTGGGGCCATATGTATCCACATACACTTATGCATAAATACCACAAACTGGTTTGGACATCAAAAATAGAAAATTGGATCCTATATAACTTAGTATGCATTGCATGATTAACACCAAAATGAGTTAATCAGTGAGTTTTTCTATAAAAAGATATGCTCGCTAAGGGATAGCTGTTAAATCGCAGATAGCTTATTGTCTCTTTAAAAGTAATCTGAGGTGCTTCAGCTCTGGACCATTACAGAGGTTGATACAGGACTGTTGCTGTTTACTGTGGTCCAAATCTTTCTATTAAGTTCAACATCAAGTGTTATTCACCGGGGCTTGTAAAATATATGAAGTATACCACGAGCGATTAAAGCAGATGTTGAGCATTACTGGACAACAAACACTGCATCTCCTCTGTCTTTGTGTGCATAAGATTGGTGAAAACATTGCACATAAAAATCAACACTATACATAGTTGTAAACATTGCTGATGAGAATCCTTTCATTATATTTTAATATATGGATGTTTTATCATAAAGGTGCTGCTCTTCGTAGGCTGGAGCGTTTACAGTGCCATCAAGTCCAACAAACAGCAACAATAAAGGGCAGAAAATTTATGAGAGGAGGGAGTTTTATTTTAAAAACGTAGCTTGTGTTTGAGCCCTTTAGAATCATTCTGATAAACTGCACCTGTCACATTTTCTAGTCATGATGATGCTGCTCTTTATGTATATACTGCATTTCACCTGCCCTAATTCAGGGAAAAAAGACTGTTGTAACTATGTCTCGCCATAAAATGAATATTTACATACAACAGTGCCTTCCTGATTCAGACTGACATCAAGAACAATCCGTGCTTTACATTTTACCATACATTGGACAAAGAGTTGAAAAGAAAAAGCACAACCAACCCAGGAGCTTATAAAGTCTTCCAGTACATAACAGAAGTAGCCAATCTGTTGGCAAAATTTGTGAATCTAATAAGCTGCTTGAGCTGCGCTGATAATCAATAGTCTCCTTATTGAGTAACAATATTTAAATTCATGAAATACCCAGACAGAGGAGCTTTTGGATGTATGGATATGTGTGTGAGCCATTTCTTGGCTAACTTGCTTTAAACTACAATTATTCAGCGAGATCAGTAATTAGAAGCTTCTACCCCCGCTAACTAGCTTCCGTTCCTGTCTTTACACTACACCATAGAGTCTCTGCTGCAGCAGAACTCTTGGATGTGGACTTTCTCTGGGTGTTGTTGATTAAAGACCACACTGAAAACTCATAAAGCCCCATGGCTGCAGAACTCACCATTACTATGTTTCTGTCTTATTGTGAACACCTTGTAGACGGGAACTGTTAGCTCTGCTAACGATAAGAGACAGATTTCAGGGTATCTCAATATTTTATTTATATTGCTGGTTGTCTGGAACCAAACAGAGAGAATAAGTTGGGAAACAAATCCTATTTTGATACCTAATCACAACTCTGCCTCTTCTTGTCTGCCTCTTTCTCTGTCTCTTTACGGCTTGTGTTGGCTAGCTGCAGCATAAACGTTTGTATTGCTTAAGGTTTTAGCTCTGTATTGGTCTGTGTATTTGGTGAGGGCGTGAGTTTGCTGGATGTTTGCCTTGCACCTTTTACTCTGTCATGTTTTGACACTTCTTCTACCCCTCTCCGTGTTTGCTTAACTTTGAGTCCCTTATTAATTTGACATGTGAAACCCACCAGCTAGCTAACCGGCTCAACATCAACGCCATGGACTGATCTCAGGATGTCAGAAAGTGATCATTGCCGGCAGTGGTTCACTGTGGGCATGGCAATTAAATCTGTTTCATGTGGCACTGATGCCACATTGCACAAGTTGAACACTGGAAGCTACGTATCAGTGACAGGCAATGGCGTTATGGTGTTGTGTTCACTTACTGTAGCTGATTGTGGGCTAAAAAGCTCCCTCGTTCAACTTCTGGGAAAATCACAGAGTCTCTGATAAGCAAATATGGATTTTTCCAATTAATTTCTAAATGAACTACTCTAACCCATATTAAATCCCCAAAGTTAATGCTGAATTTAATCTACCTTGGGAGCAGGAAGTCAGAGCTCCAGATTGTATAAACAGTAACATCAACAACACACTAATGTAGATGTAAAAAATATTTGTCTGCATGTTTACTTAAATGCTTTTGTACAAATAGTTATTAATTAGGAAGGTGGGTTGGTACGTTGTTGGGTATTTTAGTCAATTATGATTAAAAAAAGTTAAAAGTTGAGGTTGAGAAATGTCATGAATTGTCACTTTGCTAAACACTGAATTCCCTTAGTCCAACCACAGAATAAGTCTAACCATGTATCATATTTTGGAAAGCCTGTTTATTGCCAGTCTGTTCCAGTTCCTCCAGTTTATTTCTGACTGAGGACCTCAAGCATTACTTCTACAGAATCTAGTAAACTGGCACATTTAACAGTGTTTTTCAGCTGAGAATCCAGGATTGGATCATTTAAACTGCACCAGCAAGTCTTACTTGTTATATTTAATGAAGATTAAGCTAGCAAAATTGTGTTAGCAAATGAGTTGATTTGTAAGCTTCAAAGCACTCAAAAAAATATTATAGATTTTAACCCAACAATGCATTAACATTAACCAAAGAGAGTTCATTAGAACCAACGACTGAATCTGAACAGCAGACATATTGCTTCTCATCTACTGGTCACTAAGCCAAACAGATCCACAACATGGCTTCATGCTACATGCCTCAGATGTTAAGGAGCAATGAAATCTAATCTCTAAATCTCAGCCACATTATGACAGTAAGACACAAAAAGCTGTACCAAAAAAATTGTATGATGGGAAATATTTGAATTAGCAAATAAAAGTTGCTAGAAAGCTTGGTAGTTTAAATCTACCGACTGCAGTAAATATTAGAAGTCTTTAGTCCGTTGCATGAAATTAAATAAAATTTCTGATGAAACCCATCTGAGTCACATCAATTTAATCTGTTTTGAACTAAGTAGCTTCAAGCTTTCCTTGTAGGCTTCCAGTGCAATCACACACCAAGTTAAGTGGCTTCATAAAAAATGAAACTTTGCCTCCACAAGTAAATTTAATAATTTCAGCCTTTCGTTTTGCTGCGTGTAAAACCAGCACTGACAGGAAATTCAAACACAGCATTTTATCATTAAATTGCTTTCAGCAAATCTAGATTTTCACACATCTTTTTTATAAATAATGAACTGTTCCTGTAAATTCTGGGTCCTGTCTCTGTTTCACTATGAGCCTGCAGACTACCTGCGTCCTTTTGTCTCTGCTGTGGCATTTTTTTGTCTGACCGGTTGATGAGCAATGTCAGACATGACTGCTTCCTGAACTCGCTCATCTGTGATCCTGACCTTGTCAAGCATAACCCAGTCCAGCGTAACCCATTCCCCGCTTTCTGTCGGTTTATTTTGGCCCGACTGAGCAATAAGGGATTTTGTTTCTTTGTTTGTTTGTGTATTTAGCCGTTTTTCCTGTGGTTTGCTTTTGCAAAGCTGAACAGACATGAATCGGGGTGGGAGTGGTTAACAACAGGGGTTTATGTTTCCACATTTCTGCTTTCCTGACCTTTTACTCAACTCAGACAAAAATACAAAATACAATGAAAATCGAGAAAAAATAAATATAGGTCGTTAAGGATTTTTTTCGAATTTGGTTTTGGTAAAGTCTGCATGCCATAGTTGGATTCACACACACAGCCATACAGAAATGTAAAAAGCAAGGAAGTGTGTGCAGTATTCAAGAGGACACATAATAGTACAGAACTGCAAACAGAATGACATATTTATATATATTTTTGTTATTTTTCTTTCTTTTCTTTTTTGTTTTTTTCTTGCCCCACAGGATCAACCGCTTCAGCTTCCTGCTGTAAGAATGCACATGGTGAAACCAAAAAGCCTTTCAAGGTAGGGGTGAATTATAACCACTCTTCTACATAACATCCATCGCAGCCCCGTTTCTTTGTTTCTGATAGATCTGAGATAATTCCATTCAGACATGGAGAAAGAAATAGAGAGAGGCGGTGAAAAGAAGCACAGAGAAGAAGTAAAGTGTGAAAAGAAATAGACAACAGAAGAGAAAAGCTATGTATATTTATATATAAAAAGCATAATATCTTAATCGCTACAAAGGGCCAAGATCTGGAGTTTCACAGTCTCTCATGTAGAGAAGGAGCGGTGCTGACTCGCTGCTGTGATGACACCTGCCGCTCGGCACTGTGGGAGCACAAGAACAGCAAAGTCCACCCTGTAATATATTTGTTTGGTGCAGGTGTATAGGCGACACATTTTAACGCCCTGTCTGTGTTTGAAATCCTGTTTCCTGCCTTCAATCAGGTCTGCAGTCATGTGACCCACCGCCCTTCCCCTCCCTTCTTTTTCCAAAGGCAGCAGGGTGTTGCACAGCATGAGGCAAAAATATCCCCCTTTTTAGACCCGCTCATCTTACGCTCAGCTGGCTTAGTCCTTTTTGATTTTGGAAATGTAGTATTAGGTGCTCCTTTGGACCTCAAATCTACATGCAGTCAGGATTAACAGAGAGTGAAGTTTTGTCAGCATTGCATTTAAATTCATTGTGGTTTTCTTTCATCAGATTGTCACATGCATGACTTTCTTTGATATTCCTCTATTTTTTTGCCAGTTTTCGGCCTATCTTTGTAAAAGTCGCCGTCTGGGCCAGTTGGCAGCTTGTTGTGCTTCAGCTAGGTCCTCCTAAACTCTTTAGGAACTAATCTCATTTAGAAATAAGCATATCAATGCTGACTTAAATAATGGAAGTGAAAGCAGCACTTTAGATGAAAAGGTCATTATATAATAGCTGCTGCTAAAATGAAAAAAAGAAATAAACATGCAAATAGACTTGAAGAAACCCCTTTGAATATTTGGCCTATTTGTCAGGCTCACATGTTTATTTTTATGTTTGAGTCGTGTAACCCATATAGAGTTTTCCTCCATTTTCCCTTCAGGCAGAGCCTGCGTACAGTGAGTGATCTGTTCCAGCTTAGTTCCTTGTGGCAGTGTCTTACCGGTTTAAATGGAAATGAAATAAGACTGAAGTGAATTATTAGTGTTTTTGCTGTTTTCAATACTCTGCAAAATCTGTGCAAAGGCAACTTGTAGACAGTTTAAACTTGCATTTGGTCCACTTCATGAAATATTGCAGGCATACAGCTGCACACATGTTCAGTGTGCTGTCTGTGATACACACACACACACTCCCTAATTAAAGGAATTATTATGTCTACTTCCAGCATGATCAGGGGCCTTTTTCTAACCACAGCTACACAGCTTTGTGCTTTCGCGCACTTTATTTATTCTTTTAGGGGAAGAATTTTACTAGTTTGTTGCCAGGCAACCTCAAGTAGAGTCTAATCAGAGTTAATTTGACATGAAACTTGCCTCAAAACCATTGAAAGTCTTTTAACTCTTACAATTTTTTTTTAAATTGTTATTCAGATTAAATTAGCTACATATAACAGGTTAATTAGTAATGTTTTCAGGCGCTTGTGGGCCGATTTCATTATTGTAACATTACATGGGTCTTCACTGTTTTCCTTCTGTTTCCAGTGTTTACTGCCAGTGCAGTTAATTATCTGGCGCTTCTTGCATCATAATTAAGGAACGGACATAAAACTGGCATCGATCTTCCCATTTAATTCATAGTGAGAAGACATATATGCCAAACAGTCTCTTTAACTTTACAATTAGCTGCCATTTTTAAATGTTATAATTTCAGGAGCGAGTTTTGGAGTGTTTTCCTTTTTCAATTAATTATTAAAAGTATTGATATACAACAAAAGCCTGTATTGAAACAGCCTGGACCAATTATACTATATTTCTGTCAGCGCGAACATGTTTCTGCATGTGTACATAACGAAGATGATTCTCCGAGGAGCCTGCCGCCTGCCTGCCTCCACCCGCATCCCTCTTCTGGACTAGCTGTCACCACACAGACGAGATCAGAACACAATAATAGCAGTGCGACAGCCTCCTTTCTCTTTGCTGGAGCCTCATGGAAAGGGGCGACCTTCAGCTGCAGAGCTTATGAAGACGCTTCAGAATAGCCACAGTACAAAGCATGTCTGCAGTCCAAATCCCAGCGCCCTCATCATGTGCATTTGCCTCAAAGCACTCAGGAGATTTGAGAGAGGGTATTTCTTCCAAACCTTTCAAAACATTTATTTTTTTCTTTTCTTCATCTGCCCGAAATGAAAAACCTCTTGTTAAAAGGTTTGTGGGTAAACATGCTGTATTTCTCTCTTGCTTTGATGATTCACACATGATCCCTTGTATTGCTTATCAGGGTTGGTTTGTAGAGCAGATCCTGTTTTATTCTCTCGCCCTGCAACATCTGCTGTAATGTGCAGACATTATCATCATTTCAGAGAAGATATTAGCTGTGAGACAACACTCTGACATCGCCACAAGAGTACGGGGATCCCAACTCTTTAGGCTCTTGAGATAACATGAACATCACCTTCTTGAATACAAAGGTCTGTAGAGCGATTTGAATGTTGAGCTCTGTTTGTGAAACAAGAACCACTCAGACACACAATGCCAACGAGCCTCAGCTTCTTCACACAAACACACGTGTAGATCTGCACCTTTTCAACACCCCAGGAGTTGACATCTGACATGCATCCTTTTCCTCCTTTCTTCCTCCCTTTTTTCCTCTCTCACACAGTCACTTCTGTCTTGCTGTTGGTCACAAAATAGGGTTGTGTTGGGAGGAAGTGCTGACTGTGGCTCTGGCCTCTGGTGCTGTGGAGCTGGTTTGGCTCCAGCACCGTACACTGAGGCCTCTTATGCCCGTAGCTTTTCCTCCTGCCCACTGTCTCAGTCCCATCCCAGCCCTTTAGCCCAAACCCTATTGCATGCCCAGCTGCGATTGTGTTGGAACTATATGCCAAGGGGCGGCCCATTGTGGCTGAGCTTGAACCAAAGGCGGTCTCAGCAGCCCTCGAGATGCCCAGGGATGTGCCACCTGGCATGGTCCCTGCCATATGTGCCAGGGAAGTAGCCCCATGTCCTGGCGGCTTGCTACTGTGGCTGTGAGCATGAATGTGAGAGGTGTGGGAACTGTGGGAGCTGTGGGCAGCATGACCATGGCTGCCTTTGGGTTTTTGGGCATTATTTGGCTTGAGTCCCCCTCCTCCTCCACCAGCTATGTGCCTCTCTGTTGGAAGGGTTGAGACAGAGGAGATGCTAGGCATCTCAGTGATGTAAGTGGCCACAGGTTCCGGAGTCAGTGGTCCTAAAGAGGTCATGGGAGTCATGGATGACATCGGGGTGAGCGAGGTCATAGGTGTCATTGACGTCATAGGTGTCATCGACGTCATAGGTGTCATCGACGTCATAGGTGTCATAGACGTCATCTGTGTGATTGTGGGGTTCATGGTATTGGAGGTCATTAGGTTTGAAGCCATGGGGTTGGTTGTCATTGGAGTGGTCATCGAAGACATGTTGCTCATGGAAGGTCGGGAGTTGCCCATTGGCTGAAGGGGAAGGCCACCTTTGGATGGCAGCTCTACCATCAGCCGACGTTTGCTGTAGAGTTCACCGTTGTACTTGGCAGCTAATGTAATGAGAGAGAAAAAGAAATGAAGACACTACATTATTACATTACATTTCAGTCATTTAGCAGACGCTTTTCTCCAAAGCGACTTACATCTGAGAATAAGAACAACACAAACACAAAATCAAACAGTAGAGGACATCATAGATAAGTGCAGTCGAACTGCTGTAGTGTATTTGGGCACAGGTGTTGCCTGCAGTGCTAGAGGCACTTTTTTTCCCCCATGTTAAGACAAAGTTAAGTTAACAGAAATGCAACAGAGCATGACTTAATTATAGGATTTAAACGCTGCCTGCATTTGGATGTAAAAAGATCATTTGGGTGAAATGAACAACTCACTATGGCTGGATCACTTGTCTTTTACGCCAATGTCCAAAATTTTTCTAGACAATTAATAATGTCCTTTTGAATACAATTTGTTTTCAAGTCCATTAAATGTTCAAATACGCAGAGCAGATTTTAATGGCCTTGAATTTAACCTTGAAACCCTAACGTATATATCATTACGTTATCTTGCTATGGTGAGTATGACAACTAGACTTATTTACCACCAAGATCAACTGAAAACGCTCTCGAAGTCAAAATTATCAGTGGAATAACAACTCTAATCTCAATGGGATTATAAAGAAAGAGAAGAAGATGCAGGACAGGGTGAGGCTGACAGAAAATGGCGGAGATTTAAACCATTTCTTCCAACTGTTGTCATGGGTAACGTTAGCTCGCTAGCTAACAAAACTGACGAGCTCCATGTGCTAACAGAACATATCCTGGACTGTAATGCGTCTGTACGTGGCTTCAAGACGGTCCGTGCAGACGACAATTAACAACTCAGTGAAAAACTAAAGGGAGGAGTGGTTGTACTGGTTATCCAGCGTTGGTCTCATCCTGGACATGTTACTGTCTAAAAGAAAATCTGCACAAGAGACATAAAACTGCTAGCTGAAATGAGCTACATGCTAGCTACCATTAGTCTACAGCTTTCTTGTCACACCTCCACTCTGTCACCCTGCAGCTCAGTCAAGGACCTGAACACAACCTCATCTCCCTCCTCATCTCCTGGTGTCAAGTCCAGATGGTGTCAGTCCCAGAGTTCCCAGTTCAAGACAACTATGTCTGATTGCCCAGCACCAGTTCAACACCAGTCTGAGTCAGAAAAGAATACCAGTGATGTGGAAAACATCCTGCCCTGTTGCAGTGCCTGAAAAACTCCAACCAGCTGAACCAAATGACTGCAGAAATTGAATTTCCCTCTGGGATTAATAAAGTATTTTTCATTCATTCATTTAATTCATTTCAATTCATTAACTTCTGTTAATTGCATTATTTTATTTTCAAACAGATGCGGAAAAGTCCAAAAGACACTAGCAATTCAGTGCATACATCTTACCTTTATCCCGATGCCTAACTCTACATCCCTGTCTGTGTGTGTGTGTATGTGTTGCTGTCTGTTTGTCTCCCCAGGCTCTGAATAACCAGCTTTAAAGCCTCACATTCATTCCTTCCCCTGTCAATCAGTGTCACCCAGCCAAAGTCGCGCTTATCACTGCGAAATGTGCCCTTTTTCACGTCCGATTCATGTTCACAGTTGAGTCATTACTCTTTAGCTCCTTGTTGCCTCCACGTCCTTGAAGATAAAGTTACCACACTCAGCGAGTTTGCTTTGCGGCTGTAACTATAAATCTAGTTTATCACTCCGTAAGCGACAGAGAGAAATGAGTAAGTGAGACTGAGAGGGAACGGCACAGAAGACTTGTAGACGAGGATGGGGCTGGGGTGGGTGCAAGGAGGGAGGGTTGTGTCTCAACCCCACTGAGTCCCTGCAAGACCCCCCTCCCCCAGGGATCAAACTTGCTCAGGCGACAGGTGAATCAATCTGGAGGTAGTCAGCTCAACGGTGCAAACATCCAGCGGTGTACGTGAGTGGAAACGTAAGCCACTGCTGCTACTCAGTGCGAGCTCTGCATATCTCTGCCTGGGAGAGACAGCATCCCACTGAGACCACCATTATGCATCAGGGGAAAAATGAGCCCCAGTAAAACCTTTTTTTTTTAAAGTTAGACCTGCTAAGCCAGTTAGTATGCTTTTTCTAAGGTATTTGGATTATCACCTGTGAGCTTTATGAACTGCTCAGATGTGCCAAAGATCTTTCACTTATGCATTTTATAAATGAGCTTCTTTTAAAATTCTCTGTTTTTGGTCTCTGTCACAATGTTGCTTTATTCATTTCCAGTTATTTCCTTTTCATTTCTATCTTGTTTTAATTTTAAACCATGATTGTGATTTAATGTTTTAATGCTTCTGTAAAGAAGTTTGAATCACCCTGTTGTTGAATTGTGCTATACAGATACATTTGCCTTGCCTATCACAACTAACAAACCTCCCTGACCCCCCAACTCTGATTCATCTGTTCAAACTAGCATATTTAGTGGAAAATGCTTAACCCTAAGCTAACATCCACACTGCTCTAATAATTGTTTTATGTATTTTATACATCTTTTATTTATGATCTGTTTGTGTGTCAGAAATGTATATTAATAATAATAATAATAACTATTATTATTATTATTATTATTACTATCCTTATACTTAGTAAACTACTACATTTTTACTAAAGAGTCTTAGCTGGAAAATAATAAGCAGTACTCAGATACATGACAGGTATCCTGTTGTCAATTAGCTCCAATTCTGTTGCTAATATCGAGTAAATTGGAAGTCAGCAATGCCATCAGAAAAGACGTAATTTCTTTCGAGAAACATCTTCTTCACCTCATCTCAGTCTACTACCAATCATAATTCTTCTTTAATTAATATTTAATTTTTCTCAAGTATGGTTGAGTGACGCATTTATGAGTTAGAGCTGCATTACAGCAGTGGAGTATTCGATTGTATGCAGATTACATAAAGTTTGGAGTATTAAAAAAGGGAGAAAAGTTGGTGGTTTGAACATCTACATCTAATGTAGACGGAGAGATTGTCAGGTCCAGTTCATGACTGAGGCAGTGATGGAGTGGCTGATTAGTGTGGTGTCTGCAATAAGGCAGACTCTGCATCAGCCTGTTGAGCTCAGTCATCCTGAAAGGTTCATATAGAGCCGCTGCTCCTCCACATCGAGCCAGGTGAGGTGGCGTGGGCATCTGGTTAGGATGCCTCCTAGACGCCTCCCTTGTAAGGCACTGTCGGCACGTCCAGGGACAGAAGACCCAGGACATGCTGGATTACATCCCCCTTTCTGACCTGTGAAAGCTTTGCGATCGTATTGACTAGTTACCTCTGGCAAGGAGGTTATATTTTTTCAGCCGTTTGTTGCTTTTAACTTAATAATAATAAGGACGAGGTAAAAAAAAAAGTGATTAAATTCTCAGTGAATGTTGATAACGGGGAGATAAAGAAATTATTTGATGTTGGTGGCGATCCAGATCACCGTCTGGATCTGAATCCAAACAAAGCATATTCACTCTGATTGGATAAAATCATGTGGGGTTACAAGGAACTGATCCTTCCATGGTGGCTTTTCTTGGTTTCTTACCTCCGCTAAGGATGTTATGTTTTTGCCAGTTTTGGACATGTAACAGACATGAACTGATCTAAAGACATTTAATGAGCACCAAACTGTAGCTGAGTTCATGGCGAATCGGAAGCTTGTCAACAGGTTTAATGTATGTTCAACAGTTACATTAGTGGAAAACTGTTAACACTTACAAACTTTTCACCTAATAATAATGATAACTTCATTCCAAAGCCTCAGGTGATGTTTTCATGATCAACAAATGTAATGGAGTAGATAAAATCAATATAGGACGGTTCTTTTAGTTAGACTCGCTGTGAGGGGGACGGTCATGCTTGGCGAAAGTCTGTGCTCTCAGAGTGCTTTTCTAGTTGGTGTATGTGGCTAGTGAGAGATAGGTCTAGGTGTCCCTGCATAGACTCGACCCGTCACGATCCAACCAAATGGATCCATAGACAGTTAAGTATGAACAGCAACAAAAGAAATATTGTCATCTTGTACAGAATGTAACGTATTTAGATTAAATGACCATATTTATTATTGTAGAAGTTCGTTGCAATATTAATGTCTTCACATTTTGCATTTCTCTATTGCTCTATACACCATTTTCTGCAACAGTTCAAGCTTTACATCCTCATGTGAGAAAATGCAACAATTACAGTCACATCAAGGCTTACAGGCAGCATTAGTTCAGGTTATTGATGAAAAAAAACCTTAAATATTAATAAACCTCGACTGCCTTTCATTATCAGATGCTGGGATAGTTTATTAGACTCCAGTTTCCCCAAAGTCCTGTACTGGACCAAACCAGTACAAACCAGTATATTGTTCCAGAAACGTTAGCCGTCAGGATACACAGGTTGCAGTCCACCCATCGCAGGGCACTGTAATAAATCAGCTACAAAAAAAAGTTCAGGTTTATTCTTAATATTTGCATTTTGGGAGGATCAGATTAAAGCTAACATGTACAGATAAATAGGGAACTTAAAAACGTAATTTTGATTCTTGATCGTTCCTGCTTATAAACATCTGAAGTCCAGTTTGAGTCCTGAATACATCAGAAAGGAGGAGGAGGATCTTTAAAATGGGAGATTGAGGTTGGGGTGGTAACTTATTCCCCATGTGAGATGGGAGTAAACAACAGCTAATACTGATGAATTGGTACAGTGCTGTGGGGAGCGTTCAGTTTGGATTACAGCTCTGTGCTGCTTCTTTTGTATGAAGGTTAATGCAATAGAGGTGAAAATGAGATTACAAATCAATAAATAATTATAATGAAACAATTTTATCTCTAGAATGGATTTATTGTATTCATCATTTGTGGAGAACTTACGTGTTAATGGGCATGTAGGACACAGGAACACACAGGAGGAACTGTAGTGGTGCCCAAACTTTACCGAGTCACAACGACCCAGGTTGATATTTGCAACCCCCCACCCACCGCCACCACTGAATGGTTAGTAGTGTGAGAGAGTCATCCTCTTTATGTAAGGCTTGACATCTGTCAGAATCTTCATAAGTAATCCCCAATGTGCCAATAATCCTTTTCCTCACCGAGATAATGCCAAATTTGGATTCACTGACATGAGTTGTTTTTGCATTAATGTGTTAAAGTATTCTTTTCACAGATTCATTTCTTTGTATTAATATAGTCATTCTAACAGGTAAATACAAATCCTAAATTTATTGATAAATGTGATAGACTGGTGAACTGTCCAGGACGTACCCTTCCTCTCCCCTAGTTACTACTGGGATAGACTCCAGCTACCTGCGACCCTGAATTGGCTGAAGCAGTTAAGAAAATGGACGAACAAAATGCAGCTCAGAATTTATTCCAATGATCTGGAAACCTCCTGAAATTACCTTAGTGGTTTTCAGGACCCCCACTTCGGGAACCACCGGCTAAATGTTCGCAAAAGTTGGTTTGTCTCTTCAGAACGCAACCCAGGTGGAAATATGGGTTTCCCAGGTTCGAGTCGCTTGAAGAGTCCACAGAACTGCTGTGTGCTCCTGAGCAGAACCCTTTAACCCCCACACCCTCTCTCTGGGTGCTGAAACAAGGCAACCCATTGCTTTGCAATACATCTAGAGATGCAGAGCTTAAAGTTTACTCACCTGAAAGAGGCTGACTAGTTTGAAAAACGCCACAGACACAGAGGGGGGACTGTGGGGGGGGGATGGGAGCCCAGTGCATAGACATATATAAGGACTAGATCCCTCAAGATGGCGTTATGTTAGTTTTTAAAGTAAATACTTTATTAAAAAAGATTGTGAATTGGGACACAGCTAATGTTATGAATGAGTGAGGTCACTGGCAAAAAATAGACGCCAAGTGAGCCCATCTGACTCCATAGGCCAACAGCGCGGACAAGGTATCTAGGTATCTATGACCCTGAGCTGCAGCCTGTGACGTGGAGTTGGACCACTTTTGCCAATAGGAAAATTCAACTGCAGTAGCCACTGTTTAACCCAAAGAGGGCAGCACTAAGACGGTTTTAGACCAAAGTTTGCCAAATTAAACAACTTTACAACAAAATGCCAAAAAATGCAGTGAAATAAGAAGACGGCACTCTTAGAGCCCAATTTAGACATTTTATCAGCAAAAATGTAGTTTAGGGGTTAGTTACACTTTAATGTCCCATTTAGAATATAAAAGTAATCTTATTTTTCAGCAGAGCATTAGTACACTACAGGCTGGTCATAATTGGTCATTTGTACTTGCAGAGGTCTGCGTCCTCCCCCAGGCTGAGCTACAGGGCTGCACCAGGGACATTTATTAACTCTTTTCTTTGGTCTTGCTTGCTGTTAAAATTCAATAAAGTGACCTTATATAAATGCACATGGGGGCAGTAGAGATGGCTATTGATTGACAGAAGTGTGGCTCATCAGACCATTGGGGAAAGTGACAGAGGCAATTAAGAAGTGGGGATGGTGAGGGGGCGCAGATGTAGGGGATACTGGGAAAAGGATGCTTATCTTGGGCTTGGCTCCATTTCTAATGCGGTCAACAGGCAGTGAAAACACAAGTTTGTACTGCAGTTGTGTCTTTTGGCTACAACTTCTCCTCTGTTACCCGCTCACTTGTATTTCCTGCTTGTGTGATTTCGTTCCATTACTGGACTCGCCACTGGACATGGTAATGGAGCTTTCTTTGGTGTGTAGGCTCCTGTAGTGTGTATACCTCTTTGAAAACCATTTGTGGAAGAGAAACCTGTCAGTCAAGTGTGAGCCCGAGAAGAAGGGGAGGCGGCATCCCATCAATTACAGAAATAGATACGAGGAGCTATTGGAGGAGATTCCGATTAGCCGACCAATGACTCTATCAGTGATATAAAGGATGGATGAAGGTTGAAAGTGGGTTGTCATCAGGGAGCAGGGTGAAGAGGAG
The DNA here is from genome assembly GCA_037177515.1 of Pseudomugil tenellus. Classification (NCBI taxonomy): domain Eukaryota; kingdom Metazoa; phylum Chordata; class Actinopteri; order Atheriniformes; family Pseudomugilidae; genus Pseudomugil; species Pseudomugil tenellus. The sequence continues at coordinate 16,379,844 of JBAMHX010000024.1, read as the reverse complement.
GGAAGACAAAAGAGAAGGTTAGAAGGGCGCAAAGGAGAAGACAGGAGGCAAATGATGAAGCCGATGTATGAAAGATTGAAAAAGGTGAAGATAGGAAATGGGGAGAAGTGGGAGCGAAGAAAAAGAGGAAATGAAGGGGATAGAGCAAAAAAAGGGAGGGGAGGGGGGTTTCTGGAAGAGGAGGCAGCATAGAAAAGCGAGTTCAGACATTAAAGGTTAGGAGAGCAGACAAGAGGGTGGACGACAGTCTGGACTCTACAGGGATTTGTGAAATGAAGATGAGGGTCATTTTAGATTTAAAAGAGCAAAAGATGAAGATGATGGTTCAAAAGGAGCTGAAACGGAAAAAAGGGAAGAATATTGGCAGGTTTGAATATTGGCTCTAAACTGCTGCCTGCACTAATTTTCCTCTTCAGAGAAAGAGCCAGATGAAGAGTTAAACGTAAAATAATCGTCTCTTTGTAGATGGCCTCCATTGATGCAGTTGCACATTTTTTCACATTAACTTGAGATGATAGATGCTTTAAGTGATTTTGGAGAACATAATGCTGCATCTCAGATGGATTTAAGGACCTATAACTGTCACTGTGTGGCTTTTCTACACTGTGTACATTTCTAGCAGACGACTTCACCCCAGTTTGGGTAGACCACAGTACATTAAATTGCCTGAGGAACGCTGTTTCTCTGTTGCATCTTCACAGTGTTGGCAGTTTGTCATCATCTTCAAGGAAATTCTGTATTTCTTTGAAGGAGAATTATTTTCCTTTTTATATCTTTATTTTAGTGTGTACAAAGCGCCGGCCTCAAGCAGAGAGTTACCATGAAGCAATGCACGAGGTGGAATTGGGGTTGTATATTCTGTTTATTTTCCAAGATTTAAGAACAAAATGCAGTTATTTAGGAAATGTATTATCTCATACTTTATTCCCAGTAGGACATAAACATACCAGATGGTGAAATTTTATTATTTCATTATTATTAGTTTGATAGCAGCAATACATCTCAAACTAGAAAAGCCCCCGGACCTCCACCAAACAGTTCATTTCCACCCATACTGTGGTTTTCACCCAAATTCATTATAAATACACACACTGTCTGATTCCCAGATGCAATGATATGCCGTATTACAGTGTCGTATTGGCTATATTGTGGTGTTTTCTGCATTTTTATATCTTAATTTGTTCACGTCCAGTGATAAAAATCCTGCAGTTTTTCCTGTTCTGAGTGGTAGTGTCCAGAATTACACTGGGATCCAGCTCTATCTCTGATATTTTGTAAAACTTGCAGGGATCCTCTCTTTTTCTGGCAGAGCATCTTGACCATTTCATGTGTAGTCATATGCATATATGCTAAAAATGGCCCTACCTTAAAATGATAACATGACATATTATCAGAGGAAAAAAACACATAAATATGTATTTTATGCATAAACTTGCTAAGAAATAGCAACAAAAACAGAACCTCCTCGTGGAGGTCATAAAAAATTGTGAATGAACCTCAAAAAGTTGGAAAAGTAATTGTCGTGAATAAAAACATCTTGCGGAGCGTTTGACAACAAATTAGGTTAAATGGCAAGAAGTCAGTAATGAGACATTTCAGAAAGGAAGAGCCTGTCACATAAACATTTAGTGTATCTACAATAATGGAACAAATCTCAGAAAAAATACTTTTTCCAACATTTTCAGTTTAAAACTGCTAAAGGGAGAGAACTGAGGAAGCTCTGCTCTCAAAAACAGATTAAAATCCATTTATAATATTTTATCATCTGCTATCTATAATCTAATGATTTACATATTAACAGAATCAGCTGGTAGCATTTCTTCCTGGCCTTTTCTGGAGCAGCTGCGCTGCAATCGGTCAGATACAGCAAACACCATCCCATTTATGTGAGCGTGCACTCATAATGATGAGCAAACTCTGCGTTGAAACACAGAGTTGTTAACCAGCTTGGTCGCACCGCTTATCCAGATCCTAAACGTCCTGGTCCTTCAGCCTGGATAACTGAGAGATATCCGGGGTACGTTAATTACACTTCGTCGAACTGACCTCAGGATTCTACCGTTTTAATGTTGCTGTCCTCAAGTCGGTGAACATCTGATATGCTTTTATGTTGGGGATAAAATTTGGGTTTTCAATATGATGTTATGTATTTAAAGGCCTAAAAACAAACACTATGAGCTGATTTATTGATGATTACAAACAAACTACTGAAATTACATAGTTTTCCTTTTATATTTTACTTTGACTGATCACTAAGCAGGAAATGTAACTAATTTCAAAACGTCACCAACATGTTCAAGCTTTTATGATTTATCACAACTTAAAATGACGACTTTCTTCACAAAATAGATAGAAAAAAATGACTTTCCAGATGCTACTGTATTAAATCAAATCCTATTTTCTTATATACAATATATAAAAGCAACTAAAGTTTACCAAAGTGCAAAAAATCAACAACAATAAAACGTTTGTTTAAAATTAAAAACTTTAAAAACAGACACACTAAAACCAGAAATGATAGATAAACAATATAAGTGTTTAAAAGATTAAGAACAATTAAAAGTTTTGAAAAATAAATAAGTTTTCAATTAACCTTGGATCTATTTATGGAAGCTGACTCTTTGAAACAAGAAGTTTGTTCTGATACATGATCAACTTTTCTTTTTCTTACAGTTGAGAGCAAGATTAATGGATGTAGTTGTGTTAGACAGGCAGAGAAGTTCTGCAGTGTAGAGGGGACCTTTATGGAGCTTTACATGCATCTAAAAGATGGTGTGAAAAATACGTCAGGTGCAGTCAGGAGGCTTATACAGACATCCAGTGATGCAATTAAATATAACTCTTTATTTTTTGTGTTAAATCAGTAGTTGAACCATGTGCTTTAGTTTGTGGAAAATCAACTAGTCCCACAGTGAGACGTGAAATAAAAACCACACATGTAGAAATGAATGTTGGGGTTGCTGCCAGGATTTCTCCCTGCTTGCACAGACTCTCTTTAACAGTTAAGGCAGGAATTGTTACCTGATGGGGAAGAAAAAGGAGGTTTCAAACTAATCTTATCTTGCAAGAATACATAAAATAAGAATGTCCTTTAAAGTTTCAGCTGCGAAATGAGAACAAAGCAGGTAAAAGTTGAGGTGGACACATAAATTCAGACATTAATGAATAAAAGTAACAACAATAAACAAAAGATCTGCTATAGAAAATGTATAATTCATATGCTTACAAAGATATGACGGAAGTTTTGTGACTTGTGCATGTTTTCCTGACGGCCGCAGCAGATGTAAATACGGGGAAGAGAGCAGCACATGATCTTCATGTGATGATTGTCATGTCGACTTTGAGGCAGAGGACATGGGAAACAGTAAAGCAGCAGCCTGAACTACCTCACAGGCGTTGCCTCATTTGTTATTCATGTCTTTCAAAAATCTGTCGACATTTCCAGGAGGTGTAGACGAACTTCACAGGGAAAGAAAAAAGTGCGAAGGAAAGGCAGGGACAACACTCTCCATCACATGCAGAATGGCGACGAGGCGCTTTGTGCTCATGTCGATACGAATGTATGTGAAAATATATCCACAGCAGCGCATACTGAGGAGAAACGGGTAAACGCTGAAGCCTTCACACGTTATCGCACATGCTGGTGCGTTGCTGGAAAGTCTCCACATGAGCTCCACCACAAGCAGATATTTTTATTAAACATGCCAACACTTCGACTGCTGTGTGAGAACAGAAGCATTTCTTTTCATGTTTTTATGTTCTGTTTTCTAAAGATCATGTCTCATAAAGTTCATTTCTGTCCCTTTGTTTTCAGATTGGAAACCTATTGAATGTTTTTATGATGGACTTTTATTGTACTTTAAATATGAATAAGTTGTATTGAACTTATATATTGAACTTCTATAATGGGATCATAATATACCATAAAAGTCAGTGGTGCATTGAAATGTAATTATTTATTGTCTTCTTTAGCTAAACCTTGTTCCTACTGGGTTTTTCTTTTATATTTAACAATGTGTTGCAGACATTTTGCTTCATATTAATGTGACAGCATCACACAGTTCCTGCAGATTTTTTTGGCTGCACATCCGTGATGACAGTCTCATGATCCACCATGTCACGAAGGTGCTCCAGTGGATTGAGATCCAAGGCATGTGGATCCATGCTGTCATGCTGTTTACACCACATTCTGACCCTGCCATCTGAATGCTGCAGATGACGCAGAGACACGTCTTCAATCTTCTATTGTCAATGTCCTGTTCTCAGCCGACAGGAGTAGCATCCGGGAGGTCTTCTGCTTCTGCACATCTACTTCGAGGTTTGGTGTGTGCTTTATTGCCCTTCAGATACCCTGGTTTTAAAAGGCTATGCGAGTTATTGTTGTTTTTATATCAGTTTTTCTTCTGTAACAAATAAGAAACTATGAGCTGATTTATTGATGAGTACAAACATCCATCCATCCATCCATCATCTACCGCTTATTCCCGAACGGGGTCGCGGGGGGGCTGGAGCCAATCCCAGCTACACAGGGCGAGAGGCGGGGTACA
>JBAMHX010000024.1:16357057-16375197 GCA_037177515.1 Pseudomugil tenellus | reverse complement strand
AAAGAAAGAAAGAAAGAAAGAAAGAAAGAAAGAAAGAAAGAAAGAAAGAAAGAAAGAAAGAAAGAAAGAAAGAAATGCTCAGTGTGGTTCTCGTGCAAAAATTTGTAAAAAGGCCAATCAGTCGTTGCATCAGAGCCAAATGAAATGGATGGATATCCTCTAACTTTCCACCTGTACCACTCTGTCCACCTGAGTTTACAGAGCACTGCAGGGATGCGCTATTAGAGCAGCTAGCAAACACAATGTGAATGTGAAACCAAGAGCAGCCATATGTTTCAGCTTCTCTTGAATCAGCTAAATCAATCACTGCTACAGATGGCTACAAAAAAAGAACATGTTACATAAGACAACAACTAGAAAACCATTTGGACAAAGAAAACGGTCAAATCAGAGTCTACTTAATGATAGTTTGTTTTACAACTCCCGAGGCTCGAGTACAGACATTGTTAATGTCTTTTTCCTGGGACGGGTCATGTTTTTTTAATTATTAGTTGTTATTACTCGCTAATAAGCTAATGCTGCTATGTAGCTATATCCAAAGACATAATATACATACATGCATTGTGCACTGTAGTGCACTGAAGCAAATTTAGATGCCGATTTAAGCTCTCAAGACACATCTAGTAATTTTTAATCCAGCATGTTTTTAATACACTTGAATCATGTAAAGCAGGGACTGTATCAGAGCAGAACCTGCATTGCTGCATTGTGTTCAATTACATGTTGTGAGTGTTTGTAGTAATGTGCTTTCAATAACTAAAATTACTAGAGCCTGTTAAAGTGTCTTGTTAGTTTTATTTTGAGGTTTTCTCTTTGCTGATGTAAATTTTCCTTGACTTTTCAAAGCTCTCATCCCTTGTTTCTCTTTCTAATTCATTGTAAAACGTTGTGTTTCTCTTTTGTTTGCTCTATAAAACGCCATGTTAACCGGTCAAATGACCTACATGTCACATCTGTGGTCGTATAAATATGAAGAAAGTGTCTCTCTTACACTTCTGCGATTAAACGTCGGGAAAACCCCCTTTTGAGAGCTTAAAAACTTTTTAGAGATTAGATGGTTTTATTCAAATGTAGATGTTGCTGGATTTTTATTGCGACATTAACGTTTTTCTCGTGGTAGTGGAAACGACTAACTTAAGTCTAAACACTGATTAAACTCATACCTTCTTACTGAAAATATGTGTAAGCAGGTTTTTTAAGATGTATAAAAAGAGCTTCAGAGAAATCAGCTAAAGCTACAAAATGTTAGCCACTAGTTAGCTATAGTTTGTAGCTCCGGTGTAATGATGTCTGAGAAAACATCCAAGAAATCTCATGTAAGAAACAATAAAAGAGCTCAGTGGGGTCTGTTGAGAGATGATCATCATAAAATCCAAACTGGGTTATTATATTGATTGGTACATGTTTCACATCACAGCTAGGTGATCTAAAGGTCAGCTTTTTATTAAGTTCTTATCAGTCCAATTCAAGTTTGACAAGATGGCATCAATTTTCAAGTTTGATTCTGGCAAATTTCAAAGATATAGATTTTTTTCTTTTCACAGATTTTTGCTCAAATCTGTTGCTTCAAAGTCTGTAAATTGGCTTAAAGTTGAACTATTGCTATGACACATCAGTGACTGATGGAGCTAACAGTATTTACACAAATAAAGAAGACTACTTTATGAGCTGCAGAGGGAAGTATTTATATTTGGTTTGAAATGTAAGTCACAGTTTGAACCTTCACTTGGAGGGAGACATTTACACGAACTTGCACTGCATGGCACATGAATGCAAGGATTACAGAAAGTGTAGCTGCACTGATGAGACAGCATGTGGATGATGAGCTTATGACCGCCCAGGTAACAGTGGACAGTGGAGTCAGCAGTGCGCTATGTAACAGTGCACAACGCTGGAGTGGTGCAGGCGTACAGCACCAAAACACAGAGAGATTTCAAAGCACCCAACACGAAGCTTTGAGGCAATCCTCCTGGGGCAGGAGGTGCCGTATTCATGTGCCAAACAGGAATATACTTCATTTCACCACACAGTAAAAGGGTGGAAATAGAGTAAGAAAGTGCATTTGCTGTATATTTGTGGAAGGCAAACTGAAGAAGCAGCAGCATAAAGACAGACAGAAATATCAAGAGAGCCTGAGCACATGTATGCATGTGGGAGTGCTTCTTTCTCCTGCTTGGCTTGCCTCCATTGCCAATGGCTGTACAGTGTAATTTCACTGCTTGTTTGATTCGTCTCTGAAAATTGTAAGCAGCTGACTCATCTATTATTCCCTCTTTCTCCTCACTCTGCAAGTGGATAAACCCCTACTTTCCTCAGCTGCAGCAATGCTTTCCTGTCATTACTCATCTCTCTTTTCCCTCTCTCTTGTCATGGCAACAGTATTCTCTCGTGTAGTATTTGCTCGGCAGCACACGGCGAGTTCGCATTGTCCCGCAGTCACCCGCGCCCACATATCAACAGGCAGGCCGGCTGTACTGTACTGAAAAAGTCATTGTTATGCAACCTATGTTATGCTGCCTGCTGCTCTGTCGGTCTGCCTGTTCAAGTCTGCGCTGATTCTTTACATGTCTGCTTGCCTGCTATCAGCTTGTTCTAGGTCACATCCAAACAGCTTTGTCAGGTATTGTAAAAAAAAATAGAAAAGGCACCGTTGGTTTACTGAAAGATCTGCTCCTGTTTGTTAAAAAGCCAATTTCAATTTTGTGGAAAGAACACTGAAATCAAATGGATTTTGACAGAAAATTCTGCACTGACAATGAAAACCTGTGTAAACAGAGCGTGAAAACAAACAATGAGGAGCGAGTGAACCCGCTGCTTGGATTTTGTGAAATTGGAACGAACAGCAAACATCTTTCTTTCAAAGCATGGTGTCCTTCCTGAAACCACAAGTGAGCAAGTCTAGTATCCATCATACAGATAATTCTTGTCAGAAATCATTCGCCCTCATGTATGAGTGGGAGTGTGTGGGGTTCTCTCTGCTTCCCTATTTAGTCACACTGTAAATGGTAAGCAGGTTATGTGTGAACCTGTGTGAAGCGGGCGTCTAGAGCTTCCTCTTTATTTGCCCTTCTGTCTGTTTACAGCACATAAGAAGCTGCATCTGTCTTGACCTCATCCTTTCAGCCCATATCTCTCCTCTGCAGCATGGAGGACAACGTGGATCACAGAGCTTGCGGAGGCCTTGCTAAATGGCAACTGAGCTCCTGGGAATTTTGCCGGGAGCTGGTTGTAAAATCCCTTTGTGTGGCAAGTTTTTGGGGCATGAGGTGCATGGTTCAGACCTGTGAGCTTTATGTGAGTAACTTGGGTGTTCCCCTCAGGATTTGTTCTGGAGATTTCTTGTTTTTTCAGCATCAAAATGAAATGTCCACCCACTGAGTCAGATATAAATTGGGGTTTAAATTGGGATGGGACTCTGGGGCTCATCCTCCATATATACTTTATCATCAGAGGGACATATATGTCCACATATCTTAAATAATATATACTTAGTACTTTGTTTTGCCTGCAGGCACATGAAGTGCCATGTTTTCAAGTTCTGTACATTTAAAGGCAAGTTAGAGTACATATGCATTTGCATGTACCCATTTTTATCGGTTTACCTAGAAAATCTGCAAAAAGGTCAGTCATTCAGATAAGAGAGATGAGATACCTGATATAAATGTCTATTAAACAATGTGTACACTATGCAATTTAAAATTTGCATCAAACAACTGCTGACATCAAATTAACAATAAACAAGAACGATCAGGTTGAAGAATCTGGACTGATCAGATCTGTTCTTTGCTGTTATTACCCAAATAAGAAATGTCTTTTTGCCTTTTCCTCCATACAAGCAAGGCTGGGTTTTATCGCTTAATTATCTTATCATTCCATATAGAAAATGTGTATTTCTCTAGTTTATTTGCTTTTAACCGTAACTCTGAGAAGTCATAGAAAACTGTTAAAGACTTTATTTTAACATCTCATTCAAACCCAGTTGACTATAGCTATCATAAGATGTTTATGCAATATTTTCCACGTTTAGTGACAACAACAGCATTTTTACAGTTGAGAGTAAAACACAAGCGAGAACACTAACAGAAATATTGTATCTATAAGCAGTGCACACTGCAAACATAGAATAACGCATGTGTCTATAGACCAGAAGGATGTGTAATTAGTTTATTTCTGATATTTTTTTTTAGATTTTGGTGTCTTTGGAAACACATGCCTTAACCCCCCCCCCCCCACCACCACCACCACCACCTCCCCAATCTTGCCTAAAATGCAGTCCCCGCTTATAAACCCAAGTTTAACTGTAACATAAGGAGTAAATCTGATGCACACTTACTAGATGTCAGTCATTATGATGGCTGCTCGTTTTGAGTTGGATTCTCCCCCAGTCCAGTTTATATGTGACCATTTTCAAAACAGCCATAGTCTGATAACACTATTATTACCCTCTATTATCATATTTCAATTTTAAAAGAACCTATAAGAACAAAATGAGCATTGCACTATAATATTAACAACTGGACTACAGCTGGTGCCCCCTGTAGGCCATCAAAAATATTGCTGTTTTAATGGCCATTCTTCCTGTCAAGGATGAGGAAACTGGTTTCTTACATTGAGGAGTATATACATTTAATAATGAAGAATAAAAGTTGAACATACATTAAACATTAAAACATTGAGTGAGACAATAGATGAAAGATAGACAGACAAGGTACAAAGTTATAACCCGGGAAGAATCCCTCCAGAGATCTGTTGTCACACAGAAGTAATTCTGCCCTAGTCACTTAGAGACGCCTTCGGTTAAGCACTTTGGTTGTGTGCATCAGTCTGGAGCTTGTTTTATGTTATGACAGATAAAAAGGAGGTCTCGTTTAAACATTTTCCTGATGGAAGGACGCTGGCTATGCACATGATTTACTCAGTTTATGAGCCTTATGGTCGGAAATTTCAGCTACACATTAATTAAGAGCAAGGTAATTAAGCTAATATATGAAATTTCCACAACAGTCAATTTACTTTTTCATTCGCTTCATTTTCTAGATCTTGAAGTCATATCAATCTTTTATATGCAACTCTAAAGTAGAGATGTATTTCAAAGAGATCGATGAGCAGGTACTGGTTAAGTGGTGACCTGTAGGTAATGGAAACATTGTTTATTTGCAGAATAACAAAACAAACAGCTGAAATGACTAAAATTTTCATTGTTTTCAATAGGGCAGAATGATTAATTATCCAGGTTTAAATCCCTTCACATTAGATGAGATTTAAATAAGTTTATGTGGAAACATAAGGTTAGGAACCTTATGCAATGGATGCAAACTTGCATCATGTATCAGGAGCAAACTCTGCCCATGTGCAATGGGATAAAAGAATCTTACCCAATTAAGGGCAAGTCACTGGCATCAGCAGCCAGTTATTTGCCCAGAAATAGTGCCTTGAGAAGTTGAGCATGTATGGTCATGAATAATATATATCATGTAGCTTAGCCTTAAGGCTGTTGTATGAAATTCATGGTGCCATACTGTCTTTCTGTTCCAAAGCACAGTGTCAGATCATCAGCCTTATCTACGCTCTTGTTTTCCAAACATTGTTCATCTCATTATTGTTACCATATGCTGCTAGCTTTGTCTTGACTCATTAGCGGGTTGCATTCCCATTTAAAAAGAGAGAGCTGTAGGGGTGGGGGGTACGATGGGGGAGGGTGTCATCAAATCATTAAGAGATGTAGAGAAATGTGCTGCTGAGAAATGTGTGCAGCGAGCTTTTTTCCGAACCTGATCACATCTCTCTGATTAATCCCCATGAGGACTGACCATTAAGCAGATAGTAGTGCGATCTAGAGAGACGGTATTATTGAAAAGCTCGTCATGGGAAATGGTGGAGGGAAAGGATAACGCAGAGAACAGCTTATCTACCCTTAATTGTTCCTCCCTGAGCCTTTGAAAAGCACAATGACTTCAGCTGCATCCCTTTATGTTAAAGTCTCCCGTCATACCTTCCCCGTCTCAAACTGCTATTGATTTCTATTGTTCTTCCTCTGTTTTGTCTTCTCTGTCATGGGATTCAACAACAGGGGCTGTTCTGCATTGTTTTTTGTTTTATTTATTGGTCATTGCTTTGACTTTGTTGAAACACTGTTGAAGCTATTCACTGAATTCAGCACAAGCAATCTCTTTGATACCTGTTGCAACTAGTTCTGAAGGTTACCTGTGTGGAAGATTATTCCACATATATTCTCATAATGATCCTCTCTGTCACAAGAGACTCATCTTTTCAACATTTCATACCAGTTCCCAATTCTTAAACCTTACAGCAAATGGAGGCAGTTGTTTGAACAGACTTGATAAGCAGCGTATCACTCCAGTTGACTTTGCCCATAGATATAGGTAAGGAAATTTGCCTCGTGGCATGTACGCCGCATGAACAAACAGCTCGAATGTGAAGGCTACACAGGCACATAAAATCCAAAATAACACCCCTGGATGTTTGTTTATCAGACGCTTAAAATCATAAGTCTGCTGGTCCGCTGAGTGCTGACAGATGTGTGGGAGAGTACAAGGTAGAAAACACAATGTGGGAAAAAAAGGTGTGATGGAAGGATAAGCTGCAACATAACGTCTAAATAACTGCAGTTTTATATCAATAGGAAATAAAAATGCTTAATTGGCCTATGTTTTACTGTGCAGAGGGCAAAAACTTTTATAAGCTTTAATTAAAGAATTACACGCATGACAGAAAACCAACTGTGTGGTGTGTGAAGGGCTCTGTGAGGTGTATGTGCTCCCTCGTGGGATCTAAGCATACAATATCTCCCACAAAATGGGTGTTTGCTCTGATTTCAGAGATATCCACATCAAATATAGCTACTTTATTTGCATTATTAAAATGCTCTATATTTTTAAATTATTTAGTTATTCTCACATGAAGGTGTTCTTTTGTAGTTGCATAGCAACTCCCAGTTTTATGTTACCTGACTTAACTGTGAAAACACTGCAATATGTAAATAAAAATGAATGTGATAATTTGCTGATCTGCTAAAACTTCATATCAGATGCTAGCAGCATTTCATGGAACATATTTTTCTGTTTGGAATGATATTTTTGTCTGTATTCAATCATTTTAATGCAACCTTGCATTGGAATAAACAGATGTAGACTATGGATGGATCACTTATATTTTCAGATTAACAAAACGGAGGATTAGGACCTGTCATTTGGTTAATAAAGAAATTCCTTTTCTGGTTCATTTTCAATAAAAACCTCTGAGGATGAGTACTTTAGTTTATTTTTGTTTGCAATTACAGAAAGAGACAAACCGTCAGCCTGATTCTGCTAGAATTTAAAGGTAGTCATAGTTTATTCTGTTTTGGTTACTTCTGTTGTTGGTTTGATTCCTGTTTGTTCCTGTCTGCTGTTTTGTTTCTCCAGCCTTGTCCACACAGAGAAAAGCTTTGGTGTATCTGTTAAAGCTTTTAAACATTTGGACACTTCAGTCACATGGAGCTAGCATATCATGGAGCTAGCATATCATGGAACTAGCATATCATGGAGCTAGCATATCACGGAGCTAGCATATCATGGAACTAGCATAGCATGGATTTAGCTTATCATGGAGTTAGCTTATTATGGAGTTAGCATAGAGGACGTGCAGCTGATGTCACCGAATCACCTGCCTTTTGTCAATTGCCATATTGGATGGCACCTGACTGATATCTAAACCAGTTAAACTGAGACGGATTGTACTTTTTGGGGTATTCCGCCGAGTCAAATCGGATCTATGTAAAAAAATGGACTAAACAGGTACAAAGAACAAGGGACAAGTGGCAGCTATCGGCATCATCTGTACTCTGCAGTGAGCACTTCACTGCCGACTGCTTTGAGGAAACCCCGTCATTGCAGGAATCTGTTGGCCTAAATCATGGGTCGGCAACTCCGGTACTAAGGAGCCGCAACCCTGCGGGTGCCTGGGGTTTCCTTGCCGCAGCGTGGGTGGTGCACATCGGAATTAATTAGCGGACTTCAACTCCGCACCTCGAAGTATACAGACCCTGAATTAAGACAGTCAATTTCAAGCTCTGTGAAAGTCCACTGGTTGGTTCTGTCAGGGTTGATGGGTTTTGTTGGTTTGGTTTCCTGTTTTTATTTTGTTGTAGTCTTCCTGTTTTGTCCTATGTTTCTGCTTTTTTGCTTCATGTCTTGTTTATTAGTTTCACCTGTCTTAATTATGTTCACCTGTCCCTCGTTGGTTCCCATTTATTTAAGTCACTTGGTTTGTCTGTTTAGTTGCTGGTTCATTATATACCTTTGTAAGTTCATGTCTAGTTCTTTTGATTTCCTTAATAAATCCAGCTGCCTACTCCTTCATCCTTTTCTGCATTTGGGTCCACACCCTCCAGCGCATCCTGACAGGTTCTAATGTGTGTCACCTGTGCTGTGGTGAGAAGGTTCCCAGCACTTGTGGGAGTGTGGCTCTGTGGGATCGGAGCTGCCGATCCCTGTCCTAAAAGTATGTTTTAAACATGTCCTGAAACCTGCTGCCATCCCCACAATATTTACAATAATTAAACATGAACATGAAATTATCATTCGTTGTTTTGGAGGCGGCCGATGTCTAGCTCTAACTCGTTACCATTACTCCTCTTCAGACCCACTTGTGTCATCGTCGTTTCCAAACCGTTGCTTCACTAAAATTACTCGCAAGTTCCTCAGCTTTACCATAATCTACCATGCTTGTTTACATCTGCGGGTTCCTCTCGTCACGTCACAATATGGCGCCGGCTTTAGACCCAAATACAACCAGCGTGTATCACATAATGAGGTATTTTTAAGTTGTGTGTTAAAATGATGCATTCTTATTTTTTTGTGTCTATACAGAGTAAATACACAGTAATTCTTCTGTTAAATGATGCCTGGAACCACGTCAGACACATTAATATTCATCTACAAATACGTCTTAAAAGACGACTAAAGTCTTTAAAACACATTTTTTAAAATAACGAAAATTCAAAAGAAAACTGAATTGAAATCTGCATTGATCACTTATATCATACTACCCAAGTAAAGAACACTTCTGGCGATATCTTCACCTTTCATTTGCTCAACAAAATGAGATAACGGAAACTTGATCCAGCTATTTCAGATATATTTTGCAAGTGTTTGATACCCGATCTAGACTAGCTGTGTGTGTTTATGCCAGATTCATGCTTTAGTCATGTGTACATGCTTAGCTTGCGGTGGTTATCACTTGATGCTTGTTGTCCAACATAGTGGTGTAAACAGTGGAGATCATGTGATTGCACATCCTCCATATCATGGCCCTAGCATATCATGGCACTAGCATATCATGGAGTTAGCATATCATGGAGTAAGCATATCATTGATTTAGCATGTCATGGAGCTAGCATATCATGGAGTTAGTGTATGATGGAGCTAGCATATCATGGAGGTAGTATATCACAGAGACAGCATATCATTGAGTTAGCATATCATGGCATTAGCATATCATGGAGCAAGCATATAATGGAGTTAGCATATTGGGAGCAGGAACATATTTAGTCCCAAAGCAATCAGGAAATGCCCTTTAGTTAGTTTTCATGTTTACAACTCATACACACCTTCCGTACAATGATGACATCGTATCCCACCTGCCTCTCAGCCCACGCAAACCCTATCAACAGTTCGAAGTATATCATATTGCTGTAAATACGTCCTTTTGTTCATTGGTGGATGTTCCTTAATCTTATCTGTTATCCATGCAGTGAACCATGTGCTACATCCTGCATCCTGTTGATCAGCATTTTTACCTGTTGGACTTTTTTAGTCCAACAGGACTCATACCTCTGCCTCATACCTCTGTATTTGGATCCTTCCTTTCCACTGTGATTCATGACAAAAGTTATTTTTGATTAGATATATCAGAAATTGAACTTGATCTCTCAGAGTTTCTAAATGGAGTCTGAACTGCCAACTTCTATTTGAGAATAGAAGCTGCTTTTGTTGTGGACTCTAGGCAGCTGATTCAAGTGTACATAGAGATAAATAACCCACTCAGAAAAAGGAACTGCAAACAGGATGAGATGGCCTCTTTAACCCCAAAACAGACTGAAATTTAATCTTCTCTCTAAATTCTTTTCACTTTGCAGACTCATGCAACTCACTAAAAAAAGTTCAAAGAAATTTCCCTTCTTTTGGATTTCATTAATATAAGTATTCAGGTTTCTGTCACATAATTCGATTTGGGATGGCTTCTCTGCGGCGGATTGCTGACTGGGTCTTCTTCCCACAGTTACGTAGCAAATGCAAAGATATAAACACCTGCTCCGCTTAAATCACTTGATTGACAAAGAGGAGGCGTTATTCATCATGATGATGGAGCACCACTCAAAGAAAGAGAGCATCAACAACAACCAGGGTCGCTTATTTTCCTCAGGAATCATCTGTTTCGCTTACAGCTAAATGCTCCATTTTTAGGTCGTGGCCTGATTATTAGAGAAAGAGGCCAGGTTTTTAAATATTTATTGTGTCCTTCATTTTTGTCCTCTTCAAACTCAGGAACTTCTTTTTCCCGTCAGCCCCTTGTTGCAGGAACTCATTTAAATCTGTCTGACCTTCCCGGCTGACAGGATGCAACCACTGCAGTGCCACTTTGACTTACTTGGCCATGTTTTTTTCTCCACTCATCCAGTGTTATGAGTCAGCAGTGGGGCTGAATTCAATCAACTGAGGGCAACATGCTGTTAGAGACAAAGCAAACCAGACAGAGTCAGACAGATCAGGAGGGAAGCAATGAGAAATGGAGATGATAATGATGTGTGTTTCCATGGGAGGCTGACACCTTTGACAACATGTCAGCAGTGCCGACCCAGATACCGCCCTGAAGAGACGGAAAGGACGCCTCTTGTGAGAAGCTGTTGGGTAGCGCCATATCAAGAATGACAAAACATGAGAGAATAAAGTAGAAGGAAGGTTATAAGTTGAGACTATGTGTGTTATTACAGGAAATCCATTTGATTAAATTGTGTTTGCTTATCAAAGAAGTGTTCACTCTGGTCTTATCTTAAGTTTAAGAAACAGTCATGATGACGCAATCAGTGCTATTTTGTCTTAATCCTTTAAAGCCTGATTTAAGTTTAACTCGCCAATTTTAAATGCATTTTTTGGGGGTATTTTCAATATTTTTTACCATGTGAACAGTCAAAATGATTGTAGTGTATTCAGGACACCAGTGTCATATGGCGTACAACTGGGTTTTGTGTAAAGTTTCTACCGAACAGCGATGCAAAATCTCTCAAACTGTACATATAAAATATAACACGTTTGGCTTTATAGGGTTAAGCTTCAGATGGGAAACAAAGAAAAGCTGCTGGAACCAACGATCAATTTGTAGTCAAGCAAATCCTAAATGATGACAGCATTTTACTGACTTGTTGAGCAGGAATACACGCAAAGTTAGAAATAAATTCAGCTTGGCCATGTATGAAGAAAAACAGAAAACATAGGCAACGGCTTCAAGACACTGGTTGGTAGTATTTTTCTAAATTAGACTTGTTTCATAGTACTTGACAGGTTTCTTTTCCATGCATGACTTGGTGTTAACCACATTTTCTGCTGACTGAGAGAGAAAATGATGCAGTAACACAGCCAAGAGTAGCCTAATGAAAATATTTTAATCTCCACAATGACTTGATCAGAGCGGAAGCTTCTTCCACTGAGCTGCCTATGTTTTGATGCAGTTTGATCGCAGTTTAGCTACATTTGAGTCAAGCATGTGCCAGTTTTTTTTTAGTTTTACTGGAGGAAGTGGAGGGTGCTGATGTTAGTTTCGTACGCTCTTTGTACTCCAAAGCTTGTTTGAACATCAGGTCTAACTTATACCTCTACAAGAATGACCGTTTCAAATGTTGGCGTGGTTTTTACATCCACTATAAGGCAATTCAGAGTTCAGTCCTGACTCCTGATATTAAACATGGTGACGATGGAAGAGAACATGACACGTACGTTCTCAGAAATAGACGCAAAGACAAAGTTTAGCAGATGACGTGGTCTGTAAGGCCTTTAAATACTTTGTGGCTTTCACTGTTTGTTTCAACATCCACTGCTTCTTCTGGGTACATAGCTGCAAGTTCTCTGAAAACAAACAAAATATGCAGAGAATGAATGCACAGGAGGGTCTGTGCGTATATGTGTTTATTATCAAGCATAAATGAGCCTGATGGTGGTTCAGCAAATTACACAAGTTGCTTCAACAGCATTTGCAGTAAATAGTTTATTGGTCTAAGTCTGCCTTTTTAAACCCAAAGTTATCTCCATACTACAGATGTGATCCTTTTTTATTTTTTAAATGATCTTGTAACATCATGTTCAGCATCACCATCAGCTACAGCTTCACTTGCACATCTTCATCAACTTTCCCCGTGTTCTGCTGTATGCATGTTTAATGCTGGAATCCCTCCCTGTTTGTCTTTTTTAAATGCAGTAAAATTGTGTTCATCATTTAGTTTCTTTGAGCATTGACCAGTAATTGCTGGTTTACTTTCTTGCCTGTTATTGAAGGCTGCATCGGATATGTATGCATTTGTAACTTCTGTTGTACACACTTCATACAGTAATACATCTGGATAAGATGCAACATGGAAATTACTTGCAGGTGTAGCTGAAATGGAAATATTACCAGATATCCTAATAATCTAATGTCATCTAGTATGCTGCAGCTCCTGCTAGGATCTTCTTCACAATTTCCACATTTAAATATTTATCCATTTTTACATTGTGAAAAAGTAAAAGTAATTCTAGGCAAGTTTTAATAAATAAATAAGCAAAAATCAAGATTTTTCTCCTTTTATTCATTTTTAAGAACTTGTTTAAGTGCAACTTTAACACCAGTTTCCTGCTCAGCTGACCACTCCAAGCAGATAAAAATGGGGTGAAAAGACTTTAAAGAGTTGTGTTTTTGTTACAGTTATCTGAAAAATTGCTCATTTGTGGTTTAAAATGGCTCAATCTGTGTCTCTACTGGTTGAAATCAGGTTTAGTTTTTCACCTTTGATTAGGCCTGGAAGTGACTTTTCAGGACTCTCCACAGAAAAAGAAAAAACTCAAACCAGTGGACTGAGTTACTCAAAAAGTAAGGGGTATAGGTACACTTTGATAGGAAGAGAAGCTAAAAGGGAGTGTCTTGCACAGTAGGCGTTTTTTGTTTTTTTTTTTTTTTAAATGAAAGCAAGGGTAACTATTTTACTGAACACCTCAAATGACACTGGGTATGGTTACATGATGCTTTTAATTCCAAATGAACTAATTCTGAATTAAATTCTTCATGGCTTCGAGTTTTTGTGGGAATATTGATTCCGAATAAATGTTTACATGGCATCAGGTTATTCTCATCTCTTAATTCCAACGTAAAGGCAGAAGTGACGTAATCACCCAGCATATCTCTTCCTGTTTTTAGTGTTAGCGGCTACATGGAAAATGATCTCATATAAACCGTTTAGCTTCAATTTTGAATACATTTTCCAAGTACTAGCTTGTCACAACTACCTTAGTTCACTTTTTTGAGCAGCTGAGGAGGAGAAGAAAAATATATGGGACCAAATATACCGAAGACGGGAGGCGAACTCTTATTTCCTAACTTTATTGTATTTATAAAACAGCAAGACGGAAGACAGAAGACTGCGCATGTGCGTCATTTGGGAGAAGGTAAGCATGCGCAGAACAACCAGAACTAACCACGAGAGGAATTAAGAGTTTACATGAGACAGAAATTATTTAATTAAACCAGCCAGTTTACTCGGAAATGAGTTTAATTCCGAATGATCAATTCCACTCAAAAGTAGGTGTTTACATGTTTGCTTTTCATCTGTTTAAAGTGAAATTAACTTTTATTACCCATTATAATTCTTTATTAAGAATTATATAAGGAATTAAAAGTCCCATGAAAACAGGGCCTCTGTGAACTTTTCAACAGGCATAATTTTGGACCATTTATCAGTTTCGCCTTTGTTCTGTGGGAAAGAACAAGAAAATTACTATCAGGTTTCAACAAAAGGCTAAATTAAGATACAAATCACCCTTTAACACTTAATAACAAAATAACTGAAGGCAAGACTTTGATACTTGATAGTGTTTAATTAAGCATAACCTCTGAATTTCCTTCCCCTGCAGTGTCTGACCCACAGTCTGGCTTTACAGAAGAGAAGCTTTATGTTTAAAAGCTTTAGTCTGCTGCACCTGGGCTGAATCCTGGCAGGTTAAAGCGCTGAAGCACAGCTCTGAGGGGCTTTTCTTGCCCTGTGTAGACAAAGCAAGGGAGGTAGGCAGATTTTTTCCCCCTGCTCATCCCTTCAAAGCCAGCGAGCACCAGTGGAATGGGTAAGCAGAATTGTTGAACTCAGGCAAAAGAAAATGGAGCAAAATGCAAGCAGTAAGGACTACATGCTGTTCACACAACATCAGAGCAATTTAGTCAATGCCAGTTTGCAATTAAAGGGCTTTTTTTTTTGAGAACAAAGGAAAGGCTTCCAGGTGAAGGTTTAAGGAGACAGAGCACAAATAAGTTATTGTTGCATACTTCCTGCAACTGGCACCAAGCAGCAGCTGAATGTAACCTCCAGTTATAATTTGTTTTGCTCCAAGACATCTGTGACATTTAGAGCTTTTGGCCCAGACAAAGACGTTCAGACCACGGTGTCTTCTCAGCGATACATCACTGACAAAGAGAGTAAAGGTTCCATACGGCATCCTGCTCATAATTCCCCCTGTAAGATACATAATCTGTCTCGTGTTAATTATCTTCTCGCTCAGCGGGGGTGACATCATGGAGGGGTTTGTACTTCACTGAGGCTGCATATGCATGTTCACTGGGGTTGCACATCATAATTTGATGGAACTATGAATGTGTGCGTTGGTTCAACAACGCTTGTTGTTAAGAGAGTGCTGTCCTCGCTCCTTCTGCCTGTAATGTCGGTAGGATATCGGCACAATCTTTACCATGTCCCTGTGCATTTGTGTACCAAAACCCAGGTTACTTAAAACCATCTGTTCTCAAAAGCATCCAGTGAATCTATACATCCTTCAGCTATAGCTTAGCAGAACATTTCAGCACCCATTCATTGCACCATTGTGTACTAACGCACATATCCAGGAGGGCATCGGACACCTTCCCACTTCCCTCCAGCTTATAAAAGATTTAAGATTTGTTAGTGGAAGAATATTATTTCAGGAACCTCTGGAGATGTCCAGAGGCTTCTCTGTACAAAGAGGGACAGATTAGCCCACATTTATATGCCTCACACCACCCCAAGACCTGTCAATTCATCCACAAAGATGACTCGGTTACACTCTATTACTAGAAGTAAAAACTAAACACAGTGCTTATCAATGGCCTGTGCTGCAGGGATTGACAGCAAGACATCCATACTCCCTCAGAGAGTTAGGAACGCAAGTGAAAGAGGAGGGGGAAGAGAAAAAGTAGGTTACAGAAGAAGGACCGGCTGCCTCTCCCCACTTGCAGGAAAACACAAGCACTGGCATGATACTCAGTGTACAGTAGGCTATATTAGTGTGTTTTTATGTGTGGACGTATCTGTGTGTCACTTTCTTTACTGAATTACTTTAGACTTGGATGGAAAGATAAGGAAAATAAATCACAGAGAGAAATAACAAAATTTAGCGATGCGTGCAAGTAGATGTTCTCTAAATGTGCAAATGCACATGCTCTAATGAAGCGGCGTGTATTCTGTCATGGGTACTTGCACCCACAAGTTCCAATTTGTGCAACATGTTTCCATGTTAATACTTTGGTTCCTCTTGTGGCTCTCGTTCAAGCGCAAATCAACTGAATGTTTTGCTAGCACTGATGTAAGGGTTTGTGCAAGGCAATGGTCCTGCAGAGTGGCAGTGCAACTGTCAGCTCTTCTCCACCGCTCTGTGTCTTGGCAACAAGGAGTGTGAGGGAACCAGTGTGAGCCGACAAAGACACCTCCATCTGCCTGACGATTGCTGCAGTGCAAGGAGGCAGGCAAGCAAAAGATGGCTTCTGTGCAACAGCATGGGGGTTAAAAGTGGGTCAAAAGGAAATCCCCATATGGACGACCCTCTGCTTCTACCCCACCAACCTGCTGGGTAATAAATGCAATGCCAAGCGGCCCTTCCAAACTAACCCGGACCTCTGAGCAAGAAGTACAAATCCGCTCTGACGTGACGTGAGAAGTTAGGTCTGAACCATGTTGGAACTGTGAAAAAATACCTTTTGATTTGGCTCTTTACCAAAATATGTTCAAAATGCAATTATAAAATGAACATGTACTGAAAGTGTTTTTATTTAATGTGGGGTTTTTACAGTGAAATTGGATGAAGAGCTTTTTTAAAAAACTGCCTTTTACAGAGGCTCAAATGCTGTTGGACAATTGTCTCAAAAACTCAGTCATGCAGAGACGTGGGCTTTTTTATTATTTATTCAATGGTTAAGCAGACAAAAGGTCTGGAGTTCTTTTCTTGCTTGGCATTTGCATTTATTAGCTATTACTAAAAATCCTTCAGTGAAGAGGAAGCATCATTAGGAGGGACAAAAAAGGTCCTTAAGAACAGAAAGGCTAGATTAGGCTTTGTCAAAAGTATCTGAGAAATTCCCAAGTGTTTGATAATTTTATTCTTCAGCTAAGATCAACCAGTAGAAATGTGATGGAGGGAATAAAGGACAAGCTTTGACTGGATGCATGATGTTGAATGGTGAAGGAATAAACTAGATGTATCAAAACAGACTGTTTGTTGACCAAAAACTACGACATCTAGGTACCAGTATGTAGATCCAAACAGGATAAACTAAAAAATAAACCATAAAATAAAATAATCCAAAATGAAAACATACAATTACCGAAGCAAAAATTAAAAACAGCCCACTCTTTAATTCACTGCAATGAGGGAGGGCACAGCACTTGCACTCTGAAATAAGGAAAAGGTCGATCTACTGGTCATATTGTACCACCAGGGAACTTTTGTAAACAGTTTACCAGTCTTTTGCTGTTAAGCCATGAGTGTCTGTCTCTGTGCAGCAGGAAGCAAAATCATGAAGATGCTGGTAGCTGTGAACAAGGTCAGAAAGGCGCTCTTCAAACCCTCTGATCTTCTGTTCGTGCTCTTGTTCACATGTGTACCTCTAGTGATTGAGTCAATACAGCAAGTCACACACCTTGCATCAATGCGAGCGACCTATGTGTCCAAGGAATGCTAGGAAAGACTGGAAGCTATGATGTGAATTCCGATGTGTTGCTCACAGTAAGTATATCCCTGTGCAAACAAATGCCAAAGTTACTCGCTGATATTAATATAGAATGTTGAAGATTTAAATTCATTTGTTCTTAAGATGATTGGATCTATTTAAATCCATCCATCCAACCATCCATCCATCCATCCATCCGTCTGTCCGTCCATCCGTCCGTCCGTCCATCAGGGCATATTAGTAACTATATTTATATCCCCGAACGCAGAGTGTAGGAAATTTAATGGTTTCATCATGACCGCCGCTGCCACCAGATATCCTTCTTGTGAGAGCGATAACTCGAACACTTTTCGAAATTGGATTTTACAACTCAATGTACCTGTTTAGGTCCCCAAGACGACGACATGTATCGAATTTCAGCATTTTGAGACATATGGTTTCCACACCAGGTGGCGCTTTATTTTGGTTATATCTCTGGAACTATTTCTCTCATTGACCACAAATCATGTGCAGATAAAAGATCATCTTAAGGATGCATCCTGTCCTGGCATCATACCGGATTGGTTCAAAGTCTCCACACCAGGTGGAGCTTTGTGACTCAGCATGTGCGTCTTTATTTACTGTATTGTGTCTATTCTAGGATTGGGGAATTGGAGGACTGGGGGCATTTGGGCATATACCCCTAGTCGTTGCTTGCAATGACATAGCCCTTGTTTTGTGTCTAAATGTTTAAGCTAGCAAAACACAGTTACCACACTGGTCAAAGATCCCCAACAAGGTTTATTTTTAGTAGCACTCTCTCTCTCTCTCTCTCTCTCTGTCTTTATATCTCTCTCTCTCTCTCTGTCTTTATCTCTCTCTCTCTCTCTCTCTCTCTCTCTCTCTCTCTCTCTCTCTCTTTCTTTCTCTCTCTCTCTCTCTCTCTCTCT
>JBAMHX010000024.1:16334032-16347935 GCA_037177515.1 Pseudomugil tenellus | reverse complement strand
TGTGTGTGTGTGTGTGTGTGTGTGTGTGTGTGTGTGTGTGTGTGTGTGTGTGTGTGTGTGTGTGCGTGTGTGTGTGTCCTATGGAAAATGCATTACTTATTATGGAGATCAGTATCAGACATTGGTGAATCCAGACCTCTTGAGCCAGTGTAATGCAGGTTTTAGATGTTTGCCTGCTGCAACAACCCTGATTTAAAGACTTCTGAAGAAGACTCTTCATGACCCATTAAGCAGGATATCTGCAAAATGCTTTAAAATGCTGCTTTAAATAAAAGGTTCAAACAAACTAATTACAAATTTTCAGAAAGGTTTTACAATGACAGTTTTTTAAGTTTTCTGCTTCATAAAGATTTTAGAAAGTATATGAACAGTATGAGGGTTGGAGATAAAATCTGCCAGTTGTGTGACACCCCAGACTCTCATTAATGCACCTTTTAAATGTAGTTTTCATAAAGCAATAAAACATCCCTCCGATCAGTTACAGTGCTATGTAATTTCACCACAGTGAGGTTGCCAGGCAAACAGTGACTGTCTCTCTACTGTATACATGTATGCATGCTCTGTATCTGTTTCATCATTCAGTTTAACTTCATAAACAATGAAAATATTATTGCTCCTTTCTTCTTTTGCATTTTGTGTATGCGCTTTTATCAGTTCACGCCAGTGAAGGTCACACAGAGTCACTTTTTTGTGTTCAAACCTTTGCTTTTCATTAGATACAGGTCAGTTACAAAATGTATGTATTCAATCAGTTTGCTTTCCATGGGGCTCTACTTTTACGCTAAAATGATTCTGGCTTTGTGATTCTTTCTCTAACAGCATGTGGACGGATAAAATAAAAAACCAACGGCTTACATCTGACCTTTGTCCTGAAATAAGAAAAAAAGAAAACTCTTTAAACCCAAAGTTTTAGTCCTCCGAAGCAAACTTTTGAACAATAGGCTCATTTGTTGACTACAAACAAGAAGAAAATCAACTACTTCAATGCATTTTTTAAGCATTAAAATCTCGTTGTACTGATATACCACAAATCGTACAACAGAAACACAAACTAAAATCTAGAGTGGACCCATTTTGCAGCCAACTACTACCATGAGGGGGTGGGAGGGTGAATGGCGCGATAAAAAGCAACAGAAGCCGAGCAAAGCCGAGCGAAGCTGAGAGAAGCGCGATTGCTGCGGTAAGAACTGGCGCAAAACTAAACTCTCTCTCTATTTTGATGAGCCATTCCCAGCTGGTAATTTACAGACAGGCACCAGATCTGTCAGCATGGTGACGCATTATTTCGCCTGGCCACATGTCCTGGTTCCACGGGCCAGTGACGGGGGGTGGCAGAGAGAGCAGGCAAAGCCTGTCTACAAGAGAGCCTTTTACTGTTTGTGAGTGTCCATATGCACGTATGATGGTGGGAGGGTGAACAAAGAGAAAGCAGCCAATATGCCCTGACCTCCTCGGGGCAAGGTGGCGAGCCAGCCAGGCCATACTGAAGCCTGCAGGCAGTGGAGAGGGAAACAGGTGGGGCTCACTCTCCAAAGAGTTTGGGTGATTCATATATATAAGTGTGTGTGTAAGGGAGAAGAGGGGTGGTCATAAATGTGCTCTTTCAGCATGAGCTTTCCCTGCCTGTGATACTGGTGGCATCAGTCAGCCTAGCCAAGCAAATCTGCCTGCTGCCCTGAGGCTGCACCAGCCTGGAACAGTTTTGCTGTGTGTGTATGAAGACTGTACACGTGTGGGCGCCGTTTGGTGTCCATATGCATGCGTGTGCATGAGAAAAAGGGAGGAAAAGAGCCACTGCTAGTTTCAGAACATGGAACGAGATCTGCTATTTTGGCAGGTTAAGCTAAAACAGACTGTTCTCTTTGAAAGCCAAGACTTTCAGAGTATGCACACACGAAGAAGTGAGTGGACAGCTCAGCTCCTGCAATATTGTAAATATACAAAGATACACATCAGTGCTTTTCACACCTGCCAAATAAACTGAAGAGAAGATGGAAGTTTCTTTTCCATCGAGAGTGTTAGAAAAAAATAGGAGAAAATTAAAATAAATAGTATTTTATATATTCACTAATAATGTGCATGGTGGTTAAATACACAAGCTGAAAGGGTTTATTCACAATCAGTTAGTAATATTCCCAACTCTCACCCGCTGTAAACAAAGCAGAAGGAAGCTATTAGAAATGTAACCATGAGAAGGTTATCAATGAGGAGTCAAGCTGAGGTCTTGCAGTCCACAAGCGTCCAATGGGAATTCTGTTATTTCAGGGTTTCTTTAAGTTGGAAAAGTGCAGAAAACAATCCCAAAGCATCATGGATCTAT
This sequence comes from Pseudomugil tenellus, assembly GCA_037177515.1. Taxonomy (NCBI): domain Eukaryota; kingdom Metazoa; phylum Chordata; class Actinopteri; order Atheriniformes; family Pseudomugilidae; genus Pseudomugil; species Pseudomugil tenellus. Next base: position 16,345,615 of record JBAMHX010000024.1, on the reverse strand, counting down.
AAGGGAAATGGTTCATGTGTCCTCATTGATAAATTCAGGATAAAAAAGAGCTGAGCGGAGAAAAAAGGAGACCTGTTGGTAAGCAGAGAGGTGGATTTATCATACTTTATGTTCATGTTGCAGCCATTATCACAGAACAAAGGGAAGTTTCTACTCCTGTTTTCTTATAATAAGTTTAGGATAAGATTTGAAAAGAATATATAAAAATAGAAAATAATTCCACATGAAATATTCACATGCTTAACGGAGGTTGTTTTTGCCTTTTTAAAGCCCAGGGCCCCTCATTTATAAAACTTTGCATAAAATCACTACTAGAATTGTAATTAGCAAAAAAACAAAAAAAAAAAAAAAAAAAAATACTACTAGTTGGTCAAAGTAAAAGTCTGATATAAAAACATTGCATACGCTCAGGTTCACGCTATTTCCTTTTGTAAATTACAGCTTTAATGAAAAGGTTGCTCAGGATGTTCTTGGTTCATGTCCCCGCCCCTACACAACCACTTTCTACCATACACGTCCGCCCCTACACACCCACTTTCTATCATACACGTTCCCGCCCCTACACACCCACTTTCTACCATCCACGTTCCCGCCCCTACACACCCACTTTCTACCATACACGTCCCGCCCCTACACACCCACTTTCTACCATACATGTCGCCACCCCTACACACCCACTTTTTACTATACACGTTCCCACCCCTACACACCCACTTTCTACCATACACGTCCCCGCCCTTCACACCCACTTTCAACAACACACGTCCCGCCCCTACACACCCCCTTTCTACTATACACATTCCCACGCCTACACACCCACTTTCTACTATACACGTCCCCACCCCTACACACCCACTTTTTACCATACACGTCCCCGCCCTTCACACCCACTTTCAACAACACACGTCCCGCCCCTACACACCCCCTTTCTACCATACACGTCACGCCCCTACACACCCACTTTTTACCATACACGTCCCCACCCCTACACACCCACTTTCTACCATACACGTCCCCGCCCTTCACACCCACTTTCTACAACACACGTCCCCACCCCTACACACCCCCTTTCTACCATACACATCCCGCCCCTACACACCCACTTTCTACCATACACGTCCCTACCCCTACACACCCACTTTTTACCATACACGTCCCCACCCCTACACACCCACTTTCTACCATACACGTCCCCACCCCTACACACCCACTTTCTACAACACACGTCCCCACCCCTACACCCCCACTTTCTACCATACACGTCCCCACCCCTACACACCCACTTTCTGACATGCAAATCTTCGCCCCCTACACACCCACTTTCTACCAAACATGATCAATGCAAAGCAGCTCATAAATATGTCGGCATATGAATCAACGAGTGTTTGTGGCAACTGAGAGGCGCGTGAACTTAACTTTTCACAGACTGAAAACGAGATGCTTGTCAGTGAGGTGGAGATACGGAAGTCAATCTTTTATTGTCATAGTAGCACAGAGGAAACAAAAAAGAGGAGAGCTGCCGCGCTACCGGGTTTATCAGGATCATGTCCGCGTTACGAATACCTTGTACGTTAATGGAATTAACGTTTTTATGGTTCACATTAAAAACCTCTTTGTCACATGGAACCTTTATAGCAAAATATAGCAAAAAATAGCAGTCAACTACGCTGATCACGTTTGGGAAACTGGACATTGCTGCAAATTGCCTTTTTATGTTGGCCTGTTCCCCTACAGTGTCAGGAAACTGGACATATCGACCTGTCATGTTAATGATACCATCCAAATCAGCCGGTAACCGTGAGTCCGGCACTCTGACACTGGACTCACTTCCGTACATAACTATAAGAACAAATCAGCTTATTAGTCATTCATCATCATTTGCCAGGAAATCCTCATGATTCCCGAGCCCTCTTCTCATCTTCATCCTACCATAGTCTTCGAGAAATGTGCAAACACATCCATTGTGACACATTATGATCGCATGACATTTTGCTTGTGGCAATATTTGTATACCTACTCTCTATACCTACTCTGTAATTACAGAGTAGGTATACAAATTTTGCTTGTGGCAATATTGTGGCAATGTTTGTAATTATTCTGATTACTGGACATACTCTCACACTTAATGTACCAATAAGTGCAATGATGTTTTACTATGAACATACTATACTCTGATGTTTAAATATGTATTTATTGAATAAATAACTCAGTTTTTGGGGAATGTATATACACTAGCAGTCAAAAAATTTGGACACACTTTCCCATTAGATTTAATGGCAAAGTGCATCCAAACTTTTGACTGGTACTGTAATAATCTGGGTTTCTGTGTTTTTTGATTACAAAAAAATATCATCTGTGCAGCTGGTTTTCCGTCTCCAAAATGTTACTACGCCAGGTCTAAAGTTGCCGCAGTGGTACGCACTCTTCTGCGTCTAGTTTCTTTTTTTAAATCCCAATGTTTGTGTAGTAACATTCCTACGCAAATTTCAGGCCCGTTTTTTCCATAAGCAAGCTTCATAAATGAGGCCTCTGATGCACAGTAGAGGGAATGGTTCAGACCATGAATTGCTTTTTAATCTTTATTCATTTCCAACCATCCAAAAGTAAGCATAGCAAGTTTTCTTTTCCTTTCTTTTTGCAGATTTAAAAAATAAATGTAGACTTAGTTACCAAGTAACTGTAGAAGAAAACACTGCATTTGGGGACAGCCACTACAGCTTGTTGTTTTCTTCCTCGTCACATTTTATTCCAGTTTAGACAACTACTTCCCATATGTAATTACAACCACATGCAAAGTATCTGAATATGATGCCGTCTTGCACCTTAGTGCAGCTTTGTGGAGCCTGCTTTATGCAATTCAAACTTAGCGGATTTCTTTTCACCAGCTAATTCAAGAAGAAAACATCACTTTGTCTGTAAATGAAAGGAGGGAGGGCTTCTCAAACAGTAAGAAATTCATAAAATCCACCAGTTAGCTGCAAGTTGCAAGCTTTAAATCATTTATCATGGTCCTCACCAGCACACAAAACGGCCCTCAGAAGACACAGGAGCAGAATCCCAGAAAGTCAGCGAGAAGAATGAGTAATGCTTTTTATTCCCAGGAATCCCAGTAAAAACCTGCTTATAAGCTGCAATACTTCAGGTTCTTTAAACTTTTTGAAATCTTGATTTAAAAAACAAGCTGGGCACGAAAATAAAGATAACTTTGCTCGATAGATTTATCTTTATATTCCAATGATTCTCTCAGAGCACTTGTGCATTGCAGGTTTGCCTGCAATGCACAAGTGTTGTGTTTTGTTATTATAGAGCAGCGATAAAGGCGAAACTGAGGCAAAATAGCTGCAGATTACAGGAGGATTTAACCAAGCATATTACACAGTATTAGCACATTTACATGTTAATACAATGCCACTATGACAATAGTAGCGTTCTTCACTGCGGACGTCCTTTCTAAAAGCTACATGGCTGTAACCACAAAGGCCTGGTAAGACAATGATCCAAGCCCCTTCTGAAACTAGACCCAGCCAAAACACAAAACCTCTGGCTCTACATTTATCTGTACTAATTATTTCCAAGTGAACTGCAGAAAATATCCAAATATTTGCAAAAGGCTCGACTCATTAATCCGATGAATTGATTAAGAGGAGTTATTGTGGCAGTTAATTAGAAACCAATGGTGATAAGCACCTGTTCAAACATGCAGATGGAAAGTCTGTGTGCTCATCCCAAGACTGCCTGCGTTACCACATCATTACTGATGGCCAAATATAAATGATCCTGGAATAGATGAAGATGGATGGATGCAATATTCTTCATTGCACTCTCGATTTGACCGACGAGAGCTGTGGTTTATGACATACATGCGTGCACTGACATGGGCACATAGGATGAGCCGCGCAGGTGAACACTGACATGGACACGTTCACTCACAGCCACAGAAATAATTACCTGTCAAATGCAAGACTTCCTGGGAGTAAATGAACTGATTAATATTCGTGAGGAGGAGTGATTAGAAGTTAAGATATTTTCCATCCCTGCTGCTGCTTTTATTACCCCATGCCACGATGAATAGGTGGAAAATTACACACTTGAAGATGCTACAAAAATAGGTACGGGAAAGGGTGGAAGCATCCATTAGAAGCCTCTCACTGCTTTTCAGCCAAATTGCATGCTAACAGGTAGGAGTAACATTTAGGAGTAACTTGTTACCTCTTTATGCAACATTTTAGAAAAGAAGAGAAGAAAATTCTTTTTCTAAGCGTCTTTTGCCTTTTATTGCCCCCCCCCCCCTCCCCCTCTGAGTCCTGGTCTCGTTCTTTCCTCTGGCTATGTTGACAACTCTTTGGCTAGCATCCCTAAACTGAAAATACACTGCTCGCTTGTTGTGTGGCTCCAGAGCCCCAGTAAGAAGGAGTCTAATGGTGTCCCAGAGGTGCTGAGAACCTCATGTTAAGATAATCAGCCAGAGAAAGGGTGCAGGAACGAGGCCTCGGAGAGATGGTGGAGTCACTTCTGCGCTTTTTGAGAATCTCAGCCAGATAACTCGCTGTGTCTTTGCTTTATTGCTCCCTGTAGCTCGATTTAATCTGTTACAGAGGCTGCAAATGACTAGGAAAGACCAGATTTAGGAAGTTTTCACTCCAACTAAATCACAAAGAGTCTTATGAGGCAACCTTGTTTCATGGAAGACATCACATGTACACGTATACTAAAAACAGTAAGTTTTGCTACTTAATGATTAGTTCATTTATAATGGACTCTTCTGCTTTGATGAGGAGCATAAATTTCTATATTATTTCTATAATAGAGTCATAAAGCTTTAATAACAGTTTCCTGAAATGGTGATAAAAGCTTAATATCATTTTCAGTGAATTTTCTGCTTTTAAACCTCCCAGACAGAAGGTTCTAGGTCTGAACATGCTGCTTGACTCTCTCTGAATGCAGTTTGCTCATATTCTCCTCGAGGCTCTGTGGGTTTCCTCCATATGCTCTTCATTCCTCTGGTATTTTAACTGGATGATTGACGGTTCGAATTAGGCTTTGGCTGTGAGAGTTTTTCATGTGGTTACCTGTTACAACTCCTTTATGGAGTCTCAAACCAGTGTCCTTTCTATGGCGAAGCTGAACTGATTGCACAACTGGGTGGTGCTGCATAACAAATGAAAAATGTACCCATATGTGTGACTTTTTAATGTAAATCTGTTGAACCAAGATGTACAAATAAGGACACTATCTCATTTAGAAGAGTTTCTGCAATGCACCTAAGATTAGCATCATGTATTTAAATATTTATTTGATTATTACAAGTCACATCGCAGTAATACACAATAAAAATGTTGCATATCTGGTGTTTTTTTCTAATGCACCTGCACAGCTGGACTGGCATATCCACTATTACAAGCATTACTGGGATATTTCCCACATTAGGATGCTTTGATCCAAGCACAACCCCTGATATCACAAGCAAGGTTCCGAGGATCGTATTACAGCATACAAACTCTGCAAAGGAAGAGTTTTGGCCTATACATCATCAGACGGGTGGTTCAGAGTGTCTTCTTGTCACAAGGAGAGCAAATTCAGTAAGGCAACAAATATTTTCCTCGGCAGATGAGAAAATCACTGTCAGCAGACATGGCAGAAGTCCTTCCAACAAGTCCCGAGTCAGAGATGGAACCTCGGCGGTGCTCGTCTCTCTTGTTTGAACACAAGGACGGAATAACGGCGTCAAACACAAAGTGAAGCTTCACAGATAACTACCTGCAGCTCTGTCATTTTCTCTTTCCCAGACTTTTCCCTCGTTTCTTCAGTCTTCACTCGTGATTCGTGAGCTGCAGCTCCACTCTCAGCTCTGACACTCTGCAATCAGATGTGACATGCTGAAGGCTCGGATGACAGCCGGGAAGACAAGGTCACACAGTCACCTACTTTTAACGAAGGAGATGTACAACTTCTTTTGACAGGCCTGCGCTGCGCATAAAAAGACATTTACCCGGTGCACGCCTACTGTTGCCACGCACGCGCTTTCATTGACTCGTGCAAACCCTCACACACACAAGGCGGAGCAGGGCTGTATTGCAGACAGCATCTTTTCTTATTCCTTTGCAATCTCAGAAGCAATTACCCATTAAAATTTCATCCTTCCCATCTCTGAGTGTTTAGATAAATCTTCTAACAACAGTGGAGGTAATTAAGTCTGCAACTGTTGAACGAAGGTGTGAATACAAAGTAATGTGCATGAGTGAGTGTGTGTTTAGTCTTCATGAAACTGATAGAGCTGCCTACATAAAGCTCTTTATTATGAAAATGACAGTTAGAGAACATAACTGGTCTGCAGTGCATGTTCAGTGCCATGAATCGAGCATAAGTATGGATTTTACTCTTAATTTTTATGGCCACGATAATAATGCAGTAAAAACAGAAAGGATTGTCATTTCTAGTTTATTGTACTTAAAAACTTGAATAAAAGTCACCTTGATTCAAACTGTAGCTGCTTCAGATGTTTTAAGACATCGTCACAGAAATTCATGGTGGAGCAAATGATTCTCATACAACATAAGACATATATAAAGCCGTGTCCTTCAACAAGCATCGCTGTCAGCAGTCTGGAAGTTGCCAGTGAGAACACACCACTCCTCTCTTTCCCCATTCCCATTCTTCCTCCTTCATTTCGTCTTTGTCTCGCCCTTCCTTTGATGCCCAAAAGTAAAGAGAAGCTGGATTTTCAGCCTTTTTTTCTAACAAAGTCTCTGGGTTTTCACATGACATGAAAGTCTGCAAGCCTCCCCATCTGTGGATGGGGGGGTATACTGCAGCATAGCAGGCTCTGGTTTACATTGCAACCCAAGCTTTCATTTTTAAATATGCAGTGGCTTGGAAGTGTGGGGGGGCATAGGGAGCTTCTAACAATATCAGACTAGTGTGCTGTTTGTGAATACTGTATTCTTCTCTCCTGACAATCATAAATATCGATACACACATGCAGGACGAGTTGCGAATGTGTGTTTGCTTGCTGCTCCACAGCTTTTTGGACGAGTAGTAGACTTGTAGAGGGAGATTATGAATGATGAAGCAGCGAAAAACAGCAGTCTAACCCAAAGGAATCATCTCTCCCATATAAGATGCCGGAGCAGATGCACTCATGTCAGTAACAGAACAATCTGACCATAAGCTATAATCAATAAGGTTTGCACTGAAAATAGATTCTCAAAAACAATCCGGCAGCACGTCTCCTCACTCGCTTTGTGTGTGTAAGCATGTGCCAACTGACCCTTTTATACCAAGCAATTATCTTTACATTGTAATTACCCCTCCACTCACTCTTCCTCTACCTCCCCCCGCATCTGTCCACTGTGTTCACGGTTTCCCTCTTAATGAAAGACCACCTTGTCCTTTTGAGTCTATTTCCCGTCTGTTAATCACTACAAACAAGAACAACACGTCAACATCCAGCAAATCCATAACTAATTCCTCTGTTCTCCAACGAGGGGGATAAATGTTCTCCGTGGCGGACAGAGGGTCGCAATCAGATGGAGGATCCTGGATCACAGAGGTTAATGACATTTCACATGATTACGGAGAAGATCCGGGATTACAGGGTTGAGGCGAACAGGCTCTACGTCACAGAATCGCTTTTTCACAGCCCCATCCTTGTGGCCGCTATCGCAGCTCTCCCGCCGTGAGGAGGAACAAAAACACAAGGCTTGAGCAGACTCTTACACCACCTGAATGTGTCACTTCATTTATCTCTTTTCAATGCGGCCCTCCCACCCTTCCTTTATGAAAAAAAGGGAAATAATTCAACCTTTTTTTCCTGTTTCATGCAACACGCTCTCTTTATGAGTTTGATGGAGCCTGTGGGTGTAGTGCTTCATGCTGAGTAGGGTTATGTCACCTTGTTGTTAGCCAGGGGAGCTGTTGTAAGACTGCAATATTATCTCATTCTCACAAACAGTAGCAGAAACTCAACACCGAACCACTCTTCTCCCAACCGCTTCCTTACATGTTCATGTTCCTGCTGATTCGACCGGGATCATGTGAACCGTGCAACGTTTCCCAATAAAAAACTGCCAAGCGACAGGAAAAAATAAACATACGTTTGGAGATGTTGGTAGTGTGTGGTTGAAAGAAAAAAGTAAATCTTCCCAATAACAATATAATATTAACAGAAAACTAGAAAAATATACATCTGAATTCATCTTTATCTCTTTTTTTAAGCTGTTTGTTGTTTTTTTTTTACTTTATCTTGCTTTATTTTAGGTGATTGAACATTTTACACTCTAAAAACTGGCTTCAATAGAAATAAAAACAAAAAAAAACATAATGCCTGAAAATAAATAATTAAATAATTTTGTTCTACTTAATTGTAAAACTGGTTCTTACCGAGAAGACCCAAAAGGTTTGAAAGGGTGGGACTTTATTTTGATTGGCATACCATTTAGCCAATCACATGTAAGGAAAGATATGGGTTCATACCATTATGGGAAAAGGAAGGTAGACTGTTAGAAGGCAGCAGGTACAAACACCTCATAGTTCTCAGGCTAAACAGAAGCGCTGAGTGGTAGTTCACTCGGTTTGCAGCAGGTGTTGGCAGGTCATTGCTAAAACCACCACTGCACACTTTTTCAAACATGGGGAATCAAATATTGTCAATAAATACATAGTTTCCTGTTGTCTGTTGTTGTTAAAAGTGAACGCTACATGATACTGCCACAATTAACCCGTTCATTTCTATTATCAATCTACATTATAACAAGTAAACATGATTTATGTGTCTATAAAATACTGTCTGTTCATTGAGACTAAGCTGGATGGTGGATTATTGCTCATATTAGATTAAAAAAAACATGTTTAATTAGAACTGCTTTTCTCACACATGAAGGTTTGGAGGTAGAAATCGTCACATGAATTTTTTCCCAAATATTACAGTTTGATTCATAATACAAGTAAGGAATAGTAACAAGCAGAAAATAAATAATAGTTTAATACTGTTTATTTGACAGTATAAAAGGAGAATTAGCATGATCTGCAGATTCATTAGTTTTCATTTAAATCTTTTTTAAACTGTTTGTGTGTCATGTTACGTATTAAACACTCAAATTGGAAAAATATCACTTAATAAAACTATTATATGCCTTTTATTATTAATGAAGTATAAAATCCCACAAGTATCCTCATCCACAAGGTTCATTTCAATCCTTTTGTGTTTTAGCAAAGTTAGATTTGTGAAGACGTGTAAGTAGAGTGTGTGTTACTGATGATAATGAAAAAGAGTTTCCAAGCTCACCTAAAAAGGAGTACAAACTGTTCAGGATGAAAATGAATCTTCAGCAAAGCTGCATCTCTACCTAACCATACAATATGTGAACATTTTCTCTGTAAAGGCCAATTCTGATGAAGAGTGAAATGACTGTTTTTCCTGTCAAGGACGAGGACAATGGTTTCTTAGATTGAGAAGAATATAAATCTAATAAATGGGGGATAAAAGAAGTTGAACATACATTAAACATTAAAACATGGACTGAGACAGTACATGAAAGACAGACAGACAAGAGAGAAGGTTATAACCCGGGAGAATCATTCCAGAGATCTGTTGTCACACAGAAGTCCGAAGTGATTCTGACCCGTCACTTAGAGACACCTTCGTATAAAGTATATGTGTGTCATACTCTGTTGCCAACAGATAGAGACCCTTTGTCACGTCTAAACATTCTCCATGATGGAAGGACACAACTCAGACTGATGATTTACTAAGGTCAGAATGACATTAGTTTAGGACATGATGGTCATACTTTTCAGCCAGATATTAATTAAGTATTAAGCTAAGACATGAAATTGCCATAAAAAGAGGAACAGAATGAATTGAGAGATAATCTAATACAGATTTTTCTAATGAGCTCTCCAAAGTGGCCATTTTGGCAGTTTGTCACTATCTATTCTCAACATCCTCCAGTTTGGAGACAAACAGGTTCTAAAAGGTTAAGTAGATTAATTTATTCAACCATTTTTTACTAAGTACGTATGACTCATATAAGATGAGTGTTAACAAAACCTTGATTAAAACAAAGTTATATTGCCTAGATATGTTAAATCATTACATGAATAACAATCATAATTATGGGTTGGAAATAACTTGTATAAGTTCAAATCAAAATACAATATTAGCATAACTTTATAAAATCTCTTAAAAACACACACACACATACACACACTGGTATTAACATCCAGCAATGAAATATATACAGTTTTCATAAACAATCAAGTTTAAAACTCAAAACACAAACTCAAAGATGCCATATTTTGGTTTTTGATGTGGGAGAATTTCCGCTGGACTGACAGAAGATACCATTCACACACGTCCTAGACGTAAGATGTAAAAACATCACATTACTGATGATAAACAACACACATGTGCATGAAATCCGAGCTGAGGATGCAACTTTGAAGGAATCCGGATGTTTTGCGCTTCCGGTTCTGTTTGTATTATATGAACACACATTGTGCTCTCTGTCTGTACACACATGTGTGTGTGTGCATGAGCATTTGTGTGTATTCATCTGTTTGATCTTCGGTGTTAAAAACACAAAGAAGCTCGCAGCCCACGGGACACAGCCAAAATAGATTGCATTATTTGTATTATACCCCCCCCCCCCCTCCTTAAAAACAACAACACAAACCCTACACACAAGGCACATGCTACCACCTCTTCCTCGCCGACTCACACACACACTCTCCCACTTTCCTCCATCTCGCTCTCTCATTATATCATGTGGGCTTGAACCAAAATAAAACAGTGAATAACGGCTGGATTTGAGAAGCAGCATGAAGACAGGAAGACATTCGCTTTCTGGTTTCAAACGGATGCATATCTGGCTCTTTTACCAATAAAAAACCCAATGGTCTTATTTCAAACTAAAGCAATCCTGCAGGGTGTGCGTTGCCTAAAAATCTGTGTCTCCATTTGAATAGATCGGTTTGTGTCCATATAAACTGATGTTGCAGACCCTCAACAAGCAGCTTTTTGTGATGACACACCCCTCCCGCACTTCAATATGCTCCTCTAAGCTGCACACACTGTTCACAACAGCCTTTTTAGGAAGTGTCCAAAGGAAAAAAAGGAAGAAAAATTACTCAGGGACAATTAGGAACTCACGGAGGTTTGTAGCCCTGCTGGGCACAAAGTGCTGGGAATGCATCCCGAGGGCCTCCTCCCCCCGATACTGTTCACCTGGACACCCACCCTGCAGTACGCTGGCTACGGCCCTGTTGGACAGAAATGAGACGGGAAGAGAGGGGGGAGTGAGGAAATGTGTAACAGTTAATTGAATTATTCACTTGGGCTCCATCTTTTGGGCTGAGTGGAAAATATATTTCTCCTCTAGCAAATGAAACAGATTTGTTCCGTTTTTTTCTTTTTATCGTGCTGAAATCATTACAAACACACTCCGACATCTGAAGGTGTATGAAAGCAGAGGCTCCCACTCAGACACACAATGAAGGGATAAACAGGAGTGAAGAGAGCTGACAACACACAACTATTAGGAATCAGAGATTGCCATGGTAACCACAGTCAACTCAATATAGATA
>JBAMHX010000024.1:16305411-16319858 GCA_037177515.1 Pseudomugil tenellus | reverse complement strand
ATTATTATTATTATTATATATTGAATGTATTATGAAGAAAACCTAATAAATGCTCAACTTACTGAATAAGAAAGAGATTGGCGTCTCTTTTTTTAAAATAGTCTCTCCCCTCCTCCTATCTGAAAAAAAACTCTTTGTACAAGAAGAATAAACAAATTAAAATCTTCCTCATGAGTAAAAATATGCTCATAAAAAGATCGATACAGTTCTTTTGCGTGTTGATATATTTTCTGTTAAAAAATATTGCGATATATCGGTATATCGATATTTTCTAACAGCCCTAATATAATACACGCTTGTAAAATAGCAATGCCAGTGTAGCTTTGCCATGTGATATGTGTAACCACAGGCTACAAATCAATTAATAAATAAAACGGCTTATGCTTGGAAAAAAAAATTATATATATATTTTACATATTTACAAGCACAAAGCAGAAAGTTGATACTGGAAACCATTATCACTATTGGAACTGGTTTAGTGTAAGGAGATATTTAGTCAGTAAATACGTCTTTTGTTTAAACACAAAAAAACAAATGAGTGTAAATCTGAGCTTTTTCAACATGACTTTATCTGATCGCTTTTCCCTGTCGCACTATTTAAAGCTGTAGACAAGATGCTGTCCTCCAGAAGATCTTTACTGTGTCCACTGGAAGGTTTTGGTCATATATAGATGCTTTTATAGAAATCTAGCAGCCTGATTTCCTTACAGGGTAGGAATGTGTTGGCAGGACCCAGTGCAGCGTTAATGTTCAGCAAAAAGGCCCCCGAGCCGTCAACCTATGCAAACTACCTTTGCATGACAATTAGGGGGTGGGGGTAGCGTGAGCATCCTGCCTGGCTCACTGGCCTCAAGGAATGGGCTCTGAAAAAGAAGATAAGTCAGCAAGCAAACCTGTCTCATCTCAGCACGGCCTCCCTCTCACTACTCTGTCATGTTTGATTGGAGAGTGATCAAAGTTTCACTGGCTGTGCTGCTGCAGGCTACGTGAGATATTAATCATAATTAGAATATTTTGTTACATGCAGTACACCATGTCATCTGTAAAATGTCCTTGGCTCCCCGTTTGTAAAATTTCTCTCAAGGCAAACTATTCATATTCAACACAGATATGGTTTGGTTTAGTCACAGAGCAGCTCTTTTCTTTTCTGGGTCATATTGACCAACAGTTGCAGCTGCACAGCAACAATCGCGAGCGCTCCTTGAGCTGCTTATCACAGAGGCGTCTCGCTGACGGCATCCCAGTCTTATCGTTGCTGCGACCGCGACGCTTAAACCGTAATCCTCTCGCTATCTTCTACCGATCAGTCTCTTCCGGAGGTTCGAGCGAGGTGGATTTCACTTGCAGTGGGACGGTGGATTGTGTAGGCACGGGGTGGGTTCAACCCAAAGGCCTTGAGGACCTTTAAACAGCGAAGCGTCAGGCGTTGTTAATGTCAGCCTCGGCAGAGCAGGTTGTGTGTGCCATCCTCATTACTCTCCACGTCCGTCATGAGCCTGGTAACTGCAGTTGGATGCGGAGGAGGGAGAGGATATCATAGCTGGGGCTGCTCCCCCATTTTCTCGGCTGACATTTCCCCTTAAACTGTTTATTTACAATACAGACTGAATGGGTGGCGGCCAGGCGAAGCTGGCTGTCAACTGGCATTGTCAACACTGCTGCCTGTCGGCGACAGGAAATTGGCAACTGTATTTCGGTTCACACACTGTCTGTCTCTCCTCTTCATTGGTCTGGCATTGCATTTGCTCTTGTCTCTTTTTCTATTATCTGTCTGTTCTTTTTACTAAACAGCTGCAGTCAGATGCATCACACCTTCATTTGCAAGTATTTCACCTGAAACAAATGTGCAATGCATTAATCTCACTGAGCTGCAGGTAACTTTGACTGTCTGGAGTGAGTTGTCATTTATAACAATTTATTTTAGCTTTAAGTGACTAAATAGAATATTATAGGCAGCTGTACATTTCATGTAATTGACTGAATATAAATAATAAGAGTAACCGGGGATCTTTTTAGATTTCTAAAATTTAACAGCTTATCAGAAAGAAAAATAAAGCAAATTATAAGTTTAACTAAATAATTGTAATCAGAAATGTTTCTTTAAATAGTTTTTATGAACATTTCTTTCACTAAAATGGCAGATGACATCGTTGTCTTTTCTCATCTTGCTTGGATGTTTTATTCACAAAAAACTTATTATAGTGTTATTTAGTTGTTATAAACTGTTATTTAGTGTTTTGGCAGCTTGAAATGTCATCAAAAGCGGGTCTCAAAGTGGATGAATCTGAAAATGATGGTGGTTTATTTCTTTGTTTACAACCCACACACACACACACACATGTATATGTTTGTATCACCATGTTTACTGCAGTGTCTCAAACTGGACATACAACTGTGTTTAGTTAAACTCTTTAAGTTCTAAAATAGCAGTACCAGTTTTGTTTGACAGCTGCTAGGCCTCAGTTTGGCGTAAGTACGGCTTCATAGGCACATAGAAGAACGGTAATGTTGAAGTAGGGCTGGCCAATATATCGAGATTTACAAATGTATCTAGACTAAACATAGTTATTGATGAAAACCGTTAGTCAGCCAAATTAACACTTCTCTGAAGCACCAATAAATCACGTAAGTAGGTTTCAAAAGTCATGTTTATTCTTATAATTAGTGTTTTTTTTTATTAAGTGCAAGCTTGCTACTTAGATTTTAAAGGAAGGAAAATAAAAAGGATGTGTGATTAAATTATTTCCTTTATCAGAGTTTTTATACGCAGAAGTTGGAACACTGAAAGACTGGTTTGCCCTTCATCACTGTGGTCCAGAAGGATGGACAACGATCTGAGGTAGAAGAAAATGTAATAAAAATAAAGATGTTAAACCGGCCCTTGCCGTTTCTTCTTTCATCTCAGTTTGTTGTTTCCTTTTCAACATGAGCTCACCCCCCCTCCAAGTGTTGCTTGTTTTTATTTCAAGGACTTTCTTCAGTCTCTCATCTCTTCCTCACCTCGTCCCTGCCTCCCCCTTTATCACGTTCACTTCCTTGTGTCTTTCTCTCGCTCACTTTCAAAGCTGACAAATGAAGAGGATAAAGAGCAGAGGGGGTGGGTGGGGAGCAGCTAAGAGAAGATGGGGAGGGGGGTGTGCGAGATGGAGAGATGATTAGATTAGAAAAACATGCTAGACTTGACACTCTAATGAGCACTACAAAGGATTCAAGCTATGTCTCTGGAGGTCTGTGAAGGACGTTACACACGATACAGAAGGAAGTATTTAAGTACGTGTGCTCATTGGCATGTTTTTGAAACTCACACAGGTGACGTAAAGGTTAAGTTGGAACCTCAGTGTCCCTTATCTGTGACTAGAAACCAGTAAAATAACCAGTGAAGAGAGATGAAAATGGGGCACTATGGATTTCTTATCAAAGGAAATGAGAAAACATGACAGACTGCCCAAAGAAAATTAGTTTTGGGGACATTTGGAAGCATTTAGATGTTTTTTTTTATGTCAGTGGATGAATTGGGAGGTTTTGTGCATGTTTACTAAGAGGCTCGTCTAGTAGGTTGTAGTAAGTTTCTTTTGGGTTTTGGGGCTTCTGGAATTGCAGGAAGCTTAGAAATGTCTCTCAGTTGATGTTTTCATTGAGACCCATGAGATGCACATTCGAGGATGTAGGCAGCAAATCTACGACTAATGCAGACACATTTCTGACAGTCAGAAGTGCCTGTAAGCCTGAACATGACACTGAATTTCCATTACGTTACCATCTGGAGACCAGAACCAAATATATATATATATATATATATATATATTGTGATATTCTATGAAAAAATGTTTGTCTTGTGCATCAAACCAGTAGTGGATATTTCCGACCATGTCCAAGAGTCACAATTGGGATTGGTTCTTTTAAAGAAAAGTATCAGTGATGCCACCATTATTCATAGTGCTATAAAGGGATGCACGATATGTCGGTGCTATTATCGGTATCTGCAGATATTTGTCTACTTTTCAAATATTTGTATCGGTAAACTGGGCCGACACTATCAACAGATATTTATTTAGTATGTCAGTACATATAATTCCATACTTAAACACAGATACCTTTTGTAGATCAGCCGTATAGCTGTCACTGAATTTTCAAGGGATGCACTTTATTTAAATGACTACATGAATACATGTAATGAATATTTGAAGAAGAACCAAAACTGTTTGTTTGGTGTAACAGATACGCCAAAGCTTATTAAATATCAATTCCAATCACTGCATCCAGCACAAACTGCAGATTATAGTAAACATAAAAATATGGGTAAATTATTGGGAATTGTTCATAACGGGCAGAAAAATATCGGTTATCGGTATTGGTTGAAATTTTTCTTATCGTACATCACTAGTGCTATAAATGGACTTGTACATAATGCATTTCCAGTCATGTTGACGACTCAAAGTGCTTTACACTACACACTGCATTCACACACACCCCAACAGGCACATCGGGGGGCAACTTGGGGTTCACTGTCTTGCCCAAGGACACTTCGGCATGCGGTTAGGGAAAAGTTGGAACTGTTCCCAACATTCTGGCTTAAAGGCGACTGCTCTCCCAGCTGAGCTACCGTCAGCCCAGTCCTATCCCAGCCTCACATGCTGGACAAGTAATTATTGTCACCATCTTGGTTGTATGGAAAATAATAACTGGTAGTGGCTCTGTTGCAAGTAGTTTGAAGAGTTAATGACACCACAGAGACAAAATCACAAAGCAAATCTTTTTTTTCTGGGCTCATTAAGCTTTACAGTTTAAGGAATTTATTTAAATGTCCCTAACTAACCGGACATTATGTGTGAAAGGTGGTTGGATACATTCAATATGACCTTCAGAGAGTGTGTGCTGAACTGTAAGCTGATGCCACATCAGCACAACCTGTTGCACAAATGTGGACACACTGGAACACAATTGTTAAGGTGTGTGAAATGTATGCGACAGCAAGACCCCACGCACCGAGGAGTCTATGCAGGCTTGACAGCCAGTCTTTAAAGGATATTGAAAAAGTGCTTACAGTGTTGGACAAGCTCAACTGGAGCCTGCCAAAGTCTCCTGTCAAGGTTTGAGAATTGGTGTTGCAATCTCATTAAATGAACAAGGCGTCTCAGTCAGAGCCCCAGAGAGAAAGCAGAGCAGCATTGTGTTTTTATTTACCCTGCTCTCTGCATCTGTATTACTTATTCCAAAAGAGGACGAGAAAGCAGATGCAGTACGATGCCTATTTTGCATTCTTCATTTTTTCATTTATGATGTATTGCTACGATATGTGCTTCTGGACGATATTACTGACAACAAGGGAGTATTGACAGTTGAGGCAGTAAATCCGGATGTACACTCATTGTAGGGCTGGGAGTTTGTCACGAAGCTGCTTTTGTGTAGATATCAGAACCATGTGAATACATTTATAATATCGATGAGCACCACCGAGTTCAACAGAAAAGATTATGGAGCAGCAAACACACACACACTTGTTCCAAAGGCTCTGGAGTATTTACAGAAATATTCACCTGTGGACAAACTCAGATTTTCTACTTTCCTTACTTGGTCATTTGTTGGGGGAGTTCCCACTAGATGTCATGCACATGTGTAAGGATTTCCATGGTATGTTAGAGGAAACGGCTTTAAATGCAGGAGGGATACGACTGAGGGTTGCTTTGGGTTTGGCTTGCCTGGTTAGCAGATGGCTGTAGTTGGTGCGAGGAAGCAGAAAGCAGCTCAACATCTCCGCCATTTTATGGGTCTACCTGTCGTTTCAAGATCATGCTTTTATCTCAGCAGTCAAATATAGCTAAATACTGTTGATGATACAGATCCTGCTTTTCATTCAGTTGCATTTATTATTTCCGTTCTCTGTTGTGCTTTTAGTGTTTGTTGGATCCTAAATTTCAGTTATTTTAATAAATGGACGTGCTACTTCATTTTAGCCTGACTCATTTAGGAGGAACAGATTTGGATAAAGATCCAACATACTCAGATATGCTCTGCATCTCATGTGAAAGTTACTTGTACCACAAAATATAACTAAACTGTTTTTTTTTACCAACATACCAACACTGACATTATATCCTGTACTGATAGCCAACTGGACAGCAAAGCTTCCTCGTGTAAACTGGTAACTGTCTGTTAGCCGATGTCTCTCGTTTGTCTCTCTGCTGCATATATCTGTAGAACAAGACAAAAAGGAGCCAAAAGCAAAAAAATAAATAAATAAAAAGAAGGAAAAAGTACATACTTGTTCCATCCAGTTCTGTTCCAAATAAAGGATTTAATCAAATAATGAGAGTGATATTGTTCAGATTGTCTCCAGGTGCATTTCAGTGAGGAAGTGGCTATTTAAAGTCTTATTAATCCTTTGTTGTTGGGAAATGAGTTCATCAGTTTGTCAGATATCATTTTGGAAAACTGACATTTCTACCAGCGGCGTCTGAGCAGAAACAAACTAGAATGAAAGACATCTGACTGATGCAAAGAGGGGAACATTTTAAAAAATGAACTAGATGAATAAAAGCTTTAGTGTTACTGGATAACTGTGATTGACAGGAAGTACATTAGTGAACCTTCAACTCCTACTTTTATAGGCCTTGCTGACTCCTAGGCCGACCAAAGTTTGTTCCCTTGACTTAGAACTCGAGATAGTTGCAGTTCTTGTTCCTAAACTATGAACCATTCTTCCTCTCAGGGATTGATCCACAAAAAGTTCTTGGGTGTCTCACAACTGCAGATCTGTCTGAGTTTTAGGGTTAGTTTGCCTTTTTTCCATTGTAATGTTTTACTTCCTACATTCTATTTCTACATTTTGCATTGCTTTATGTTTCTTTGACATTTTTGTTTCCAGTTTTGAGCCCCTTTAAATTTTCATTTTTACATAAAGCTTTTTGTAACCCAGCTTTTAAAGAGTGTAAATATATTCAAAGGTTTGAAAAATTCTGACTTTGTTCAGGTTTCTGGTTCAGCCAGCAGATAATGGTCATGGATTTTGGGGCTAATACTAATACTCTTATATGCAATGTTCTTTATTTGGATGTGGAATATGAAGCTAGATTTATGTAAGACGAGGTTATCCAGAAATTTCCATGCATGCATAATCTGCTCGGTAGAAATCAGAAAACAAAATTGCTTCGCCTATAGATTCTGCAAATTCATATCCAGACATCTGTTCAGAGATCAGTTCATATTAGCCCACTCATTAACATGCGTCTAAACCACTGGTGTTGATCTGCACACATATTCCTCCACAGATGTGTTGTTCTCACCGAAATGCCTGGCACATGTCATAAGATAAAAATAAATAAAGAAAATACTACGTGACTGCTAGTGCAGAATTAGAACATGTCATGCACAATCTGTTTTACATAACAAGGAGGGTGTGCGTTTGAAGAGTGACAAGTGAAAGCGACGATTTACCTTTTATCTGGCTGCTTTTTACACTCGGCATTTTCTCTTACTGTCATGCACAAGATGTTCTGTCAGAAAAGGCTCTTATGTAATAAGCTCTATCCAAACATCCAAGGAAGCGTTTGCTCCAGAAGTAGGCCAGTAAAATAATTACTCAGATGGGGGGGGGGGGGAAATGGAAAAGAAGGAAGAAGATGGGATAACTTAAAGAGCAGTTGCTGATTGTTTGATATGAATTAAAATTATATATAGATTAAATGTTCTGCCTTTAATACACATTAAGACTGAATTAATTTTGCTCAAAACAGACTTACTTTTGTTCTTCTCTTTGCAAACTCCATGTTTAATATTATTATTATTAAAATATTAATATTATACCTGGATTCAGTAAATAATGTAACTAATTTATAGATCCTGCATCCCAGACGTTGTAACGTGTTCATCATAATGGTGGTCTGGAAGGTTTAGTTTGGACCAAGAAGACTGCACCAGAACACTGCTCATCATGTCTGTAACCATGGTGATATGAAGTTGAGACATACAGAGCACTGATTATTCACAGAGTTCCCATTATTATCTACATAATTCCCCGTTCCCTGAGGCAACGCTCATCTTTGCAGAACCCCTCTCACTTTTTAACTAATTCATCTCATTTTTCGGTTTGGTTTATTTAATCTGCTCTTTATGAAAAGGTTTATATGATCACACGCATGCGTTTCAGTTCCAGATCAGTGTTGTTTTGTCGTTATGATATCTGTAATCACCTTATTTGATTTGGCAGACTGTGACCATGATTTGCTCATTAAATCCCCGTCAGGAACGCCATTCAGAGAAGGTCAGGAGCGAGACCTGAAGGCAGCCTTGGAGGGTACGGATCCCTCCATCCCGCTTGTGTTTGTCAGTGGAAACCATGACCTCGGCAACACCCCCACCCCCAGCACCGTGGAGCAGTATTGCAGAGCTTGGGGCGATGACTATTTCAGCTTCTGGGTAAGAAAACATGTAATATAACTGGTAGGAGCCCAACTGGTTGTGGCCTTGTTGGATTGAGAGAAACGACGCCAATATTAAGTTTCGGTTTCTGTTACATTTAGAGGCTGTAAATAAGAAACTTGTTGATGTGTTTGTTAATCCAGAACAACCGTTTCTACCACATTAGAGCGGAACATGGAGATCCATCGCATCCCAGCAGCTGGCCATATTTCCATCTGAACGTTTATAATGTTATCTTTCCACATCCAACCTTTAAGCACCTATTGTCCTTTTTATTTTCTTTTAACTTGTCTTGTCCAGCATGAAAGCAGGACGAATGATGGTCTGCTTGCTTTAGATATATATGTATATACAAAGATCCTTTTGATAGTTTGAATTCTTTATTTATTTTAGCTCGATGTTTATTAGAATTTACATGTCATGCTGGACCCGACGGAAGAGAAAAAGGAAATAAAAACAACAGAAAAAACAAGAGAAGCAAGATGGTACAAGAAAAAAAAGATTGGGGGGGAGGGCGTAATATATCCTGATGATTTGTAGTGTAGATTGTATGTGTATATTCATATATTAGCTTAATTACCTTGCTCTTTATTAATGTCTAGCTAAAAGGTCCGACCATAAAGCTCCTAAACTGATGTCATTCTGACCTTAGTAAACCATCTGCAAGGCCGGCGTCCTTCCATCAGGGAAATGTTTAGGCTGAGACCTTCGTCTTGTTGTCGTAGCGGAAGAACAGGCCTCAGACTGACGTACGTGACCAAAGTCTTTAAACAAAGCTCCCCTATCTGACTAGGGCAGAATAGTTCCAGACTTCTGTGTGATGACAGATCTCTGGAGGGATTCTCCTCGGGTTATTACCTTGTATCATGTCTGTATGTCTTAATGTTTACTCCCTTCATGCTTTAATGCTTAATGTATGTTCAACTTCTTTTAGTCTTCATTATTATTTTTATATTCTTCTCAATCCAAAGAAACCAGTGTCCTCGTCCTTGACAGGAATAACGGTCATCTACAGCTGGGATTAACCTCTGCAACCCTTAAGCAGTACAGAAAATGAATGAAAGATACATGGCAATGCATCTAAAAACTAGTAAAGCACTCAGAGAGTGCAGACCTCCACCAAGCTAGCAGTCTGGGTGTTTTTCATTGAGTTATTTACACATATGTTGAAAATATCTCACAATGTTAAATAATCCTTTAACAATTCCTGGATCCAGACGGTGATCCAGATCACCCTCCAAAATGAAATAATTTCCTAATTTTCCCATTTTCCATTATAAATATCCTGAATATTTCATGAAAATCCATCCATTACTTTTCAATTTATGTTGTTCACAAACAAACAGACAAACAAACAGAGGGGCAAACATTACCTCCATGGCGGAAGTGAAAATTTCTTTGCCCCATGGCCCTTAATGAATGCCTCTTTGCACTGTGGTGCGGTCCAAAGAAGCAAACTGTGGCCTGGTAATATGAACAGCTTCAGTCATGTGTAATTATTAAACCATTTTTAGAAGGAGGATGGCCTTTTTAAGAGCGATTTGATGGAAATACAAACACACGGGCTGTGTAAGTAAATGAAAAATGCAAGTTCTCACTTTGTTGCTGTTTTTTTCTGTTTCTCTCGCTGTCCCAGGTGGGTGGAATTCTCTGCCTGGTTCTGAACTCCCAGCTGTTCTACGACGCCTCGGCCTGCCCTCAGCTGAAGGAGGCTCAGGAGACGTGGCTGGAGGCACAGCTGAGCAAGGCCTCCTCCTCCTCGTCTTCGCCAGTAGGATGAGATGACTTTTAATCTGATTCACGAGCTTATTCAGATATAAAATCAGCATTTGGAGCTTTTGGAAATGGCTGCTGTCTCTGTCTCTGCTCAGGAACCCAAACCCAAGCACATCTTGGTATTCCAGCACATTCCTCTGTACCTGAAGAGCCCTGATGAAGAGGATGACTATTTTAACCTCCAGAGAGTAGTTAGACAGAAGCTCATGGACAGGTTCAAGAGGGCAGGTAGGATGTACAGTACATTCCCATTCACTTTAATATGACAATCTTTTGTCTGTCTTGAGTCTACTTTTGTATATTTTTAGTAACAAGACATGAGGGATAAATCAGAGTTTAACTATGAAAGCCAGCTGCCTCCTCCAAAACCCTAAAATAGCAGCTGCATTTGCTGCGATGATGGATTCAGGTCACTGCGAAGTGATCTTAAGTTTCTTGTCTTAATGCGTCTTAGCTAATATTCTCGTTAAACCTGTTCATTTCAAGCATATCTAGCCGAAGCACAGTTCGGATCCTAGCCCGGAGGATTAATATGCCATTATCCACAAGCACAAGAGAAGCTTCTAGCACACACACAAAACACTTAACGTAATTCAATTAATTAATGCATTCACCTCCTATAAGGAGAATAATTCCATAATCTGAATCCATTGTTGTGGGCTTACAAGAGTATGATACGGGAGTGCTGGACAAGGAAACTCTCACAAGGACAATAAGGCATTAAGAAGCCACTGACTCATAATACACACACACACACACACATTCAGCCAGAGCTTAACTGCTGATTGACAGGACCTCTCATGCAGGTGTGTGCAATGCTTCTTAATCATGCATCAAGGTGACTGTCGGGAGAATGTATCCATCCATTATTCCAGCATGTATTTAACCATGTTGGCCCGTTTTGGTCTGATGACCCTTCGCTCTTATAATGGATTGCTCCTCCAAGGGAACACTGGTTAAAGTTTCAAAGGTGGGATCTGTACAAGATCTTTATATGCAGGAATAGAAAGGGCTGCTGTACGTGCAGAACATGCTGTCTTTCCCATGTGCACTCCTCTTTATGCCTTCACAGCGGTTATACATTCAGACTTCTTAAAGAGGATGTTAATGAGATATGACAACAAAGTTCCATAAAGTGTAAGTAAAACGCGGCATTTACAACCAGAGACAAGGATGGATTACCGAGACTTATTTCTTAGCAATTTCAAATAACTCATCAGACTCTTGTGCCCTTTCTGCTCACTCCTATCCCAGTACGTTATAGTAATCACAAGATGTTCCCACAAAAGGGCCATTCAGTTTGAAAATACAGGAGCAAAAATAAAATACACTTAGTCAGTGCTCAAAATGAAGCTTTACAGTCGCCTGCCAAGGATGCTGGTAGGTAAAAGCAGCTGTAGGAAGTTACTCCTCATTATGATGCATATTTATTATTGAATGCACTTAGCGGACGCTTCTTATGGAAAAACAATTTATTCATCCTGACAGCACATCTGTGTGCTGTGTCCATTGTTCTCTGTAAGAATAGATCATTGCACAGTGTTATGGTAGTTAGCTTACCTTACGGCAAGAAAATCACTGGTTTGGGGCTTGAAGGTAGGGAGTTTGACCAGGAGGCTATCTGTGTACAGCTTGCATACGCTCCCTGCAAAGACATGCATAGGGTGGTTGTTTTTCTCTGAGTGTTGGCCATATAACAGATGGTCTCATGTCTAACCTGCTGGTCAGTTGCTGGGAACCTAAATTACAAAAGCTTTTCAGTTTGGACTGATGTTAATCTACATGAGTGTATGTTCAGTGATGGAACCTCATAATTCATGGCTACAAAAATGAGATTTTTTTTCTCTGGTTGTAACATTCTGCAGGTCAAAGTGTAGGACTTTCATCATCATGAATGTTTATGTACTTTTTTTGATTATTAGGGAAGAATAAAACTGTGATACAAAAACTAAAACAATTGAAGGCAGAGAAGTGTCTTCACCTTTGGTTGCCTTTTATCTGCAGCTGTGCCTTGTTGGGTGAAACTACTCGAGTCAAATATCCTTTCAAGATGAGGAAAAATAGACTAAAAGTTATTTTTCTTAAGATAAATGCAGTTCTTTTAAATCCACATGGCTCTGAGGTAGTTATTTAGGCATCGGTTGGGCCCTAAGTTTTGGACAATGTAGAAATCTGTGGAATTAAAAAAAACTGGAATCAATTTTAAAATATGAAATATTGTCATTTGCTCATATGTTGGAATCATCTGTTATCCCCACCAGTTAGAGATTTAGCTCAGCTGCCTGAGCCTAATGAAAAAGAAAAGCTAGATGACAGTTGAATGCATTTTAACAGCTGCAGACCCCATCTGTCTGATATTACCTGAACTCATACAGCTCAAGTCTCACAGAAGTTCAGCAGTGGCTAAGAGGCCTACAAAAACACTTATGATATTTAGAAAACATTAGCTGCGTCTGATTCTGGTGAAGCGGAAGGCTGAGAATATACTGGTGGACAAATAAATGTCAGCAGAAAACAAGAGCTGCCTCCATCAAACTCACCCTGAAAGCTGTTTTACACCAGATTTGGGAGAGAAATATCTGTCTCTGTTGACAAAACTAGTGATGCGGGAGACTGCTGTGTAATTTGAAAAGTTCTGCGTAAGCATCCATTAATGCAGCATATCACCAAAGAGGAAATTCAAGCACAAGTAGAAGTAAATCTATTGGTAAAATTTTTCCAAAGCAGCATGACTTATGAACCATTTAAAAGTTTGAAATGTTTGATTTCATTCAGTTCAGTGAAGTCAGCGGTTTAAAGTTAGTTTGCAAAAACACTCACTCCACTGTGGATTCCCAAAGATAAGCTTCCTTTCTCCATTATTATTATTTAACACTGATTACATTATATTTCCTCAACAGAGCTAAATTAAAGGAGCAAAAACAGCGCTAGCACAAGCCCGAACCACCCACAGCTCAAATTATTCAGCATGTTTTTTTAATGCCCCTATGAATAAATGAACAAACAGAAGGCCTGTTTAACCATGTCCAAAACACGAGCCGTTTCAAGGCGAAAGGGGATCCTTTTCATATCAAATAAATCAAAGTATTCAATTCAAATGAACAGAGTACTTAAAAGTAACTCATAAAAGGAACTCAAGCTAGTTAATGATGAGGAATGGCCTTTGTTTGAGAGTTTTTTCTCCTCTGCTTGAATCTCTCTTCACTTACACGCTATTTTATCTACTATTAGACATGAGCAGAGGCTGCTGGTGGAGCATCTGTTGCCTGAATCTGCCTGAGTTTAAGCCGGAGGCATTTTTGTAAAAGAGACTAACTGTGATAATCAGATGTCAGGTTATGTTGTGTCAGATATACTGTAATCATTAGGATTGTTATCAAGGCGGCTCTTTTTTTCTGCGTACTGGCACTTCCTGGGCTTTGGGTTTTAGTTACCTTTTAGTGTACACGTAACAACATTTGCATACTTTATCAGACCAAAACTCCCAGGGTATGTAAACTTTTGATTGGGGTAATTTGGGTAGTTAATGTTGCTATTATGGTTTTAAATAGAGCAAATCCAACTGTTTGAACATAGATGGTTTCAGCCAATTACTAACCACGAATAAAATATATGATTTTTCTACTATTGTCTTATCATGTGAAAAAGAATAATAAAATGATCACAAATTGTGCCCGAGGATGTAAAGTTACGAGCACAACTGTGTATATATGGTGCATACATTTAGTCATGTGCTGTAAATATCATAATGTTACAAATGATAAGCAGACATTCCCTGCAAGGCAAGTAAATAAATGACTAAATGGAGAAACTGCAGACTTTTCAGAGGAGAACTGATGCATGTAAGGAATTGTAGATAACTAGGACAAGTATACTATAAGAAAAGTACAAATACAATGGTTAAGAAAACAGATGTGTAAGGAAAGTCTGCAGATTATTTGCAATCAGGGACCATGTTTCTTGTCATCTTTGACAAATGACATCTCTTTTGGACATGCGTTGGCCAGTACTATATTTTTTCCTTCTTTGTGGTGCATTAATCACACATCCCCACCCTCCCTTGTTGGTCTGTCTTCACTGCTGCACCCTGTGATCTGAACCCTCCAGATGTGCTCTTGCACTCATCATCATTACTCCATTACCGTGAAAGGCGACATCATTTAAGGCAACCTTATTACGCTCGCTTGTTTTCTGTCATTTACACTGATAGATGATGATGGATTGTATTAGTGTTTCAGATTTATATATATATA
>JBAMHX010000024.1:16289624-16304866 GCA_037177515.1 Pseudomugil tenellus | reverse complement strand
GGCTCCTGTCTACTTTGACTCATTAATCCAGAGCTACACTCCCTCTCAACAGTTACGCTCAGCCAGTGAAAGACGCCCAGCACTCCCATCACTACGTGGGGCTAAATCACAAGCGAGACTCTTCGTCTCTGTTGTTCCTCGGTGGTGGAACACCATTAAAGGTTATATTTATGAAGAAGGGTCCATGCCTGTGTTGACCCTTTTTTGCCACTATAAGCATGCAAACCCCTTCTTAATTGCATAACAAATTACCATGGTTATTGGTCTTACATTGGTTTGGCTTATTTTGCATTTAGGACCCAATTGTTCCATTATAAAGTCAAGCACAGGTTGAAGTATGTAAGTAATTCAATAATGGACTGGCTGTTTTGCAAACTGTCACCAGAAAGAAAATCAGCCGGGCAAATGACTTGTCTTATTCCTTTACTTACATTTACTTTACTCTGGGAGACTTTGGGTTTGTTACAGTCATTTTGTTGGTTACAATAACAAAGAGGTTTAAAAACCCCAGACAAAGTTCTTTACTGCTGTTATGAAAATTAATGTGCTCCCCTGTCACTATCAAATACTTCATCATCACTAAACAAAGTTCTTATTATTGGGTTTAACTACATTCACTGCATAAATGCAAGTCAAGCAGCATTTATTTGCTGCAAGCAGTGGAAATTACATGCAGCAATTGCAGGTTGAAAGCTTATTGGGCAAACTAGAATTCACATTAAAACAGAGTACAGGTTTTTGTGCTCTCAATCTCATCAAAGGTGATTGAATCCCCTTCTGGCCGAGAGATGGTGTCTGCTTTCCAAGGGGTGAGTGGAAAAAGCAGAAATCTCAGCAGTGCTCTCAGCCTCTCCCATCCTCAGAGATGAAGTACTGTAATTAGATTTATTTGCTCCCGCTTTCTTCTCCTCCATCCCTCCTTCCCTCTCTCTCCTTTGAGGTTTATTTCCTACATTCATGATCACTGTGCACACAAAGGCATATGAACATGCAGGCGTACACTACTGTATCGCCTTTGTTTGCCTCTAAACCTTGTTTATGCATTAAAAAACAAGAAAAAGGAGAAGGAAGCAATGGTGCTGCTAAGAAATTGACTGAATTTCCTTGCATTCCTAGCGGCTGTACAGTTGAACGTACAGTTGCTAATTAGAGGCTAAGATAAGCTATGAGCTGCTTTGCATAGTCTCGCCGTCTGCGGCTCTGTTTCTATCACTTTTCCTGGGTCTCTTGCCGCTGGTTGTCATTATCAGCAAGGGCTCAACCCAGTAGAGAATACACATTTATCACCCACTCAGGATTTGATAAGAGGCAAAGTATAAGCCATTAACCCCATTCTTTTAACAAAGAGCCATAATAATGCTTCTGCTTTTTATGTATTTTGCTCTCTTACTCAACTGCATCCAAACGTGGGAGCTCTTGTGGACATTCAGACCATAGATAGGGGCTACGTAGAACAAGGTGTTTGCTGTCAGTAAGTGACAGGCTTGTCCACAATCGATACACATTCATGAGGCAAATTCATTGAAAGGATTCAGTTTATTGCTGATAGCCTCAGTTTGATCCCACAGTTTATTGCCAGTATATGTCAATACATTTTGAACATAAAGAAAGTGGGGCTTTTTATGGAAGTGATATTTGGAAACTACATAAAAGAAAAGGGTTTTCTAACCAGAAGATAAGAAGCTAAACAAACGGCAAATCTCTCTTCTCAGTAATTACCATACGTCTGCTACTTTTTGAGTTTTTTTTTTCTTTTTTAAGAAGTTTGTAATTCAAAGAAAACAAAGACAACAACAAACTCTTCATAAGGTTAGTTTGATAAGTGGGTGAACCAAATTTTCAGCTTTGTTTTTGTTAGGTTGCTCTCGATTTTAGTAAAGTCTTGTAGGTAAAATAATACCACTCTAGAGGTCATTTGACCGTCTATGTGATTAAACTTTACTTTGTTGTCTCCAACAAAACCATTAGTGTCATCAGCATATCAAAGAAACTCAAATTCATGTTTTCTGATTATACTGCAGGCCACACGGTGGCGAGGCAGTTAGCACCGTGGCCTCACAGCAAGCAGGTTGCCGGTTTGATCCCCGGGATGATTGTTTATGCCAGATTCACTTCCGTGGTACTTTTTATTTGTTTTTTTTAGTCCTGTTGTCGTAAATATGCATGATACAGACATTCAGTTTGCTATGATACACGTATGACATCTTCAGTTGTTGGAGATCTACTGCATAATGATTGATGGCTGAGTGTGATTCATGTGGAGTCACCACGCTACACCATTTTGTGTCCTTCTGTTATGCAAATTATTAACAGCTAGCATTTCATCATGAATTACTATCCAGACCTGCTCAATAATGACAACTGCCGTTCAATACCAGCGCACACGTTGAATATTCACTCCCACACAACTCTTTCTAACACATGTTCCAGTGGCGGCTTTGTTCAGAGTCTGTGTCAGAAATGAAAGCAGGAGAAAAGCAGGAAAAGGCTGAAAAAATGACTGAGAGGTTTTTACTCATATGAGGTTGTTCAGTGTCATGACAGGAACTTGGATCGTAATTAGCAAATCCAATATCGCAGCTTGTGAATCAGTGACCTGAAGATGAAAGGCCAATTATGGAAAGTGAGAAGGAAAAGAGGAGGAGGGTAGATTAAAGGAAGGATCACAAACATCAAACCTGAACTAATGTGGGTCAATATTTCTCTATTTCTTTTATCCCCTTATTGTGCAGTGCACGCCATTAGTTTTAAAGATTGTAAGCTGCTTTGTAATATTCCAACATATCTTAAAATTATGGTTTTATGAGTTTTAGATGAATCCAGTAAATTAAAGCTGTAATACACACGAAATACCAAGCTTACTGGAGGAAACTCTGCTCTCCTTTCTGTGCATTTTTCTGCAACCCCTGACCAGAATTCAATTTAACTCGGGGTAATTTTCCTCCGTTTGCATCTAATATGTTTTCATCACTCTGCCTGCTTACTCTGGATATTTTTCAAGCGCCATAATACCCTTCGCCTCCTCTTCCCAACCCTCACAATTTCTGTCTGTCAAAGCAAAGGCCAGTTCCCAAACGGGAGTGTTTACCACACAAAAAAGCACAAAAGATTCAGTGCTGTTTCAAGGCTGACAGGTGAATGGGACTTCCACCAGTACAGAGACAAAACGTGGCGTTATCAGCACAGAGATGGCATGTTTTACCGAGCACATTCACTCCGCAAGGAAAGGAACGTTTATGCAAGTCATGGCAAAAAGAACCCAGAGTGGAATTGGATTGAACAAATCCAGTGTAATTCTGCTATTTTACAGCCTCTAAGTACACAGGGCGGTTATTATATGTATGAAGCTTAGACGCTAAAACCAATCGGACTTCGCATGACTATGCATCTGGTTCGACATTAATTTGCACATTGTAGTTAAGCATGATTAGGATTATTTTTTTGTTTTGCAATTAAATTCATCTATGGTATTGTTTCTCAGATATATGTGATGAATAAATAAATAAATAAAAAACTACTTAAGAAACACGTTCTATATTAAGTAGATCATCATTTTCGAGCAACATGGGAAGGAAAAAGGACCTTTCTGTGCCTGAAAATCATGACATTGTTAAATGCCACTGACAAGATAAGATAGATATTTTATGAAAACTTAAGCGGGATCATCGTGCCGTTAAGAGATTTGTGGCTGGTTTGGAGTTCACACAGCAGACAAAGGTGCAATGAGGAATGTTTCTGCCAATAAATGATAAATCTGTCTCATAAATCAGATTTAGAAGCCTGTGGTTAGAATGCTATTACAAAGCAGCAAACAAGTTTGAATCTTGTGGTGCCTCTGAAACCCCACAAACATCATGAGGAAAGATTCTCCAGAGGTTAGCAGTGATGAATTAAAGCTTGTTACATCCTCCATGAGCAGAAAGAGGTTTGTTTTCACATTTGGTCTGGTCTATACATCCCATGCGAGAAGCTTCGTCGGCAAAGTGGCGTTAATCACTGCGGTATGTCTGGGTGTTAATGGACAATTAACCTGGTTATTTCATAATTAACAAGGTAATCCATCCGCAGCAGGGCTCTTTTGCACACAACTGTGTCTGGATCTTTAAATGCCACGTGTTGAAAACATTTTCGTAGTTTCTCACCACCTTGATCAGCTGGTATAAATCTGTGGATCGTTGTCACTTTGCTTTCTGTAACAAGATCATCTTCATGCAAGACAATGCAGCGTCTCAAACTGCAAGGAAAACCTCTGCATCAATGGCAGCAGAGCATAAAAGCAGAACAACTCATGGTGTGGCTCCCCTGACCTCAGCGCTTTGGAGCATCCACAAGCCAAACATCCCAATGGGGGGAGGCAGTCCGCATCCAAACAGCAGCTCTGGGAGGGTTTTCTGACATCTCAGTAGGATACAAGAATCATGAAGTATCTATCAATGAAGATGTTTTTGGTTTAATTTAAAAAACTTTTTGTTTCAATTACACTCAATGAAATCTTTTGAAACTCTGTTGTGCATAATGATTTGAAACAGTTTACATAAAGTCATTTATGTAAAAAAAGACGTATTATTTGGAGGTTTGTTTTAAATTTTGCTGATTGTCATTTGCATCAATCATTAATGGAAATCAGAGAAAGATCTTTTACGCAAAATGATTTGGAACAAGGTGTATTCTCTATTTTCTACATGCATGAATGTTTTTTTAAGTTAAGAGATGGATTTTTTATGTTGGAGAAAGCTCAATAGCTAGATTCATAACACTAATAATTAATACAGATAATGATTTAAGTCAGTGAGATGTGCTAAAATCCACACAAGCAGATATGGGCCACATTGGAAGCTGTTGTAGTTTGAAACAATGCATGCAACTCCATCAGTCTTCGTTCAACCGGAGGATTATTGTACTTGCTGGTGTACTTGTATGAAACTGGCTGATGATATGTTGTAGCTGAAAACATACCTGCCAACACATGCGAAAGACAATGCACTTTTAATGGAACTTTTTGGATTGTCAACAGCTGCGGTATTAGCATGGGGTGGAGCTGTGTCATGACCAAAAGGGAGGGACAGTCAAGCAGTTTAAAATGGCTGCACGGTGTCTGTGTTCATTTACAAAGCAATTACTCGCATATTAACACAAAAACAAGATGATATGCAGTTTAGATGCTAAACATACATGTTTCAGGCTTATTTCTTGAGTGGTCCTCGTTAGCAGCCTCATTAGTCACTACATCCACAAATCTCCGATGGTTCCGCTGTGATTTTAGTGCTGTTTGATTTTGGAAACGTACAAAATTAAGATGACAACTTGAAATGTGTGTACACCCAGATTTCCAGGATAAGAAGCTGTTCAGTGAAGAAGGGAGAGAAAGTAGTGCAGAAGAACTGTTCCACCCCAGCAGTAAACTTCTAGCAGATGTGAAAACTGCATTTTCCTGTACAGCCTCTGTCTGTCAGGGATCATTTTGAAAAAGTCCGCTAGCTAAAATGTGACCCACACAATGAAGGTGTGGAAATATCTCGTCAAGCTGAACTAAGACTTGCACTTCACAGATTATTCACAAACATCTACACTCCCTCTCTTATGGGCTCAACACACCGGGAGCAACGTCGCTTATGCTCCATTTATTTCCTATGGAACCTCTGCGATGAGGCGAAAACCGTAGTTTTCCAGGCAAGCGACAGGCGACATTCATGCATGTGAAATTTCAGTCTCGTTCACATACGAGTGCACACGGAGGCTTGCCACGCGATAAAAAAAAAAAGTTGAAAAATGTTCAACTTTTGTTGCCGTCGCGTGGGACTACAACCAATCAGTGAGGGGTTCATTTGACTGACCAATGAGATGAGCTCAGATTGGGCAGTACCAGTACCGTTTACACTGTGACCAGTTTCAACAATGGTAAAAAACATCATTTTAGCTGTGCCCAAGTTTTTTTTTTTCGATGCTTTACAGGATGTAGGATTGTTGTCTTATTTTGTTGAGTAAAGTTAGCAGCAAGATTTCAGTTACATCCCGCAAAATTTCCAGTGACACTTGGGAGAATCGTCATCCGTCACACCTGGGTCACAGTCTCTTTTATATACACTCTATGGTAACAGTTCTACTTTTAAAAAGCCGAAATTCCCTCAAACATACAAACCAATGAAACTTCTCAGAGACAAGCAATCCGACAGCGTGATATGCGACACTGCGGTTTTATTTGGGAGGCAGTGAGCATCGCCTGTTGCTGTCATTTGTCGCTCCCCGTGTGTCCAGCCCATTAGACCTTAAATGTTACTTAAATTGTTACTTCTGAATTGTGCAACTAGCTTTGTTTTTATCCAGACTGCTCCTGACATGTCTTAGAAACGGTTTTGCAATGCATTGAAAATGGATTAATGCTGTTTATCGTGTGCTCTAATTGAGAAGTAATGTATGTTTTGCTACAGCCTAATAAAGGCATACAGAATACCAGCAATACTTTTTATATTAACTGATTTAGTTTTAGAAAATATCGATAGTGGCTGATATTCCTTGGTACCAGAGTTGGATCGGTATTTCTTTAAATATAATCTTTGTAACTCCCACCTGTCTTGTCCTTTGGGCCGCTGGGTCTAAACCAAGCCAGCATTTGGACAACCCAAATCATTATGGTGTTCTCTTGGAAATGCATTTTGTTACCGAGTTAACTTTGAAGTGATGTTTGTCGCCACATCTGGCAGATTCCACACCAATGAGGCTGGAAACATGGACTCACAATTTCTCATTATGTCTTTAATAAGCACAAAGCAATGTGGACAAAATCAGACTCTGTTTCCTTTCCAACATATTCAGAAATATCTAAACTGTTGCACAAAACAGGTGTTTAAAATGCGCACACACACACCAAATTGCTTTTACTAGCTCTGTACATTGTTTTAGACGTTGTACATCTGAAAAATCCAGGTTTGAACTTTAAACCCATCTTCGCTCTGCATGTTGATGGTTCAGAACCAGCATTGGCTCTGTGGTCTCGTTGTGGATACTGGATGTTTCTCCAGTGTTCCCATTAACAATGCTTCCTGTCAGCTCTTTCTTCAGCTTTAGATCAGTTCATTCAAGAATACTATTGTTTTCTGGATTTCATTAGCAGGAGCAACAGTGTTGTGACTTTTTTACAAGTGCAAATTTAATTTTTACGACCTCTGTGAAGGTCTCTGGCCCCCCACCCCCCTCTCTCCCTAGTGGGGTGGCCACTAAGGCCTCTTGAGCCGTGTTTCCACAGCTAATTTTCTTGCAGCAGCTGTGATTATATGTGCGTGAAAAGCCACATGCTCTATTTCGCCATGGCAACTGCAACAGAGACATTTTAAAAGCTATTTCGCTTTCAGTTTCTGTATTCAGGTGCAGAAACTGCTCGCCAACAACCACCCCCCCCACCCCCTGCCATTTTTCAGACATTTTCAGAAGTCAATCTCTGGCTGAATTACAATATTGATGGATATTTCAACATCTTGACTGTATTTTTCTTACTTTTCTATTATTTAGTTTTGGTGGCTGAGAATTTTTTTCTGCCTACATACACACACACACACACACACACACACACACACCGGCATGACTTCTAAAGCCAAATAATGACTCCACTCCAGGAGGGCCGAACTCAAATGAATTTGGGCCAAGCTAGGTCACTTGGCCTTAAATTGTTTAAGACCTTTAAAAAACAAGAGTCTGTGTTGCTATGGTGACCAAGCACATACCTCTCCTAAAATCCGCTGTGCTTGGTGAGACAGCATGATCTTTTTTTTTAATGTGATCTCATTCTTATGTTAAGACTTATGTTAAGGCTTTAATGCGAACACAGATCCCCTCTCTGACATAATCATAAACATGTTTACATCCCAGAACCTGGAGGAGTTTTGTTTAGATTTATCCCCAGCCAGAAATCTTTAGTTGGGTGCATCATTTTGAAATGAATTCATATTGAAAATGTGACTGGCTTTAAAGCATGACATGAAAACTTAATCAGTCCAACTTCTTACTCGCCTTTGTTTTTTCCTGCGCTGCAGGAGTAAAGCACTAATCCTTTTGTTCCACCAAACACCAAAAGCGCTGCAGCTTTACAGCTGATTGCGGTAACTCAGTCGGTGTGGTTCCACCAGCTGCACTGCCGTGTACATCCGAAGCGTCCCAGAGGCACCATCACTTTGAATCCACGCCAATCCAGAGCAAAGCAGACTCGTCCAGACTCTGGATTGTATTTTACTATGAAACATTAACATTTGCCATCACAGTCTCACTTGATACTTCCCAATGAAGCATTTATCTTAGAGGAGGAAAGCTGCATCCTTTTGCGTCGCTTTAACACCACACATTCCTTCAATAGACAAACAGCAACTTCTTTGCTGGTTAATGCTACAGTTACAGTTACTACACTATCACATGATGATTCAATCCTCGCTGGATTAAGGGTGAATCCCATTTCACCACTTGGCCCTACACCTACGTTTTGCACGTTCACGTGTAGAGGTAGGGGTGTTCTAATTCCTATGAGGACAGAGGGGAAGGGGTAAGTGACAGGTAAGTGACATTTTTTTAGGAGTACACTTGAAACCAAGGGGTATGAAAAATTTCCCAGAATACCTTGCAATTTACCAACGTGATGGCTACTGCCAAGTCTAAAGAAGTTCACAAATGTATTTTCTCCACTGAAAAGTTTTTTAAAATTATGACAAATGTTGATTTGTGTAGTTTAACATCATTTTAATATGTAGTAGTAAATCTCTTAATAAAATGCACACGGAAAAAAGTTTCTAGCTCCAGTTGAAGCTCCAGTAATGTAGCATACTGAACGTTAGCGGGGCTCTGTAGCGAGACATGCTTATCTACTCTGGTAACATTATTAATTTTTTTTTTTTGCCGCTTTGCTGCTGGCCGTTAAGGGGTGTCCCAAATCGGAGGGCTAACTTTTCAGCCCTACCACTTGTAGCTCTGTTTGAAGGGGTGAGGGGCAAGGGGTAAGAATGAGAAATGGGATTGGGCCTTAGTGTACTGAGAAAGACACTTCTGCAACCCTTCTACATTCAGTATGAGGACATCAGGGCCATGTGTCATGTTATGTAAAGAGTTGTCATGTAGCTAAAACAAACTGATGCTCTCATTTTCTTCAGCCTCCAAGCGCTTAAAAAAGTTTTGGACTTCGGCAAAAATACTTTATCAGTTTCCCCAAATTAAAGCATCTGTTTAAAAAATGATCCAGGGAGCTAAATGTTTAACATATGTGTGGTTTAAAGCAACAGCATGCCACTGTCCAACCTTTGATTGGCATTTGATTTGTTTTGATGACACTGATATTCATTATACATTTTCCTGGAGCTGTCGTAACCTCACAGCATCCCAGGGAAGAGCAACTGAATCTCACTTTATGTACTAGATATAAACACGTTTTGGATGCACACTAACTGATCCAACAGATGGACATTATGAGGAGAAGCCAGTAAATAAAAGAGACGGAACCAGAAATAAATCACAGTTACAAAAGCTGAACAAGGTCTATGTATAGGGCTAGGGGTATATCTCCGAACGCCCCAATCCTCCAATAGACAATAATATAAAGACGCACATGTTCCATCACAAAGCTCCACCTGGTGTCCAAATTTTGAACCAGCCCAGTATGACATGACATGACCTTTTATTTGCACTTGATTTGAGGTCAATGAGACAAATAGTTCTAGAGATATAGCCAAAAATATGATTTTTTTGTGAATGAAGCGCCACCTGGTGGGGAAACCATAAATCTGAAAATTTGAGCCAGGTCGTCCACTTTGGGACCTAAACGTGTATACTAAATATCAAAATCCAATCGTGAAAATTTTTATTTCGATCACATGAAGGACATCTGCTGGAGGTGGTGGTCGTGATGAAACCGTTATATCCGCGACACTCCGGGTTCGGGGGTATAATTAGGCTTCATTAGGTAGTGCTAACGTCCAAAGATCTACCAAAGCTCAGCAGTACTGCTTTAAAACTATCATCAGGAAAGTACAAATTACTTCTACATGAATAAGTATTTATAACGGTAAACTTAAGAATAATTTTATCATGAAATGTGTTTTATGACAAACAATGTTTTCAAACCAGAGTCAGACTGGCTGAATAAAACCGCTGCTGTTTACTAATCTGAGATAAAGTAGCACGGCTTTGCTGCTGCAGCAAAAAAGGGGAGACGTCTCCAGCTCCTCCAGCCTCGCCAACACATTCTGAAAAAAAAGACACGCTAATATCTGCAACACGACTGACTTCCAGATTTATGAGTGTGGTGTGCGGAATAGAAGGCTGCCAGGCGTGGGAAGTTTGTGGTGCCAGGCAGCACGAGGCAGATGCTGCGTACATGAAATACACAAACACCAAAACACAGCTGGCTTATGTTT
This sequence comes from Pseudomugil tenellus, assembly GCA_037177515.1. Classification (NCBI taxonomy): domain Eukaryota; kingdom Metazoa; phylum Chordata; class Actinopteri; order Atheriniformes; family Pseudomugilidae; genus Pseudomugil; species Pseudomugil tenellus. Next base: position 16,294,478 of record JBAMHX010000024.1, on the reverse strand, counting down.
TTCAGCAAATGTTATTTCAGAGAAATGAATTTTAGTTATTTCTTCAGAAATGTGCCTTTTTTATGAGCAAACAGAAAGCGTTTGCTGCCCCTACACCTCAAGCGTAAAAATGAATTTTATTGAGTTTCTATCAGTTTACAAATTGACTCCATCCAAAAGTCATCAAAATCTGCCTTTCGGTGCTTCGTATAAATGATAACAAGAGCGCTCTGCGCAATCTCTGTTGCAAAAAAGTTTAAACAGAAAGTTGTCAGACGCTCGGCTAAATCTCATAACGTAGAAAAGCAGGAGGCCCGAGGATATTTAGAGTTTTAATAATTAATTCTATTAACTTACTATTTCATTCGTTAGTCACATTTGGTTATAAATAGTTGAACATGCTGTTGAATCAAGAACGTTAACTTTCAGAGTTACTTCTTCTGCTTTTACTAACTAACTAACTAGTATTTCTTTTGAAAGTAACATGCCCACAGGGCGCATATGTCCAACAACACAGCTCCATCGCAGATATGTCATGTACATATGGGAGAAGCTTGCTTTGATGCTGCGCGATGGCGTGTGGGATGTGGTGACAGCTCTCAGATGTACTCAAACATGCGTACATATGCACACTTCCCCCAGAACACTTTATTCACCAGCGCGACTATGAGCAGTTTCAGAGGTGCTTTCTCTGCTTCAGACTGATCCCTCTTGGTTCTTTCAGCATCGTAATTATTGCAGGATTAATTCATCACTATCACTTTTTACTAATACTGATGGAACTTCTTCATCTGGCAGAGTCCACTGATGATCTGAGTCATCAGGTCAACACACACACCTATGTACTCTTAGTCATACAGAGTAATGAGTACACAGAGGGCATTTCTGGCCTTTCAGCCCTCATATGGAAACGGTATCAAGGGCGCTTATTTGCTCTAACACACATTTGTGACAAGGTTACATGAATTCTATTATCCTCGCTACACACACAGATTCATGTGAGTCCTGTAACATGGCGCTTGCAGGGCCACCTGAAGGTTGCACATACAACCCGCCCCCAAATAAATCCAGGCATACACACGTTGGTCTATGTCAGTCCGTTCCCATGTGCAGAGAATGAATCATTTTATAAGCCGCTGTGTGTAACCGCTGTGTGTAACCGCTGTGTGTAACTGTTATGGTCAGGGGGTGGTGAGGAGGTAATAAGGACCCAAATGCAGGAGGGAGGAGGCCGGCAGAATCCACTTGAACAGATTTATTCCAGACTAAACTTCAAACACACTGTAGACGGTGACCCTCACCGCAAACGAACTAATGATCCACCACCGACAAAAGAAACTCAGGTTCTTAAATACAAAGAACAAAAACTCAAAACAGGTGAACACAATCAAACCCAGGTGCTCTAACGAAAAGGTACATCGGGAAACAAGGAACTCAACAAAATAAGGCAGGAAACTAAAAACCATCACAGAACCACCACATCATAACAGTAGCCTCTGCCCCCACCTTCAAGGACCCCCGGGCCCGGAGGTGGCACCAGGCCCTGAGGCCGCATTGACACAAGTCCAGCTTCAGGGACCGAGACTGGGCTCGGGCGGTGGGCCCGGAGACCACAAAGACAGGGTTGCGGCGTATTCGGGGGCAGGTTTCAGGAGGTGAAGAGGAGCGTCCTGGCCCTGGGACCTCCCCTGCGACAGAGACCACAGGTAGAGCAGGAGCGTCCCGTTCTTGGACCTCCTCTGAAACTGGGTCAGGTGGGGGAGCTTCCTGGCCCGGGACCTTCTCAGAGACTGAGTCGTGGAGGGGGGGCGTCCCATCCTGGGAACAACTCGAAGACGGAGTCCTGGAGAGGGGCGTCCCGGTCTGGGAAAGCCTCGACGCTGGGAACCACTGGAGAATGAGGAGCGTCCTCTCCCGGGACCACCTCGGAGTCAGTACACGTCAGAGGCTACAGAGCCTGGAGAGACTTCGTGGGACACTCCTGGGTTGCAGGCGGTGGCGTGGAGCGCTGCTGGGAACCTAAAAACCAACACAGAACCACCACATCATAACAGTAACCGGCGTGTGTAACCGTCCTGTGTAACCGTCCTGTGTAACCGCCGTGTGTAACCGGCGTGTGTAACCGTCCTGTGTAACCGCTGCGTCTAACCGCCACGTGCAACCGCCGCATGTAACCGGCGCGTGTAACCGCTGTGTGTAACCACCCCTTGTAACTGCCGCATGTAACCGGCGCGTGTAACCGCTGTGTGTAACCACCCCTTGTAACCGCCGCATGTAACCGGCGCGTGTAACCGCTGTGTGTAACCACCCCTTGTAACCGCCGCATGTAACCGGCGTGTGTAACCGGCGTGTGTAACCGTCCTGTGTAACCGCTGCGTCTAACCACACCTTGTAACCGCCGCATGTAACCGGCGCGTGTAACCGCTGTGTGTAACCACCCCTTGTAACCACCCCATGTAACCGGCGCGTGTAACCGCTGTGTGTAACCACCCCTTGTGACCGCCGCATGTAACCGGCGTGTGTAACCGTCCTGTGTAACCGCTGCGTCTAACCGCCACGTGCAACCGCCGCATGTAACCGCCACGTGCAACCGCTGTGTGTAACCGCTGTGTGTAACTGTTATGGTCAGGGGGTGGTGAGGAGGTAATAAGGACCCAAATGCAGGAGGGAGGAGGCCGGCAGAATCCACTTGAACAGATTTATTCCAGACTAAACTTCAAACACACTGTAGACGGTGACCCTCACCGCAAACGAACTAATGATCCACCACCGACAAAAGAAACTCAGGTTCTTAAATACAAAGAACAAAAACTCAAAACAGGTGAACACAATCAAACCCAGGTGCTCTAACGAAAAGGTACATCGGGAAACAAGGAACTCAACAAAATAAGGCAGGAAACTAAAAACCATCACAGAACCACCACATCATAACAGTAGCCTCTGCCCCCACCTTCAAGGACCCCCGGGCCCGGAGGTGGCACCAGGCCCTGAGGCCGCATTGACACAAGTCCAGCTTCAGGGACCGAGACTGGGCTCGGGCGGTGGGCCCGGAGACCACAAAGACAGGGTTGCGGCGTATTCGGGGGCAGGTTTCAGGAGGTGAAGAGGAGCGTCCTGGCCCTGGGACCTCCCCTGCGACAGAGACCACAGGTAGAGCAGGAGCGTCCCGTTCTTGGACCTCCTCTGAAACTGGGTCAGGTGGGGGAGCTTCCTGGCCCGGGACCTTCTCAGAGACTGAGTCGTGGAGGGGGGGCGTCCCATCCTGGGAACAACTCGAAGACGGAGTCCTGGAGAGGGGCGTCCCGGTCTGGGAAAGCCTCGACGCTGGGAACCACTGGAGAATGAGGAGCGTCCTCTCCCGGGACCACCTCGGAGTCAGTACACGTCAGAGGCTACAGAGCCTGGAGAGACTTCGTGGGACACTCCTGGGTTGCAGGCGGTGGCGTGGAGCGCTGCTGGGAACCTAAAAACCAACACAGAACCACCACATCATAACAGTAACCGGCGTGTGTAACCGTCCTGTGTAACCGTCCTGTGTAACCGCCGTGTGTAACCGGCGTGTGTAACCGTCCTGTGTAACCGCTGCGTCTAACCGCCACGTGCAACCGCCGCATGTAACCGGCGCGTGTAACCGCTGTGTGTAACCACCCCTTGTAACTGCCGCATGTAACCGGCGCGTGTAACCGCTGTGTGTAACCACCCCTTGTAACCGCCGCATGTAACCGGCGCGTGTAACCGCTGTGTGTAACCACCCCTTGTAACCGCCGCATGTAACCGGCGTGTGTAACCGGCGTGTGTAACCGTCCTGTGTAACCGCTGCGTCTAACCACACCTTGTAACCGCCGCATGTAACCGGCGCGTGTAACCGCTGTGTGTAACCACCCCTTGTAACCACCCCATGTAACCGGCGCGTGTAACCGCTGTGTGTAACCACCCCTTGTGACCGCCGCATGTAACCGGCGTGTGTAACCGTCCTGTGTAACCGCTGCGTCTAACCGCCACGTGCAACCGCCGCATGTAACCGCCACGTGCAACCGCTGTGTGTAACCGCTGTGTGTAACCGCCGCATGTAACCAGCGTGTGTAACCGGCGTGTGTAACCGGCACGTGTAACCGGCGCGTGTAACCGCCGTGTGTAACCTGCGCGTGTAACCGCCGTGTGTAACCTGCGCGTGTAACCTGCGCGTGTAACCGTCGCGTGTAACCGTCGCGTGTAACCGTCGCGTGTAACCGTCGCGTGTAACCGCCGTGTGTAACCGCCGTGTGTAACCGCCTTGTGTAATCACTGGGATGTCGTCATACTCGCACTGCAATTTATCCTCTTTTCGTGGCCGCTTTTCATTATTTTTCTGCTGTGCGAATCAGCAGAGAGGAGCAGATTCCCTTACCCCCCCTCCCCCCCATAGTCCTCTAACTGCTCATTTAAACAGGAAGTCGCATCACGCTCCACGTGGATCTTACTCTGTCCTGATATTAAAGCCTTAAAACAACTTCATCGCATCCAAACATGTCTGACTACAAACTTCCCTCAAATTGGAAATCCTGACTTGGTGTTTGTGGAAATTGCCCCAAACCGACGGATACTTTCCTGGGAATTAAATTACTTCTCGCCTGAAGAGAGAAAAACTCTTTCAGACTCAGACTACGGCAAAGTCAGAACACAGAAAAGGATTTTGCTTCTGCTCACCCGTCTCTCTACTTCCATCCGTTATCGTTCTGTCTGGAAGTTTCTGGTGAATGAAGCTAAATAATAAAGCTTCCAGTTAGTTCCAGACATGTTTTAATCTATACAAAGTGTGTATGTGTGTGTATATCACAGATATTAATCTATACAAAGTGTGTGTATGTGTGTGTTTATCACAGATATTAATCTATA
>JBAMHX010000024.1:16263304-16281207 GCA_037177515.1 Pseudomugil tenellus | reverse complement strand
CCTTGTTGAATCTATGCCACGAAGAATTGAGGCAGTTCTGAAGGCAAAAGGGGGTCCAACCCGTTACTAGCATGGTGAACCTAATAAAGTGGCCGGTGAGTGTATAGTCTCTGCAGTACTGAGGTTCTCTGGCAGGCTGTTCCAGAGACGGGGGCCATAGTGAGGAAACAAGGCTTCACCATAAGTCTTGGTTCTCACAGAGAGAACAACTGAAAGACCGGTACCAGAGGACCTCAAGGTCCGAGATAGGAAGCTGCTTTGGGGCCGAAAACTCTCCAATCTGAGCTTCACCAAACTCCCCAGATGTCTCCGTGTAGATGCATCAAATTGGCAAAAGTTCCTTCTTCATATCTGGACGTCTTCACAGGACAGCAGCTGACAGAAATGAGCGGCGGCGTGGCCTTTACTCCCCGCTTCTTCCCTGCTGTAGTTTAATCTGCTGTGACAGATGAAAGCCGGTTGCTGCTTATTGATCTATGTGCTGTTATGTCCCAGAGTGCTTGCACATGTAAACATGCAGACACCAATATTAAAGACACAAGTCTCTTCACAACCTTTTCCATCAGCAAGCAGGATGTAAAATTCACAACACTGATGTTTTACCCCTCAAACATGAATGGGGGGGTTGGAACATGGGTCAGCCGCCTATGAACACATAGGAAACTTTCCAATCTTTTCAGAAGTGAACCAGTGGGGACAGAAAGAGGAGCTTATATCGTGTTTTTTTCTAAATAAATTGCAAAAAAGTTATTATTACAGACTGGCAGGAATTCTTCAGTCATTAGAAATATGAGCAGCTATCTGAAAAAACTTATACACTCAAAGTGAAGAGCTGTGTTATGAAGCCTGGCAGAATTTACCCACAGTTCATCAAAAAATTTCAAATTCCAGACAGCTAAGAGAGTGAAATTACATGCTCCGTGGGACTGCATTCCCATTCTCCTTGTTGGAATGGTGAAAGTTATTTCCCATCACAACTTTTCAGCAATATATGGCCCGAGGGCTTAAATCCACTTTGGCTTGATTCAGTCAAATTACTTCAGAGTGGAGCTGAGGACTGAGTGTACATGAGAAACTGAAGCAGTGAACAATAAAACCTGTATCCTTGCTTTGAAAATTGCCTTCTCGCCAGACTCATGTAGTAACTGCAATGATTTATAAAACAGATATATAGAGATAAGTAGAATGTTTTGGTTTTTTAACTGTATTTTATTTGTATTTCTGGTAATATGTAACTATTTTTCCACATTTATCAACCACTTAATTAAGCTGCTTGTACTAGATTGGATGGTGTTTGGGATGCTTTTGCATCAGTGTTTCTGATTCAAGTCAAATCAAATCAAATCTGTGTTAGCCCAAGAGAGAATCGGTCGGACTCGGGTGATGTTTTTAAGATGGTAAAAACCTATTTTTGTAATGTTTTGTGTGGGATAAAAGTCAGCTCAGAGTCAAAGATAACAACCAGGTTTCTTACTTGTGGAGATGGATTAAAATACCGTGCTTGTAATTTAGGTAAATGTTTCTCTCTCTGGGCTTCTGGACCAATGACTAAAACCTCAGTCTTCTCCTGGTTAAGCTGTAGAAATTTTTTTGCCATCCAGGATTTGATGTCTAAAATGCAGTTAAAAAGTGCATCGTCTCATCAGGAGACATGGAGATGTAAAGCTGCGTATCATCTGCATAGCTGTGAAAGTTAATTCCATGCTTCCTGATTACACTGCTAAGAGGGAGCATGTACAGATTAAAAAGCAAAGGACCTATAATGTAACCCTTAGTTTGTCTTAGTTTGTTTGCTCAGTAAGCCCAGTTTGTTGGGATGGTGGAAGTGCACAATGAAGAAGCTAATTTTGGTTCACATCGGTTAACTTTAGATGCTCTGATAGAAGTACAGTCAACCAGTGACCACTGGTGTTTGATGCTGATCCATGTTTTACTTATTTTGGGTGGAAACAGATTTTGCAATGCAATAGATGATCAATGTTTCTTCTTTGTTATTTGTCGTTCCTTCACTAAGGTACAGCAGTTCTTGAGCGATGCTTCTGGTCAGGAGAAAAATATGTTTTTCAAAAGTTCTGGTTCACTTGACTGAGTGCAATGTGAAAGCAAACTGGAACCAGTATGTTGCAACTCCTACCTGAATCAAGTCCTCAGTCATACAGAGTCTGAACGCACCATTAACCAATGCTTAGTTTGTACTAAGGGGCTAGGAGTGTCAAGATATTTTCTTGGGTGGGGGTGGGGGGGGGGCAACTATGCGTTGAAACAAGACTTAATGGATGCATGATGTTTACAACAGATTCTTACTCTCCTATCTAAATGCAGCTGAAACAGAGACTCATGACACCAGGCAACATTTTTTCAGTCTCCTTTTGTCCAGTTTTGGTCAGTCTGAGTAAATTATAGCCTCAGTGTCCTGTTCTTACCTGACAAGAGATGCTCCAGGTGTGATTTTTTGCCTTTTGGCTTTATTGACAGAGGTAACCTTGGTAAGCCGTACACCAAAAAACCTAAAACAATGTACTTTATGTTATCTGTAGAGTAAATGGGACCTGCATTGTAAATGTTGGTTAGTTGATATTGGTTCTTCATTCTCACTTCAAGTTGAACTTAAATGTAACGTAAAAATATGAGCCACTAAGATTTTAAGCTCAAACCTTTATGGACACTTTTAATTTGCACTTTTAATGCACAGTTAATTTTCAAATGCTAGAACTGTAAAGAGAAGTAGACACACACTTGGTCAGGCTCCAGAACCACCAGTCCTCCTCTTCCCTATAGGGTCCACGGTTGTTGGGAGAGAAGCAAAAAAAAGTTGATGTATCCAATTGTGGGCCTGACGTCAAGGTGCCTCCCATTATGGCGCTGAGCCCGTTGACAGAGCGAGCCATCTGGCCCACAGTGAAACAGCGACAGGCACATCCATTCGTTGCCCTGCCCTTTGGGCCCACAGCCAGTAAGACAGACTGGGAGAGCTTACAGGGATCAGCACCCCTCACTTGCCAAGCTGGCACATGTTTTGACCATTTTAACATTCAATGGGGTCAATAACGTGAATGACTTATTTTATTTAAAGCTTTGGATTCCAGTCAGTCACAGCTTTATCCTGACTTGTATTAGAGCCATGAAAGATGTACTTTCACATAGCTGTGTGTCATTTTCTTCTAAAACCAGCACATATAAGAAGTTTTGTCTCAACATCATGCCATTGATCATATACCTCAGATGAATGCACAATCGCTGTTTCTCTGCATCTCTATCACATCCTGCTGTCACAGTGAAGAATGCCTGAGAGACGCATTGCTGGCTGAGCAGTCAAGCAGGAATGATGGCAAAAAGGCAAAACTAGTAGGAGAGTTTACACACCCTCCGGCCAACTTAGTTATGGTTGACAAAGGAACGCACATGCATATTTATGACGGGAATTGGGTGATGATTAAGTGTTGGAAACCAAAATCAATGAGTAAAGTTAAAATAACTGTTTTTGCATCTTAACTAAAAAGCTCTTTTTTCCCATTGATTGGATCCGATTGAAAAATTCCACCAAAATGTCTTCCCTTGAAGCTAAAATAAACTTCTTCCAGCAATTATGACATTTAGCATGTGCCCTGCTCTTGTGTCCGACATTTTTCCTCCACTAAAAGGTGCTGTTCTGTGGCCATACAGCTGACACAATAGCTATTAAACTAAATTGTACTCTTCTTTCCCCATCAAGCCTTTTAGCCATCCTAACAATGGGCTTCTACAAAAGGCAATTTTAGTCTGATGATTGATTTCTCCACCACTTTGGTTCTGACATAAATATCTTGAGTGCAATACTTTGATTTGATTTCAGTTTAAATGTAATAATGACACAGGAATTGGAAGGAAGAAAAAAGAAAACCTCATGACATTATGATATTTGGTCAGGTTTTTAGTATACAGGCTAATCCCTTTAGCATGAATGTATGACTCAAGTCCAACATTTGTCTTTATCCTGACTGGGATATTTTGTTAGATAGCAAGAGCCCATCCATCCATCCGTCCATCCGTCCGTCCATCCGTCCGTCCATCCATCCATCCATCCATCCATCCATCCATCCATCCATCCATCCATCCATCCATCCATCCATCCGTCCGTCCGTCCATCTATCTTATATTTTCATATAATATTTAGTAGTTATATATTTAGTTACTAATAATACATAATTTATGTATTTTAAGTTTCACCATCACTTTTTTTGTTATTATGATAATGTGTTCTAAAACTAATACATTACCAGTTGTGGAAACTTTGGACGCCTGGACAAGACTCTTGGCTGGGTATAAGGAGTTGGGAATGGGAACACATTGTTCAGCCTTCAGATTCGGAGTAAACTTATCACCAATGCTGGATGTAAAGCCCTGTTTCCACTAACCAGACTGGGACAATATGCATTGTTTTCTATTACCATGAGAGAAAAAATGGGAAGGGTCCCAAAAACTCATACTTTTTTGCAACTCTTCATTGGGGTCCCATTCTAATTGATCCCACCTTAAAGTTTAGTTTAGTTCGGTTTATTGGTTGAGAGAATAGTCACTTCACTGTCACACTGCTACGATATCTCTCTTCTATACAGCTAGCAGATAAGGATATGGTTAACCTTAGAAATCTAAAAGAGATCAGACATGAACAAATCCAACCTTGAGCCAGATGTCTTGGTGCAAACAGGCCCATTGAATCACACTGCATTGCATTTTTTACTAAAACAACACAACACATTTGTATTGTGACCTGTTCCTTGCATCACACCATGGCTCCACCATTACACCCAGTAGTAAAATGGGTTTTTATGAGCTCTATAACCATTTGAGCTGATGTACTGTGTGTTGTGAGAACGTTTTATAACAGCAAGTATATAAGTTTTCAGCTATTCATGTTACAAAAGCTCTTCTATGGGATCAAACCTCAAGTGTCAGACACATAGAAGAGTCTTACTCTCTTCAGCTCAAACTTAAACAGTAGAAAAGGAAGTCAGACCAAAGTTTTGGAGCATCACAGGATTTTCTGTCAGTGGCTTTGGCTATTATTCTGCTGTGATCAGTCAGGGGGGAATGAAAGTCAACAGTAGAGGAGAAAGTCCACAGACAACAACCTTCTTATCACATGTTTCTCAAGTGAAATTGTTTGTTGAAAAACAAACAGTCTTGTAAAATGTAACTTAAAAAATAACACATTTTAATATAAAGTGCTTAAAATAAGAAGCAAAAACCATCAGAGAGCTTGTCAAGTTCATGTTACAATCCACACACCCGCTACTGGTGAGATGATGAGAAACTTCATCTTCACCATCTACTGCAAATGACGTTAGTAAAGCAGACACAAAACAGGAAGTGGTCCATATGTCTGCAGCCTAAATAAGTCCTCATTATATTTACACAGAAAGAGTACCGTACAATGTACACAGACCATTTTTGCAACGAATCAGAAGTCAATTATGTGGAAAATGAGTTTGTGTTTGCTCCATTAAACATTAAGAATAACAATGTTGTCGTGCAGTAGCTGTATGTTTATACAGTCTGCTGTCAGAGCCAACAAAGTGGACATGCTGATGGAGTTTTTCCCCCTCCCATCCGTTCTCTTAGTCAGATATGGAACAGAAGGCTCTCTGTGACATTTACCCACAATCCTGTTCTTCACACCACCACCAACTGGACTCCCACTCTCTCCGAGTGAAAAGGGAAGATTGTTTCAACAGTTTGTTTAGATACAGAGCAGAAAAATAAGCCACCTGCTGATTAAAAATGGCTGAACGCTGTTACCAGCGCGTGGGGATGTGAATGAAGAGGCTGACAAGCGGACAGAAACAGGAGTGGTTAATGAGTGCAGCGAGAAGCAGCTGTGCCCACCTGGCTACACAACATGCCTGGCAGTCCCGGATGATTCTCAAAGTCACGCACAATGAGGGTTAAGCCAATGCCGCGCCCATTTCTAACGACTTAGTGTGACTTGTGTTAATCTGACGTGGAAATTTAAGCCAACCTCCTGGGATTCTTGTGATCGCACCTCTGCTGCTTTATGTTAAAGTTAGCTCAGTTCCCAGGAAGACCACCTCCTTGGAAGCTGGTGGGATTATGATGTCAGCATTTTCACACATACCAATCTTTAGGTTCGCACCAACAAAAAGAGTTTAGAAAAGTCTCTTTGTTGTTTTAAGCATAACAGTTTATCAATTCTCACATAAAAATATGGAGGAAATGATCAAATAAGTCTTGATGAATGAGTTGCAAACCACTCAAATAATGTTTCTTATGCTAATCAATCAGGGAGCAAAAGTCACAAATGGAGTTAAAAGGAATCTGGAATCCTGACTGGGAGGAGCATCCCAGTGTTTTCCCATAGATACTTCACTACATACACACACACACAGAGTCTCCATCACCCTGGTGTAAGGAGTGAGACATCACGACACCAATATCACACTAATATCAAATTAACCCCTTAATGTAACATATTTGATACAAACCCTTTCTGAAACATTTTGCACCACTTTATGGTAGAAACTTTATTCAAAACCCAGTTGCATCCTATATGATACTGGTCTCTTGCTCTCTAATGAACACCAGAAAGCAGAGGACTATATATTATAATATTTTGACCTAACACGTGGTAATAAATGGTAAATTGTTGATTTTTTTCCAGATTTTCTAATGGGCCATAAAAAGATCTCAAATTTTAAAAGTGAGTTTTATGGGCAGCTGTTCTTATTTCAGACATTAAGGGGTTAATACAATAAAAACAATGTCCAATTTTATTCTCAGTATCTTTTTCAAAAAGCACTGAAATCTAAGTTAATGCAAAAAAAAAAAATCTGTTTCAGAAGTGTGAGGTCCATCATATCCAAGAAAAAGTATTTCACTTGATTTTCCTGTCTACCACCCCCCCTTTCCACACACACACACACACACACACACACACACACACACACACACACACACATACCCCAGACTTGCTGAAATTGTAGCAAAACCATATATATTACACATAAAGTTCAGAGTTCCTGCTAACTTACTTAAAGTTTCTTTTAGCTAGCGAAGCAATTTGTAGTGTGGCATGGCGACCGTTTCCCACTGTCATCACAACACTTTGCCCTCACTTCTTTGTTGCATCAATAAATCCCCTGAGAAGCAACAAATGCAAGAGCTGAATTTAACTGAATCTGCTTCCAAACCACCTCTACCTCTCAGATACACTTACATTTTGATTCAACTAATGATAACAAGCACAATGAAACATACTCAATGCAACAGTGTGAATGTGCTGCAACTACATACCAAGAGCTGCTGGAAAAAGCAGCCTGCTATCATGACATGCACACTAAAAAATACACCGGATAAAGTCAGGTAGACATTTTACCTTCCTGCCTGTCAATCAGCATTCTTTCTGACAACCGTTGACTTGCTTTAAAGCATGGCAGCTTCCATGCATGCAATCACTGCGGATTTCTACACTAATGGCGTCATTTCACCAGGCAATAAACTGTGGGGTAACGCTAGCACTCAAGATGCTAGCTGACAACACACTTAACTGACAGATAATGACATGATGTGGATCCCTAAAGCAGCTGTGTGGTAAAACAGAGGGTCTGCAATCTGTTTAAATATAAATATTTCCAACCTTTTCCTGGAAGAAAAGAAAAATAAATGTTTGCGATGAATATTTTGGTTCAGTGAGTCCAGCTCACACACATCCTGGAGTCGGATGGTGGTTCACTTAGAAGGAACAACAAATGAACGATGGCATTTACCAGGATACACATGTTAAATAAGAGGATCTGTCACTGCATCTCTCTGTGAGTAAACCTCGAGCACAATGTACTTGTACAAGCCAGAAGTACATCAGAATATGAAGGAATGAATGAAAGTGAACTTCTGATTAGAGCACAATCATGACAGCATTGCAACGCAGTACAATGACTTTGCTTTTATTCCTTATTTTATATATTATTCTGTGTGCTTCCAAGTTACCAGGTGCAGACGTGGGGAGTTTGGTCTAACTGAGGCAGAAAACATCTGCTTTGGATGTTGCCTTGTGCTTAAATGCTGATGGTGTTTCTGCACATTATGGGAAATGCATGGGAGGGGTGGGGTTGGGGGTCCAAACTTTGTTGTATGTGTGAGAAACTCCATGTTTTCTTAGAGGTGTTAGAAACAACCAATGGATACCTCCAGCTGCCTGGTCAACTAATGTTTCAAATACTGAAATGCTCAAATCTGGTCTTCTAATGATGTAACAGCACAAAACATCTGAAAAGGTTCAGACTCATGCCCTTCAGAGTTGTAATATTCTCAACTTTTAGCACTTAAATCCCAGGTATTTATAATCTTCCACCACTTCTCTTATACAGTGATATAGTACTTTACTTCTGTTTCTCCTGCAGTCTGTTTTCTCTGTCGTTTAGTTTGTGTTCAAGATTAGGTGAGTGCTTCAGCACGTCTTAGCTTAAAAAAATATAGCAATGATGACATGGTTGCTTGAAAATATTTTGAGGCAAAAACATTCCTTTAGAATAAAAGTTATGAAACATGTACTTACCTATTTCTTTTTAGCTTTCTGTGATTATTAGTAATAATAATTGGTTTTAAACAGTTTATAATCAAGAAAACATAAAAAAAACACTTATCATTTGTGCTACTACACAAAATTGCTTACACAATAGCTCCATAATACATCATTCTGCTAACCAGCTGCGACTTGCGATTCTGCTTGTCTGATCCAAGAATATCAACCACATGACATCACACATCCATAAGCATAAGCACATGCCATCTTTTTAAATCTTTGCAAAGAAATTCAGCAAGTTATGCAAAAAGTTGTGCACAATTAGTGGTCTCTGCCCATCAGGATGTATTTTGCAGCTGCAACAATTTGCACCAAGATGCCACAGTTTATCCGGGCTACCAGAAAATCCAAACCTAGTCTTCAGAAAAAGAAAACAAAAATCCTCCAGATAAAGTACACCATTAAAATGATGCCCCTGGATCCCCCCCCCCCCCCCCCCCCCCCTCGCTGTGTTTGTGGTGTTTATGACTGCGATTGTATGCCTTTAACATGTCACATTAAATCCATCCTTGTAGTTACCACCATCGGCAAAAATAGAGACAAAGTGATTAAAAGAGGAAAATCCAATCAAACATGCTTCTTATGACAGTGAATGTTCACTGATGAGGTGCTTGCTCCACATATAGGATACAACACAGAAACAATTACCCTCTTGTGTAAAAACACACACACAGTGTGATGCACGTAGACAAATAGCTGCACACACAGTACATATAACAGCAATGCTAATTAAACTAAATGTCTCTTCCAAACAGGCTATTCTTGGCTTTCATCCTCTCCTCAATTAGTCTGAACTTCCCACTGTTGTGTTAGTATTCGGATTAAAAGGAATTATGGAGAAATGTCTATGTTTGAAATCCTTCTTTGCCTTTAGTTTACTGAATCCACCACTGTAGAAGTGTGTATATCGTCGCATATGTGCATAAACAAATGAAACCTCTCCATAGACCCACTGTTTGCGCATCTAAACCTTGCATCACTTCCTCTTGGAGCTGCCCTTTATCTCATACTCCTGAGCTGAGGTCAAAACAAGAGAAAGGGATTCTTTAGAGCTTCTTTCGCTGAGCTTTGACACAGCTTCTCATTACCTTTGGGGCTGGCAACAAAGGTTGGCGCTTGAGTCCTGAAAATAGCTACATGTCTGATGTTTTCTTCATTATCTAGTTAGCCTTGCTGACCTGAATTTAAATCAGCCCGATGGTGCAGTTCTACAGGATATGCAAATGTTAAACTGCTGAACTTTTAAGGTGATTACATGCTCGTGGGGAAAAAAAAGTTCATTAATATGTTAAATCAAACTAACGTAAAGTCATGAATAGACTGGAGACCATTTTGGGACGGTGTAACACCAGCCCTAATATCTGCATGTTAATGCACATCATAGCCATTACAGCAATAGTTAAAGATTTTACATTTTGATTTTAACACTTTAAATGATATAAAAACACAAAAGGGTTCAAATTAGAGATACTATAGAATATTTGTAGCAGGAGGTGTTTACCAGCACCAACTTGTGATCCAAGATAAACTGACGCTGATAACGCAGCAAATAAGGAGGCAATTCATTCTCCCTGGACAGGAACACGTTAGTTACTTAGTTACTCTGCAACCCTACATCCAAAACATAGTTACATGTAAAAAAAACTGAATAAAAGATTTGCTAATCTTAGAAAATAAAACCTTATTTAAAGCGAAGCAGAGAAAACATCAAATGTTGAAAGAGATCTTTCACTATTTTATGAAAAACATCAATTTACCTTAAACTCGGTGGCAGCAACATGTTTCAGAAACAGAAGGTGGGTACTGACAGATTCCTTCTATTCAGGAAGCCAAATCGCTTGTTCCTTGTTTTATGTGAAGTGATTTGCACATTTCTCCTTCCCAATCATCAGGTTCACAATGAGCTTTTCCTCCAATCTTCCACACGTTGGCATAAAAACAGCACGTCTGTCTTCCACTTGGTTTCTCAGGTACTAAAATGCAAAAACAGTCCAGTTAAACCCAGTCTAGTGTGAAGCTCTGCGGCAGCATCATGGAAAACAGTATTAAAATCTGTTAACTCATGCAAGCAGATGTGTCAGATGACCAACACATAGCTTCTCTTACATTAGATTTTGGTTTACTGTCCAGAGAGTGATGCAGTCGTTATTAAAGGGAATAATCAGATATGTTTTCTTTATTTTACAAATCCATAAGTCATCTGTTTTCTAAACTGAGTTGTGCGTAAAATATTTATATGTGTAGAAAAATACATTCTGTAATTAAATTCATATTGTCATGATGTGGACTTATTTGATTGGTTTCCTGCTTTATTTTGTAAGGTTTCCTGTTTTGCTTCTGTTCGTTAGTTCACCTGGGTTTAATTGGGACATCATGTTCACCTGTTTTGTGTTTTGGATCATCGTATTTAAGGCCCTGATTTTTTGTTTTCAAGTTGCCAGATCATTAGTCATCATTGTTGTTTAGTTTTTATCTGTAGTTTGTTAGTTGTTGGCCAAGTTTGAGCAATAAAGTTAAAACTATTTGCATTCCTGCTGCCTACCCTTTTGACTTATTCCAGCTTGGAGGTGCGCTTCGCCTGCATGTAGCTATTCACTATCAAATCAGCCTTCAAGGTTTATTGATTGCTTCTCCTCTGCCTCTGTTTCTCTATTTGTTCTTCGTCACTTCTCCAGGCCTCGGTCCAGGAGGTGCAGCATTGTGAAGTGTGGGTCAATAACGGGCCTCAGATTCATCTAGATTACAGTTTAGTGGTTTATGGGCTGTGGAGAAATGTGTCTACACAATCAAATAGAAAACCTTCCTGCTGTAATTTGCAGTTCCAGCTGATTGAGATAATGTTGATGGTTCACGCTGTGTTGAGCTTTCTCTGCTGGAGAAATGTGCAAAATCTCCCGCTTTGATAGTGTTTCATTTGACTTAAATGGCCTTTTTTTCAGCAAAAATGTGATTTGTAGATTTGAGAGGTCAAGAGAGGATAAAGCAATTTAGTCTTCAACACATGTCGTAAAACCTTTCTGCCCATTTAAATGACTAACGTCCACTTCACATTAATACATCTCCTGTTTCACTTACTGATCGTCGATCAAACATCCAGTTTCCCAGCTTGAATTAAAATCATCCAACATGCCTGTTTGACTAAACCATGAGGGACACCGTTTGTCTGACTTTACAAGCAAAACATATATTAGTTTCTTCACTTCCTGTTGTGGTCAATTTCTTGTCTGTCAATTCGCAGCTGCGTTTCTATTTCTCATCATTTCCATAAAAGCTTCATTCCTTCCCTCTTTATCAGCATCCACTGTCACGGTTATTTGCTAAAATGGATGTGACAGGCCGCGGGCTGTCTTCGTGCTTCTTACACAAGCCCGCTACATATTTGTTTAGTGGAATTTGTTATATTATGTGGTATCATTTGATCTGCATTTGTGATTTTTTTTTTGCTTGCTGTACTTGACCATGAGGGAATGTTTTCTCTTCTCTGCTTTATGTCAATTCAGTGTTGTGTTAGTGATAATATATGCAAATTGCTGTTCTGGAAGAGCGTTGGTCTCTTTGCTTTTGGTAATCAGCTCCCATCACTACATATAAACAAAGCAACTGCTTTTGTGTGTCATTATGGTGAAACATTTCAGAGGCTGCTTGAACCATCTGTGAGTGACAAAATGCTCTTCTACCTCATCTGCATCTAAGTGTGCTGATCATGTCCTGTAATAATCTCAATTTGAGAGAATTTGTCTATTTAAGAAACTTTAGTTTCACATTTCACTAAAAGTGAAAGTAAAAAAGGGACCCGACAGGCAGAAATGTTACACTCTGGGTCTGTTTTTGACCCTCTGTTGGGTGGATGTGCAGACTATGAGGTTTTGCACAGTACTTTGACTATGAGACTATACAGCAGCATCTACGTTTGGAACATAATTTGGATCCAGCTTCACATAATATGAGTAAGCTCAAACAAAGTTGAATAAAATAATCTAATCCAATTATCTGAATCCAAAAAAACAAAAATGAGTTACTTATCATGGAAAACATCCCACATTTTGGTATTCTGACATTTTTAGTATCTTACTATCAAACAAAGGAAACTTTTTCTAACTAAGGATGCACAATTTATTAGTGCTAATATTGGCTAATATTTTGTTTTGTTTTGGTGTTTTTTTGTTTGTTTTTGGTTTGTCCGATTAATAAAACTGAGGCGATATTAACAACCAATATTTATTTGGGATTACTTTTGTGTCTGTGTGTGTCAGGAGATGAAGGGGACATGCGCTATTTGTTGGCCCGTAGCTTTAGGTGTTAATAGCAGCAGCTTTAGAACCAACTCTGATAGCTCTGATCACAGCGGACTGCTTTCAAACAACGCCAGACTCATTTCCCATTTTGAATTGTATGTATTTTCTGTTCCATGTACAAAGTTTTGGATTTTCCTCTGGAATTTAATAAATGTCATACTAAAGGGGGCATCTCCTCATATTTACTGCACTCTGGATGTCTAATAGGTGGAAATGAATAATTTATGATGCTGACCAGAGCTTGATTTAGAAAAGCAATATTCAATACTTGCAAAGTTGAAGTAATGCGAAGAGGAAGCAGCATCACATCATTTAGCACCCGAAATGTTACGTAATCTGATAAACCACCTTCCAGAAGTTCACAAACAATGGCGGGAGGCTACTGCTCATAATGTAAACTTTATTTTGTATAGATTTCATTAAATTTAAACTTTAGAAAAAAATCCCTATTAGTAAATATTGTTTATCAGCCTTAAGAAAAATGATATGGACCAAAATGTTCATATCGGTGCAATCATAACAACTTGGTGGATGTCGGAAGAGAAGGTGACTATGAAAAGTATTTGCCTCCATTCTGAGGAATGAAGAAAGAACATGCACCTACTAAAATATCCAATCATTTATCCCAAAGACTAGAGGAAGCTTGTGTGTATATCTGCAGAGAAAATGACTCATCTAAGCACCAATAGAAGCCACATTATTAGTCCCAACTTGTTACGAGGTAGACGCTAGTTGCTCTGCAGCCCTTCACATCGTATTTGAAGGCACTTTTCACACTCTTGCTTGTTGGGTTAAGAAAAATAAAAGTGCTGATGTCCAGATTTGAAGTTTGGTGGGAATGAAACAAAGTATGTTTGGCAGGAAGGAAGAATTTTGATCCTTGACTACTTTTGGTACATTTTTGTTTTATTTTAGTTGTGTTCATTTTGGTTCGTTGGTTCATTTTAAAAGTTGCAGTTTTATTGGGTTAACACTACACATGTTGCATGTAAGGGTTTATGAATACCGCGTTGTTAGATTTGTTGACAGTGTTAAAACCACATTGCTACAGATAATTTCATCATCTGCAGCTCCTTCTGCGGAATCATCCCTTGCTCGCAAGCTGTTCGGCTAGCTAGCAGCTCTACTAACTTACTAGCAGTGTAAATTATCCAGTAATTTACTTCTATAAAAACAACTCATTTTCCAATATTTGGACAGATAAAGTCTGACTAATTTAGATTTTCATGCGGAGATAATCATTGATAGAAGTACAATCTTATGATTTTATAGGAAGACTGCTTGCTCAGCTATTTGCTAGCTTACTACCATAGCAATAGATTCAACACAACCACGTTTGTCAAAGTTTTGATCTTTTGATGAGATGATTGGTGGAATTTGCTATCTTAAGAAAGGTGAAACATGTTTACCATGGTTTCCATGCTACCTTAACTCACAGACCATTCTGAAGCATGGTATGCTATCCTGTAATTGCTAAAAATTAGCATAAAACAAATTTAGCATATTTTTCAGATTAGGATCGATTCAAAACCTTTTGAATTTGATCCCTATAAGACTGAGTATTTTTCAGGTGATGTATATGAATAAAGACATATGCCTGCACAAACAAACAAAAGATGGAAAAACAATTAAGATGACATTGATAAAAAAGTTTACATTGTCCTTTGGACAGATGCAATCATTTTAAGCTAGCTCAACGACTGACACATGACCTGCTGACACACTCGAACACACTGTGACTCAGCAACATGCAAGATTGTGGAAGGTTGCTGAAACCTGGGACTGAAATCATTAAAAATGGTTAAATGGACTAAAAATCAATACCTACACTTACTGCTAGTCTAGAAAATTCCTTCTTTAAGCAGTGTCACACAAAGAAGACTAGAAAATTCAGCATCACTGTGATATTGATGCAGAAAGATGGCCAATTGCATGCTTCAGAATACTTTACTGCCTTCCAGTCAAGAATAGGATTAAAAATGTATTATATGTGCTGACATTTGCTGATAATAAGTGCACAGTAAAATAAAATTAAAGCCTATTTGTGCACCACAAAAAGAATGCATGTTTTAACCTCAGAAGGTGTTGAGTTCGACCCTCGGAGCCTATTGGCTCTCAGGCGCAGCCTCTATCTATGTATAACAAAACCCTGCTGCTTTCTTCTATTGCTAATGAGGGCTGGAGGGATGCACGAGGCCTTTTAGCTGTTTTCTCCTCTCTTTGTCTGTATCACTCTTTTCCCTCCTACACTGCAGTCAAGCAGGCAGTGTTAAATATCTCATCTTATTTTATCCTCCAGGCTGCCATCAATTTCAAGCTGTTCTCTTCTCATTTACAGTGCAGCCACACCAACCGCGATATCAGGCCGCACATCATCTGCCAGACGTGTAACTTTATTTGTCTCTCTTGGTGCACACAGGAGCACATGCACACTGTTCACACGTGCAAACTGACCTGATGCTCCCTTTTTGCAGGAACAAATAAATGAATGGATCATTTTATTCAATTTCACGTTCCATAAAACCTAAATAAAATGGCAAATTATGCTATGTTGCATTTGTCTTCTTCTTTTTTCCTGCCTTGGTGATTTCACGTCACCAGTCCATCCCAGCTGCCTGCTTCATGTGTCATCCTGACATTACGCTGCTGACTGTCTCTGAGAAGAGGCTGGACAAACAGGAATGTGCTCACACTGGAAGATGTGGATTAGAAAACAAAGTGCTCCACTGCCCTCTATTGGCATGTATGTAGCATGCGTTTATTCCTGGGCATATGTGCACTCAGTTCATACTATTTTGCTGCCTCACCAGAGAGTTGTGCAGTCTGTTTATCCCCGAGAGGGTGAAGTCACTGGAAATGTAGGATCTGTCTGTTTCCAGTCATCAAAACACTATTTTGATTCTGTGGCAGGACCTTTGTCTTATTCCAACTCTTATGGTTCAAATGATTGTCACAGCATCAAGGGATTGGACCCAATGAGCAGACAGATCTTAGAGCAAAAGTGGGAGATTTTTATTGAACAAGATGGTTCCAAGAGGTTCTTGTCAGAGCACTAGATACTTCAGAGTGCTTTCTTCTGAAAAGATAAGAAACAAGTGTTAGCTTGAAACAATAGCAAGACAAATAACTTGTTTCCAAAGTTGGGAACCAGATACTTCATGTTGGTCGTTCAATAATCTGCCACTGAATGCAGGAAGAGCTCGGGAAGATATACTGCTGGTGGGATTATTTGATGGATGGCATTAACCTGTCAAGAATTCCAAAAACATGTAAAAAAAAATCTTTAAAAAAAACCTATTAAGTAAGAATAATTATCTTATGTTTAAAAAAATAAGCAAATGTGTCCTTGATTTGCGATGTTTAATCTTACTTAGATTTTAGTTTTTGCAATGCGGGAGGACTAGATGAATCACAGCTGTGGCTTGAAAGACCCTGATAAGTGAGAACCACACCCAACAAACACACACACACACACACACACACAGGGAAAAGGACACTGCAGGGCCAAGGACCCATGAAATGTGTATTCAGAATAATCCATAATAAACCAGGAATACGGTTTTATTTTATCAGCGAGCGCTTCCTTTTCTACTCTTCTTTTCCCTCTTTTCATTTTACATTTAAGTATAAAACGTCTCCCGGCCTTTATTCTTTGTGAGAGTTCAGTGTGTTCAAAGAACAGCTCAACCTGCCCAGTGGCGACTTTGTCAGGGTGAAGCAGCAAAAACACAACTTAGTCTCAAACTATCTGTAAGGTCAACTTTGATGTGGGCTGCAGCTCTCTTTTATTTCTATCTGCAACATTTTCTTTTTCTACTTTTTAAAAAATGTGGACGGACATGGTAAACTTTATAGATAAACATATGCTTTATGTATTTTACAACTGTGAGCTTTAAAAAATAAACCAGTCATGTTTGACCTTTTTAGGTCATCTGTAGGAAAAAAGTTGATTTTCTTTTAAAATTACACAACAGTTCCTAAAATATTAAATTTCAAGTAATTGTGTTGGAATAAAATATAAAACATAACCACAACATCACGAATCAAAGCAGTTAATCTGCAGACACACGACTTTTTGACTGGTGTGTATTAAATATTTTGTAATAATGATATGATATAAACACATCTATCACTGACATATCGTTCATTTTATTGCATTAAAATCAATATCATAAAGTTTTTTGATTATTTGGAAAAGATTTTGCAGCTTGTCTGTATTTATAGGCACATAGCAGTATTTTGAAAATAATACTAGTAATTAGTAATTCTCTAAATTTTAAGAGCCATTAATTGGGAAAAGCTAGTTTATTTATAAAGCACATTTCATGTACAAGACACCTGAAAGCTCTGTGCACAGAACATTAAAAGCATTACAAATAGTGCAAAGAAAGCATAAAAACTAGTAAAAAAAAAAAAAGGTAACAACAAATTGCAAAAATCACAATAAAACTAATGAAAACAATAATTAAATAAAAATTTTGAAAGCAAGATAAGTTCAAAGTTACCATGGATATTTCATTTCATTTAACGTGGATGTAAAAGAGTCCTCTGATGCAAAATGTATGCATTTATTATACCGGGAGCCTCCTTAAGGAGAACTAATGACCAGAATGACTTGAATAGAAATTTTTTACTCTTATTGAGAGTCTCTGGAATGTGAGAGCAACTATAAAGATATTAAAACTCCAGCACGCTCTGAGGGTCTAAAGTCGCCGGAGGAAGGGATGTGTATAAGGGCATCGTTCCAAGTAGAGTCTGAGTTCAGCTTGTCTGAGGGTTTGTGTGAACTCTGTCAGTAAATGCAGATGTTTTCTAAGTGATCTGAGTCTGTCATTCACTTTGAGTGTTTATATACTGTCACTGGTGTTTTCCCTAAAATGTGGTGAAAGTTTTATCTCTACTGGCAGTTGTATTCCACCTGTTTGGAACAGATAAATGCTGCTCTGGTCTGGTCTCTGGTCTGGTCTGGACTCTGGTCTGGTCTCTGGTCTGGACTCTGGTCTGGTCTCTGGTCTGGACTCTGGTCTGGT
>JBAMHX010000024.1:16241640-16255764 GCA_037177515.1 Pseudomugil tenellus | reverse complement strand
TCTGGTCTGGACTAGTTGACCCGAGTCTTTGGATCTAAGAGCTCTGATTGGTTTATATTCTCTGAACATATCGCAGATGTATTCTGGTCCTAAACCGTTCTGGGATTTAAAAACAATCAGCAGAGTTAATATGTGAAATTTCCACAACACCTGAAAAACTGTGGTTTGCTGAAGCGCTGGCCTCTAACTGGTCCTTTGTGTGTTTTTATGCAGAGAAAAGGCTACTATGGTCATCCCAGAAGAAAGGGAAGGACGAGAAGACACCAACCTCGACCTGGCTAGAAATTTAGAACCTGCCAACGCCACCACCAACACCCGCAAAGCAGGTTTGTCTTCTTTTGCTTTCACTAAACATTTATTCGTCAAATGCCTGACTGATAATTATTCTTTTCCAATTCGTTGTTAACCAACCAGGAGGCCAAGAGCAGCTCAAAGAGCCCTCGCGAGTCATTGTGGACATGCGGGAGTTCCGCAGTGAGCTGCCGTCCTTGCTCCACCGCCGGGGGCTGGACATCGAGCCCGTCACCCTTGAAGTTGGCGATTACATTCTGACTCCCGACACATGCGTTGAACGCAAGAGTGTGAGCGACCTGATTGGCTCGCTGCAGAGCGGCCGCCTCTACACGCAGTGCCTCTCCATGACCCGCTACTACAGGAAGCCGGTGCTGCTCATTGAGTTCGACCCAGCTAAGCCGTTTTCCTTAATGGCGCGCTCAGATTTCCGTAACGAGATCTCATCAAATGACATTTCTTCAAAGCTCACTTTGCTCACACTCCACTTCCCCCGTCTCCGTATACTCTGGTGCCCCTCTCCACACGCTACAGCCGAGCTCTTCCTGGAGCTGAAGCAGGGTCGTCCCGAACCCGACGCTTCAGCCGCTCAGGCAGTCACAGCTGAGTCCGATATCGTGGCCGAGTCAGCAGATCTGTACAACCCTGGACCTTACGACTTCCTGTTGAAAATGCCAGGTGTTAATACTAAAAACTACAGGGCGCTGGTAAAAAACACAGACAGCCTGGCAGACCTGGTGAAACTCAGCCAGGACAAGCTGGCAGAAATACTTGGAAATAGCAACAATGCTAAGTTGCTGTATGAGTTTCTGCATAACGTGGCTGATGTCCCTGCTCCTGTGCAGAAAGCTAAACGAACATGATACGTTCTGATTAATCCAGGGATTAAAGTAGATCAAAGATTAATCCAGATTAAGCAAAACATTAAAATGCATATTATCTTATTGTATGAAAATGATGCATATGGAAGTAAACGCTTTGGGTGAATTCCAGCAGGAAGTTGTGTTATATTCATGTGAATTATGAATTAAGATAATCTAAATGTTTCTGTTGGATTTTGTAAATTACTTTTCAAATAATGTAGAAGTTTTACATTGAGGGTATATTTATATTTTGGAATAATAAAATGTTTTATATAAGTTATGGCCTGCTTTATCACAGAAATGACTGTATTTTCAGTTCCTAAGCCTCTTTACATAAAATACAGTCTGGGAGCCATATGTGATATTTGGTTTGTCATGGTGTTGATGCTCTTTGGTTGCCATGGCAATGCATAGGCTGGGGTCACGTGGGCATAGGCGGTGCGTCCACCTGCACACAGGTGGAAGAGGGAAGCTGGGATGCCGTATTTTTGGTTGACCGTCAGCTTTAGTGAGTTGCAAAGTATTGTTCGTTATATGTAGCCGACGCATTAACATCTTTTGCGTGTATCTAACAAGGAAAGGCGCAATTAATAAATCCATCAAGGAAGTTATGAGAGTGGGCTTAATGTTTGCACCCAGAGCAACGCGTCAAAACAAACAGGACCTTTCCCAATCCCCTCAAGCGACAAAAGGATTTTGCAGTTACTACATACAAGAATTACGGTTTCGCTCTCTTGTGATGCAGGTTTCAAGCATGATTTTAAACTGCTTTATGTACAGCTCCAGTACTTCCTGAATTTAAGACAACTCTTTTGTTTCCTGTCTTTCATTACTGGATGAATTGATTAATCCAGGTGTGTCTGACCTCAGTAACCACAACAGCAATGGTCAGACTCACCTGGATTAATCAATTCATCCAGTAATGAAAGACAGGAAACAAAAGAGTTGTCTTAAATTCAGGAAGTAGTGGAGCTGTGCATAAAGCCAATTGGACAGCTGATTTTATTCATGATGGTTCTGGTAACTCACAAGTACTGTCTCTGGTCTATTTGCGTTGTTCTTATTCTCAGATGTAAGTCGCTTTGGAGACAAGCATCTGCTAAATGACTGTAATGTAATGTATAGACTAATTCCATATTTTTGGCAGCACTTTTAATGTAAAATTTCATTTCATTTATTTTTTGTTCATGCCTTACATATCTTTTCGTTTCAATTTTACATGCATATCAAATTCTCCATGAACAAATGGAACAGGAGAAAATTCTTGTATTATCTGTTCATTACTGCAATCAACAAAAGTAATCACATATTTACACATTTAACCCCCATCTCCTCCCCAAGTCGCCATTAAAAGCCACAGTGCATAAGGACAATAAGACATTTATCCCATATTACTGCAGTCATAGTGCCTCATCTTCTAATTTTATATATTCCTGCATTTTTCTCTCTATGTACATTGATTTGAATTTATAAGCGTTTGCACAACATTTTATTTCCTCATTTAGCCAATTCCATAATTTCACTCCATAAACTGAGGGACACTTTTGTTTCATCGTTATATGTGCAAATTTAGTCTGAAAATCAAGCATACTTCTATGGCGAGCAGCTTGGGTGTCTGAAGACACTACTAAATTTTACTAGTTTATTTAGTTTTTTTTTTTTTTAAATCCAAAATCTGATGAATCACCATTGGTTTCAGTAGTTCCTTCTTGCTAAGCAGTGAGGAAGCAGTGTTCCTCCGCCACTCCCCCGACGCTTCCTGTCTGGCTGCGTCATTACGTCACTCTGCATCCGAAGCTGGACCAGTCGCAGCCATTTTACTCCGCGAAATAAACTTCAATCTCAAACCCAGACGACTGAAAAAAACTATATAACACTATTCGGGTTACATTCGCGGATATTTCTTTTTAAGCAACGGTTTTGGATGGATTCTGATTTCGAGTCACTGAAATTTGGTAAGACCACGGCCCCGAGGCGGCGCTGTCTTGTTTTTAGCATGCTAGCCTATCTTAGCTAAAACGAGCTAACTGGTGAAAATGTGAGGAGGTTGTTGTTGAGGAAGGTTCGTGATGTCCAGACTGAGACAACAGTAGATAAAAGCAGAGTATTTCACTCTGTAATAAGTTATGCTTTCTGTTGCTTGAAATGACAAACAAGTAAACGCTTGCCCACCTTTAATGCTCGTCACAGTCTGCAACTCACTCACCTGTCAGATTTAAAGTAGCAAGACAGTGTTAGCTTATCCCACACCCATCCGCCTCCATCACTGCTTTAATGCTTCTGACAGCCATGTCGCTCAAGCTACCAAATGAAAGCGCGACCCTATCGCCAGCTTTCAGTTTAGGCTTATGCTATTTGCATTGTGTAAGCTTATTTGAGCAATTTGAGCCTGGATTCTCTATGAATTGATTCAGTCCAAGTCATCCTGTGCCACTGGGAGCAGCATGCATAATGCATGGCAGTAATTCAGATCACGCACTCTTATGTTCTTCTTTGGTTTTGTCCGTGTAGTTGATTAAGGTGTGGAGATGGAGGCAGCAAATCCAAACAGGTCGCGGTATGTCTGACTCATGCAGACAGGCAGGATGTGGTGAATGAATTAACACGGTTTTGTCCATTCTGGCTCAGAAAACTGTGATAAATTCATGTTAACTCTAACAGCGCACATACTCCGAGGCTGTCTCCATTAGATCTCTATGTAATTAGCTTATTTTAGTCTCCCAGTGGAGTTGGCAAGAACACTGATCACCTTGGACTACCTCTTTTCTTACTTTCCTATTTAAAAACTGGAAAGTTTTCCTTTATATCAGCTGTATTAGTTAATCTTCTCATAGATGACTCTAGGTAACCTAATGTTTTTGCCCTTATTTATGTATTAATGTTTATTTCTGTTGTTTTAAGTGAAGCTAGCAAGCAGGGTGGAAGGAAACTACAACACATACATGTTAGAGCAACATAATGACTCCCCAGTAAGATCTCTGATGACATCATTTTGGTTTTTTATCTCCGGATAAAAACAGATAGCTTCATTGGAAACGCAGCAATCTATTTTAGGCTCCAAAAAATGTCAAATGATAGTTATGGCACGGAGTGGTTCTCATGCTGCTTGTGGTTTCGCTTGGTTGTGTAGTTTTTATGACATACACAGAATCTGCTCGATACAGAGATTGGCGACACATTCCCAATTATTTCAAAGGTCTTATGGTCATTTGTTAGTTTTTTTCCTGTCTACTCCAAAAAAGGCACATTTCCAGGATTAGACAAGATGTGCAAACAAAAACTACAATAAAATATGAATATTTTAAATAAAGAATCAATGTTCTTTCCTGTAGTTTGTAGGATTAACCTGAAGGCAGAATAGTGAAATGGATCTACTTTCTTTGTTTGTGTCCTTTCCTTTCCCTTCAAACAGTCTGTTAACTTAACATTTTATCTATTTACACTAAATGTTAAAGCTGTGCTGGACGTGAACAGACTGCTTGTGAGTACTTCCATTGCTGACATTCCTCACATTGAGGCCTATCTCTTAAACCGTTGACCTGTGACCCCCTTTCCTCAGTTTGCAGACTCTTTGCTGTTGTTGACGTGGAGCACTGAAGTAAATGCTCTCATTTCCTCTCATTGCTGTAAAAATCTGTGGTTGTTTTAAGAAATAATCTATGAAACATTTTATTTGTCACTGAAAATTCACATCCCGAATTCTTCATTCACTGTCTTTAAAACTCCTCCTGCACCATTCATGGCATAAATCTACATGTTTTCTTCATACTTATTGGGGCTTCTTGGTGAATCCGTCATAAGCTGGATGATTGTTTAAGTGCAGGTAATTCCTCTTTAATGCTAAGTGAAGGCAGGCTGCTTACAAATCTCCTGGCACGTGTCCATGAATGACAGAAATGCCATCGAAAACAAAAAGGTTTAAATATAAAATCTCCAACAGATATAAAACGAACAACATGACGTTTTTTAGAAAACAAGACTTTTCCCAGAGATAGTTGTGCAAGAGGAAACTCAAACAATAGTATTTGGGAAGGTCTAAATGAGGGCTATTCAACTCGGTAGCATGAAGGCTGAACTACTGCAGGTGTTCATTGTGTTCCTGCTTCAACACAGAGCTGAAATAAAAATAATCCAACAGCCAGTGAAGTTCTGAATCTGTAAATTGTATTCTACGGAGATTTAGCAAACTTGTTTTTCTACCTTTGTGTTCTGAAAGCTTTAGCTCGACAGCATTTGCAATAAGTGCACCATGTTCAAAGTTATTATGCAAATAATGTATTTCTCTGATTGATGCAAACGACAGTCAGCATCAACCGATAGTAATTTAAGCGTGACTGAACAAACGTCTCAGTGATATAAATATTTTTTTTTCTCAAAAATAAAAAAAAAAAAAAATACTTTTTAGATACAAGAGTTTCAAAACATTTTGAAAATAGTCATTTGTTAAACTCTGCAGAATCAGGATCTCATATTTATAGAAATTAAGATCTGTTCCAGTGAAAAACGTAACAGGTCCGGTTGCTTTTTGACATGAAACAGCAGAGTCACAGTTCTTGCACATGTTTAAAAAAAGAGCTGAAGTTTGCAAAATGTCAGAAAAGCCACCAGAACAGCTGTTTGGATGTGAACTACCTCCCATCCTCATCTTTTTCACCTGACGATGCTCCAGAGGTTCTCAGTAGAGCTGAGTTTAAGGAAGGATGAGAGCCACAGCATGACTTTCTCTCCTTTTATACTCTGCAGCATGAGATGCTACATTTTGTTACATTTTTGTTTTTCCTTTTTGTACCATGGAAGAATGTGGTCATTCAGAAACACTGCATACTTTTCAGAGATCATTTTTCCAGTTTCATTGACCAGCTCTGTCCCCATTATTCCAGCCCAAATCATGACTCCGCCACCTCCTTGCTGACATTACAGCCGTGTTGACACATGATGGCCATCCTCCAACCGTTTGAAGAATCCAGGCTCGCACAAGGCGGTTTTTTAAGGAGTTTTTTCTGGGCCACTGGCGTCGTTTCAGCTTGTGAGGGTTGTTTGGGGGGAATAGTGACTTTATGCATCACTGCAAACCTCTGGAGAGTCATACAACTAGATGTTTGCAGGATCTCAGAGACAGCAGCAGAGTGAAATACCTGTTTGCTAATGGTATTGTAGGAGCTATCTCTTCATCTTCTTTATTTATCTGGCAGAAATCCTCTTCATTACACTTTTATCTGGACAAACCCACATGTTCTGACTCATCCACAAACATCTTAATGGTACGATGATCCTGCTAAAGCTTATCTTGTCCATTACATTCAACTATGTCACATTTTCTGCCACTGAAAGGTAGTTTTTCTTCCCCATGTTGCTTAAAGATTATCTGAAAAAAGTGGGCTGTGTCCGAATGTGCCCCCCATGCCCTAATCCCTCATTCACTACATAGTTCCCTCAATTTCATTGTGATTCGGACACGAAGCTCACTACTTTTTCTCTTTCGCGCATCATGTGACTACCAGCTGTAACTATGGCAACTACAACAGACTTGAAGGTTACGTTGCGAATCCAATCTAATTTCGAGTGAAAGTGTCTTTTTTACTTATATTGCATTTCATTCCTGCTTTGTATCATATTTATTCAGTAGAAAAGGGATAAAAATGATGCTTTATAGTTTTTTTGTTAAAAGTTTTTGATGCTTTATCATTTCCGCCATTGTACGCTCGCAATGCATTGTGGTCTGTATTGACCCGTCTAGTGATCTTCAATCTGCTTTTTAAGATGGATTGTGGGTAATTTTAAGAGCACTACTTTTTTTTTGCCAAAGTACATTCAGACACCCCTACAAAATGGCGTGAGCCCTTTGTAGGTCGCTATGTAGGACGTAGGGGGGCACATTCGGACAGCGCCGTAGTTTTCCATTTATTGCGTTCACCAGGAAAACTAATGATCACACATGTCTGAGATTGATATTGGTGATTTAAAGAGCCCTGAGACTCAATGCCTTTCATGTGTGGAATTTCTACAGTTCATGATTATATGTTATGTTTATAAACGTCATTATACATGATAAATATAATGTAAACGTAAAAAAAAAACACCAAATCGCTGTGTAAATGTTTCACAGCTTCCAGTTACACAAATGTTAGTTTTTCGGTGCAGATGACCAAATATGCAATGTCCTCATGAGGACACGGGGACTCGGGAGGTTAACTTCCTGTATCCAGCCACGCTCATGCTTTAGTTTGATTTAATTAAATTGTTTTATGGAGGCTAAACAAAATCCATTTTGTTTGTAATCCTGATTAGATTACTTTTTCATTCATTTTATGTAATAAAACGTTGATCAGGCTCAAATTCACAGGAAAAAGATATAGGTGCTTCTGCTTTTACAGGTCAGTGTTGCTGATTGCCATGCAGTGAGACGCTGGCCTGAAATTTTTTAGCACGGCCCTTTTTTTGTGTGTTTACCTGTAAATGCGCAGAACTCTGACGGTAATTGTTGAACTGTGCGTTTAGGAGAACAACCCGCTGTGTTTGCCGTCTGGATCAGCTCTTTGATTCTGCAGGGGGAGCACGATGTTTATCCTTTGATGCTTTCATCCGTGACTTCCTGTCTGGCTTTTTTTCCCGCCACCGCCAGTCCCTATCCACTCACAGCCGGCAGCTTTGTCCCTCAATCCAATGTCTTTTCTACGCATTGGATAACATTTCCCAGCCTTTTTGTGGAAATGGGATCGTTTGATTAGTTCAGCTTTCTTCTGCATGTCAGTTTGTTGTAATGCAGCACTTGTCAAACCTTAATGAGTGAGCTAAAGGGATCACACTCTTATGTGCAAATAATATAGTCTTATCATACATGTGAGACTTAAAACGCTAATGTGACAGCAATGTCGTCTTTGTAATGTGACATTACAGTGAATTGTGCATTAATTGGAACAAAACTGGTGTACATTACAGAAGTAAACGAGGCCTCCACATCTGTGTGTAGGAATATATACGGCCAGAATAACGGCCTGTCGTTCTACAGATTACCGTAAAACGTCATGATACAGGAAAATGAATTGTAGATGACAGAGGACTGGGAACCAGCGCTACCAACAGATTATGCAGTTAACACTTTATATCAGGTAGGATGTGGATTTCCCTTTTTCTAGCTAGTGTTGTAGTTGGCCAGATTTCCTTTTAGCCAATCAAAATACACAATGCAGATGATAAAAGAGCCTGGTGGCTTTATGCGGAACAGCGGCAGAAACATCTGCACAGAGAAACATGTGGATACGAAGTCACTGCAGGAGTAATGGGAGATGGATGTGAGCGTCTTTACAGATAAGTTTATAAATCATTTTCCAATCAGCAGCAAAACCATCATGTACATTGCTGAGCGCCTCTTTGAAATACTGTATCAATGAAATGCAGAGATTACAGGGATTGTTAATCCCACGTAAAGAACACTACTGGTAATATCTTCTCATCACTTCACCTTCCAGTTGTTCAATAAAATGAGATTATTGTTTAGGGAACTCGATACAATTATTTCAGATATATTATGCGAGTGTTTGATATTGGATCCATACTAGCTGTGTGTGTTTATGCCGGATTCATGCTTTAGTCGTGTGTACATGCTTAGCTTGCAGTGGTTATCACTGTGTGCTTGCCGTCCAACATGGCGGCGTAAACAGTGGGGAACACGTGACTGCATGTTCTCTATATCCCCAAACAGCCCTTCTATCCTCACGTAGACATAATACAGTAATATAAAGACGCTCATGTTCAGTCACAAAGATCCACCTGGTGTGGAAACTTTGAACCAGCCCGGTATGACATCAGGACAGGATTCATCCTGAGGTCATGACCTTTTATTTGCACTTGATTTGAGGTCAGTGAGACAAATAGTTCCAGAGATATAGGCAAAAATAGTGTTTTTCGTGCATAAAGCCGTGGCATCCCACCTGGTGCGGAAACCATAAGGGAGTTTTGATACAGGTCGTCCTCTTGGGGACCCAAACAGGTATACTGAGTATCAAAATCCATTTATTAAAATTATTTTATATATCGCACTCACATAAAGGATATCTGGCAGCGATGAAGCGATAATATTCCAAAATTCAGTGTTCGGATCTATAAAGAATAAAATGCTGAATTAAAGATATTAAAAATATATTGGAGAATAATTCACATCCTATAGACGGCACAGTGACGACATGCTGTGTTCAGACAGAGGCTTCTTCAGGTGTGATCCAGCTATAAGTGGGACAGGAAATCAGTGCTGTTTTTAGCCAGAACAGAGCTAATCTAAATGACAGAAAGTAGTTTAGTTTTGTGTGTCATCAATTGAAAAAAGAGGAAAAAACACCACTACAACATTTACTCCAGTTTTAGAAATTAAAAACTGGAGTAGAAATATTTAGAAATTAATATATTTATATATAAATAAAGTAGTGAACCATATAGTATTACTTGTTATGAAATGATAATGTTGTTAAAATGTCTTTTAAAATCAGAATTTTGTGGGACAGAAACTACTCAAAACACATTCTACAGGGTAAAACCAGGTTTCTTTTTTTGTAATTTAGAGATAAACCTGGTGCTTCTCTATGTCACAAGATGGTAAAACAATAAAACAGCGCCTTCCTCCAGACAGCAGATAAGTCGCCTTGCAGGAACATAAACCACACCCGCTGGTGCATATGTGCAGATGTGAGCATGTTATCTGACGTAGTTTCACAAGTTTCAGACTTTATTCTCTGCTGATGCTCATCTGGAGACAAACAGCAGCTCAAAATGTATGAGCGCATCATGAAGCGGCTCTTTCTGCAGCTGCCGAGGAGGAACACGGACCAGTGGTGGACAAACGGTGCAATGATGCTCATCTTTTGCATTTTTATTTCCCTAAAAAAAGGGATAAATAATGTATTTTTCAGTCATTCATTCATCTGCACCTAAACACGTACAAAACTAAAGAAATGCTTATTGATGTTAGGACGTCATCGCACTTCGTATCATAGACCATATTAAATAATAAAGTTATTGAACAGTACAACTATCTGTATGGTTTTAGACAACAAGTTGGAGTTTGATGCAGGGATGAAGAAGACTCATCAGCACCTGTACTTCCTCAGAAACTTACAGGTTTTCCATGCAGAGAGAAAATTGTGATCTGAATTGAAATATGTTGCTCTGTAATGGACGGACTGGTCCAGCCCCATTCTGTGCTCATGAAAGGAGTCTTCATAAACTAACGTAGCTGGAACGATGTCTGTAAACTGATGCATCACTCCGTTAATTTGGACTTTCTGTGTGGTGTGAATGAACTCTATTAAAAAGTGTTTTCTTTCTTTCTAATCCATGTCCACTGCTGGTTTCATCCATGAATATCAATTTTTAATGGCGCTTTGAGCATCAGCTGGCCAAGTTGAAGTGGTGCTTCATCATTCTCTGCTTTATTCTCCACTCATCTTCAAACACAGCATCAGTGTCCTGTGTTTGCTTCTGTGTGAATGTGAACGTTTCATTTTAACATGCGCACATGAACTTTCAGTTCATAATTTATACGTGTAATGTCTCATTAGATGTTCACTCCTATACAAACCACCTCCGTCTTTAATGTTTCGCCATTAACAGTTGCACACATCTATCTGTGTACTGGGAAAGAGAAAGATAGGGAGACACGTTTCCATGAATAATGAGCAACACACAGGAAATGATGCATTAGTAACATCCAGGACACGGATCCAAACTAAACAAAATATTCCTGGTAATGTTTGTTTTTTTTTTTCTCCTAGGTTTGACTCAATGGCGTAGTGTGACTCTTGTCCGCATTTAGCCCAGACGTCCCATTTATCCGTCCCTTTTTGTCTTCTGCTGCTCCAGGTAAGAATGCACTCAGCAAAAAGACAACTTCCTGTTGTGCACTGACATAATGTGTAAACAATAAAGTTTTGGACTAAATCTATATCCTTTATTTTTATGTTATTTTATGTGTATTTCTGTGCTTCTGCATGAATAAAAAAAATAGCTTGTTTAATTAATACAGAATAGGTAGAGATCTGTCTACGATTAACCGGGGGATTTTGGTTTTGTGCACAATTTTCTGTAAAGAATAAACATCCTTTTTGTTTTTTTATGTCTTCAGTGTCTAGGTTAGTGTTTACAGGGTAGATCAAGAAACCAACAGCATTCAGTTCAGCCATGATATCATGTGTTACAGTCCAGACAGGAATCATGGAGGGGTTTGTTGCTCCGAGTATTACGTGTTAGAGAAACTGCAGACAAGGATTAAATAGATCCAAAGTTCAGTTTCGTTGTAGTGGGAACTTGTTTTTACAATCGGACAGAGATATGCACATGACTAGTCATAGCGTATCAGGCCTGCCTTCAAAATTCATAAACACCTCGAGAGAGACCATTTGGGCTGTTTTCAATAGGAAACCCTACATGGTGGATATCGCCTGTCTACAAACAGCTGTATGCCATTTATTACAGGGCTAACACGGAAAATCATTGAGGTTGAACAGTTTGCTGTAAAAATAAAATTATGTCTGTAAATTGGACGTTTTAGTGGCACTTTGTCATCATTAACAATCGAGGAAGTGGAGATTGGAAGCCATGGTTTAAAGGAAGGAGAATTTAGATTACATGCCAGATGAACTGTTGACTCCACACTCAAAATGGAGGCTTTTGGTATTAAAGTCTAAGACCGGAAAGATAATAGCCGTGGTCTGTATTGACCGGCATCTGTTGCTTTTTACTTTACTGCCAGGCAAAAGGTTAACACTATAAAACTGAACTAAAGGCAGCCATGAGAGCAAAGTGGGTATTTTTAAGCCAAAAGCTACACACCAGTATGGTTGGTGAAGAATTCACCTTGCTGGTTAACGATAAATGACATGCATGTTGGAAACCTATGGATACTGAAGCATTTGTTTTGCTTCCCTCTGTTTGAAACCACCACAGTGACAGATTATGAACAGAGAGAACATTCATCCTTAAGCTGAGCGCCAGTTTGGAGCATTTATTTAAGTGTAATAATTAAAGCAGCTTCTTTTAATGAATAATTCGGGCTCAGCTTGAGCTCTTCCAGACGGTTGAAGTAAAATGCCATCCTGTTGTATGACGTAGTCATTCTGATGCAAAGTCTGAATCACTGAGTCATGCTTTCTTCCCTTTAAGGAGCGGTGCTGTCTAAAGATCTCCATCTTCTTTATTTCCTTTTGTTTTTTGCTCTCCCTACAGGTAGCAGGAAGACGTAGCCTAAAGGGACGCCAACCCCTTCCTGAGGACAAGATGGAGCTCTTGGCTTCCCAAGGGCAGCTTAGGGCAGAAGGGGATTGTGGGATGTCTAATCTGCTGGTGCCCAGTCCCCAGAGCGAGGCGGTGACCCACGAGATGGAGGAGTTGACCCTGCAACCCACGCAGAGTCTGCCACCACTCAGCGAACGTAAAAATGGTGAGTGTGTTGACGCATGATGTTTTCTCTTCCCACATTTCCTGTCTCTCTATTTCTAGAAAAGAAAAAGCTTTTCAGACATTTCGACATACAATGAATGTTTCTGTCAGTCAGCAAATGTAGATCTAGAACAGGATGTAGATCTAGAACAGGATGTAGATCTAGAACAGGATGTAGATCTAGAACAGGATGTAGATCTAGAACAGGGCTTCTCATATCTGGTCCTCAGGAGCCCCTACTCTGCATGTTTTAGAGGCAACCCTTCTAAAACACACCTGAACCTGGCAGGTTCATCAATCTGAGTCAGGTGTGTTGGAGTAGGAACATGTCTAAGACATGCAGGGCAGGGGGTCCTCAGGAAACACTGATCTAGAATAATGTTTGACCCAGAATGAGTCCAAAGGTATTATTTAGCTCATTATGTGGGATTAGCTAGCACATGAAGCTTAATGATCTGTTAACCTCTCAGCACTTTGTTCCTATAACATGATATGCTGTCATGTCAATTCATATTAACATGACGGATGTCTTGTGTCTGAATACATCACAGACTGAGGAGCTGAAAATGACAAATCTGAAGCTGAATGAAGCTACTTTTTTTTGTACACCGACCCCATTAAACAGTTATTAAAACTTCACTATCACCGGTGGAAAAAAAGGTAATAGGATGTTCAGCCATGCACCATTGCTGCTGGGTACATTCCCTTTGTTGGGACAGTTTTACACATCACTGTGATGACAACACTCACACATACAGAGCTGCACACATTCAGTGGGGAGATTGTGAAATGTGTGGAAATACTTTACTGGTTTAAGCTGTAAGATTTGGTCATTTTTATGTTAAACTTATCAGTAATGTGTCTGAAGGTTTCAGCTGCTCCACCGTCACTTTTCCTTTTGTTTTCTACCAGGACCTTTTTTTGTGCGCATTTATTTTCAGTTTACACTAAAACAGAACACACAAAGCGTGACGCCACGTGTCATAAAAAAAAACCAATCAGGTAAATGGGCAACCATGCTTGCTTTCAGAAGCATTAATACAGCAACAAAACTATGTGAGAGTTTTTCAGACTGCTAGTAAAATAAAACGTAAGCAGTCATTTTGAAGGTAATCAAATAACATTTGCTGAGTTTTTATGAAGGATCCATATGAGTTGTTTGAAAGGTAATGAACCCCTGAGTAGCTAAAGGGGGGTCATCTTTTATTTACTATAGCAAAACAAGTAGATATATACAAAAATGTGTCCATCAAAGAAGGCTGGCTTTAGACAAGACCAGTCGCTCTGTATATGTTCAGTATGTACATTCAAAAGCAGACCACCAGGATCCCCCATAAATCTCCAACCCAAGATCCAGTGCTCCTTAGATCTGCTCATATTTGAATCACAAATCACAAAAAGAGACTTTACATTTTTATCACTACAGGTATTTCTACTGAAATTTAAGAGTAACTTCTATTGGGCGGAATAATGGTTGGCTTATGAGAAACTTAAGTGAATTTGTAATGAAATGTTTGATTTGGAAATAGGCAAAAATTGTGTT
>JBAMHX010000024.1:16185883-16198807 GCA_037177515.1 Pseudomugil tenellus | reverse complement strand
ATGGATGGATGGATGGATGGATGGATGGATGGATGGATGGATGGATGGATGGATGGATGGACGGACGGACGGATGGACAGATGGATGGATGGATGGATGGATGGACGGATGGACGGATGGATGGATGGATGGATGGATGGATGGATGGATGGATAGATGGATGGATGGATGAATGGATGGATGGATGAAAGGACAGACGGACGGACAGATGGATGGATAGATGGAAACAAAAGGATGAATGAAAAAGTTTGGATGGGTGAGTGATGAGGGAGGACAGCAGGAATGAACTGATGGATGTATAACTAATAGATTCTGTAATGAGATGGAGATGATGAACGGATGAGGGAGGACAGCAGGAATGAACTGATGGATGTATAACTAATAGATTCTGTAAGGAGATGGAGATGATTAACAGATGAGGGAGGCAGAAGAAGGATGAATGGAAGAAAAGGGGGAGGATGAGAGAGGATGAACGAGAACAGGAACAGGGAGGTGTGTGTTGACAGAATAACAGGAATACTGCAGGTTGTGTGAAACAGAGTCCTGTTCAGTGACGCGTCATCATGTCATCTAAAACGTCACTAAGCAACTAAACACGCCTTCCTGAAGAGTCAGCGCTCAGTCAGGGATCGTAGACATACAAGAGTTTATTGTGCCTTTATTTATCTTCTAAACTAATGAACGAATCATCTGTTTATGGTTTTCCATCAAAGACAGCAATGAGATGGGGCTTATCTGGTTACAGCAACTCCCCCCCCCAGGAGGTTACATCATCCCTCATAATGAACCTTTAAAAAAGTTGTGTATTTTACATAATTAGGAATATCTGGTAGCATGTAACATAAAATGACAAAGCTGGTTTGGCAGACCGAGTGGAATATTTCAATATCTACCAGACGGCTGTTTCCCAGAGTATGATTCGTTATGACTCTTACTTGCCTTTTGTCTGCAGCAATGGATACAGCTCATTATTTACAGTCTAGCTGGTCTGCAAATGTTTCAGACACAACAGAGGTTCTCAGTTCTTTGTATGTCCACAGTTACTGGTCAGTTGTTGACATACAAATAATCAGTGTCATTAAATCCAACTTCCAGCGGTTGATCAATGTTTAGTTTCTCAAACTTTTCTAACTCTGACAGTCTAACTGTAGCATTGGCCAGTAGATGGGAGACACGGCCATGCTTTTATTGGCCGATTTGAACCTAATTTACTGGTTTAACACTATCAGAAGGTGGCAAAACTCTACAATATCTATTGTTGTAGGATTGTTGGATTGCTGGTTAAAATGAATTTTGAGTTGTATCGACAAAAACTTGCTGGCCAGTTTGGCAAGTGATGGACAAAGCAATATAAAAGCGTCTCACTCTATTTAATATTGCTTTGCACTTCCTGGCTACCGTAGTTAAGGCCTCAGGGACCCCCTGTGCTCTCTGGATGACCTACTTGTGGGTCCAGGGACAATAGATGGATGGATAGTTAATTTAGGAATCTCCAAGTCAAACTAGCTGGTGATCAAAAATGTTCATCAGAATTTAGCAGAAAGATTATTTGCTTCAATCAGATACAAAACTCCAAAAAGAAAAAGGAAGAATCAACTGGAACCAGTTAAGGAAGAAAGAGCTCTTCATCATCTGGCAATATCTTGGATGCTACATCTTGTCTAGAAGATGGACCTGAATGTATCCGAATGCTGTTAGCATCCCATCGCTAATATTTCTACATGAAAGTTCAGTTACATGCTGTAAAAGCAGGTGAATAAACATATTTAGTTTTCAGAAATGAACGTCTCTTTTCTTCTATACATAATGTCTCCACTTGCTTGCTGCAAACCCGATTCAAACAGAGGGACCATTAAAGTTTCATCTGATCTAATCAACTCCTGCCTTCCAGTCAAGACAAGAAAACTGAGTTTGCAGCATCACTGAACCGGATTGTAACAGAAAGTCACGCTTGATTAGTTTAAATTTGGGTCATAAAATGATTCTTGTGAGGAAAGAGTATGAAAATAAAGTTTAGTGGATGTCTAAAAAGAAGCAATGCAGATTAAGAAGATAAATGTGTTGTAAAAAAAAGTGTGAATGTCTGTGGTTGTGAGGTCCTGCAGTGCAACAGCCAGTTAAATGCACCCATAAACCTGTTTTTTTCTTTCATGTTTTTTTTTTAAACCTTTGATCTACATTTAATCTGATGGGAAAAAAGAATAAAATGGGTGCAGAGAAGCATCCTTTGGCTGTTCCAGCAGTAATACGGAGGTGACAGTAAAGGAAGTGAGAAAAAAACGACAGAATTCACAACGAACACTTAAATGCACCATGTGGTCTTCAAGACCAATCCGACACGGGAACTGAAACCCTACGCGTCTCTGTCACTTCCTCTGGCAGCCACTGGTCTCACACACACACATGGTCATGTATGCACACACAACTTCCCCTGCCTCCAGTCTCAGTGGCGTGCATTGTTTTGGAGCTGCTGTGTGTGTGGCTGCTCAGTCTGGCGCTCATGCATCCAGCCAGGCTGCACTGATACAACACTCAGAGCCAGGATAAAGCCGGCTTTGTGTCCAACTCAGGATCCTGGGCACAGAGTGGCTGAAATGGCACACAGCCATCGTCACAGGTTCATTGCGGTCATATACACACACATTGAAACACTCAGAGATGACAGCGTCAGCACTGCTTGAAACTAATACTAAAGGTGCAATTGCAACACTGTTTGACATCAGTGAATAATTACCGTAAGTAAATGAAACGTTCCATCAGGCTCCGGTGGATTTTTACATTATGATGATGATTTTACAGGAAATCTGCATGATGAGTATCAACTGCTACCAGGTACTTTTTTACACACCTGCACGGCTGGAATTCCAAGCGAGCCGTGTCAAGCTGAAAAAGTTACGTATACGACCTGGCCAAGGTGTGATGTCACCGGCTCCTTCACAAGCCCCCATGTTATGACAACCCCACCCACATGGAGATGGATACTTAGTTGGAATGGAAAACTACCTGTAATGACTTGAGTCAACTAGGTACACGTGGAAAAGAGCTTAGAGCAGAAAATAAGTAGTTATTTCTACTATGTTGCTGCAGCTGATTGACTTCATATACTAAATATAATTTCTTCTTTGCCTTTGAGAGAATAAAAAAAACTCCAAAACATCCTTTTTCTCTTCATTCTCACTTTTATTTTCACTCCCTCTTCCCAGTTTGTGTCAGACGTTTGAGGTTTGCAGAGTGCGTGCTGTGTGATCACCGCTTTATTCCCACTTCCTGCTGCTGCTGGCTGCAGCTTGTCCAGTATCTCCCACCAGTAGACAGAACAGGGGAAGGTGAGGTGCCGGATTGTCCGCTCGGCTCCTCTGCTCACCTCCACACAGTGTCCTCTGTCTACCACTGTGCTGCACACGCATCCTGTCCATATCTAGAGAAGTCGTGCATCTTGAACTCTGGGCTTCTTGTCATCTGTTGTTTTTTGCAATCACTGGAAATGAGAAATGTGGCAACCAAATATGATTTTGGATCATTTTAATTGTATTAATCATTGTTATCACTAGATAAAAACCATGCTGAATTGTCTCTCTTCCTAATATTTGTTGTCAGAGCCAACTCAGGAATTATTTTTTTTTTTAAAAAAACTTTATTTGGAATATTTTTATAATACGCTTACATATAAATTTGTCATTTCATGTCATGTCTGCTATACGATGCAGTCATATAATAATTAAATAAAATAATTTAAGCTTTATTTAAACATCTAACTGTTAAAATGATTCAGGTTTCATTTGAAACTGTGAAGATTATTCTCATTATCTCAGGTAAACTACTAAAAAGAAGCTTGCTTAATCAGGTTAAGGTATTAACCCCGTTGGTACCAGAGGTTCTGTGGACGTTACTCAGCTCACTTTCCAAGTACCTGAACATGTTATACACCACCGGAAAACCAAGATTCATTAGATGTGAATGATGCACATCATTCCAGGCTACAATCATAGATTAAGTAAATGCTTATTTCTTACCACTCACAAATGCTGCTGCAATAACGCTCTCATTACATCTGCAGGGCTCCAGGAAATGTAGTTAAGTTAAAAATTTTCACAACCATTCTTTTAATCCTTAAAACCAGTTTAAGGTGAAAATGTAAGTATTTAGGAGATTAAGTGTCTTTTCTTCCCCATAAAGCCCATTTAGTGTTCTTTTGAAATGTTTTTTATCTACATGTGCTGACCAGCAGTCCTGTTCATCCCAGCTGTGTGACGCGTTTAAGGAAAACTTTAGAGAAAGCAGTTAAGATGTGAATCCTCTCACCAGCGTTGCTTCAGAAGAAATCATTTGTGGCCATTTTCATGGAGTAACTCAGATTAAATAGACTCACCCAACCTGGGGAGATCTTTGCAGCATACAATTGTACTCACTTATCAGATGTCAAAACACTCCTGTCATGTTTACAACCAGAACAATCCCCGAGTCAGACGTGTCTTTCACAAAGAGCGTGAGCTGGACAGGTGGAGTGATTCCTGCAGCACCAATAAGCCTTTCAAAGCCATCGTTACTTTGTATGTAATGCTTATTTTTAATCGCTTCATTTAGCTAGCAGAAGGCTAATTCCATCAGCGTTATGTTTAGCTTTGCACCTCTGGTATCAGGTGGATCTTGCAGAGTTGTTGAGGTTACAATATACCATCAAACATATCTTAGTTACTTTAACTGCAAGATCTTAGATCCACATTACAGATTCTGTCAGTTTCCAATTGGTTGCAGAATAAAAAAAAACACGTTTTTGATAATGAGACATAATTGTGAAGCAATGGTGACCTCAAGTCTTTCTGTACTTCTCCACACACACATACTGAAACTTATCCCAGCTGAGGGACACAAACAGCTTCTAAAACACTGGCAGAACAGGACACAATCAACAGAGGGAATCTGTTCTGGTCCCTGCAGGGAGGAAGCAGTCAGGAGGGGAGATAAGGACAAAACGAACTCCATGACCTGATTTAGCCCCACCACACCACTGGCATGTGTGGGAATGTATGTTTATGGGTGGTGAT
The DNA here is from genome assembly GCA_037177515.1 of Pseudomugil tenellus. Classification (NCBI taxonomy): domain Eukaryota; kingdom Metazoa; phylum Chordata; class Actinopteri; order Atheriniformes; family Pseudomugilidae; genus Pseudomugil; species Pseudomugil tenellus. The sequence goes on along the minus strand of JBAMHX010000024.1, from coordinate 16,193,762 downwards.
TATGTGTGTGGACAGCTGGTATTTGTTTATGTTTACATCTAAAGGAGCTGTGGATTGAAGGAGGCTGCAGAAATTCCTTTCCGTCTCTCGCTCCTCCGTTTTTCCATGTTTTACTGCAGCGTGCGGCGGATTGCTTCATTTCTGGCGCAGTGATAAATAAAGTTTGCAGAACATGACGGAGAAGTCTGCTCAAATGAGAGGTATTCATGTGTGAGACTGTTGCCAATGTTCAACAAAGCGCTGTGTTATGTACACAATCCAGAGAACATTATCATATGAGCCTTTAAGAACATTATGTGTAATCAAGCCCAACAAGAATAGGTTGACATACAATATTTATTTAGGTTCACAAAAATGATAAGTTAATTATCAGGTAGTCCACAAATATTGTGGGAATGGTCTCATACAGTCATACAAGGGGGGGGAAACGTGTGAGAAACCATTTAGGAACAGGCCCACCCAGAAATGCTCCATTTTTATCAAATAAAGGATGAAGCATAAAAAGAAAGAACGAATCCAAACATTAGTTCAGTAAAAATGAAGTTGGTTACTCTTTTCAGTATTTTTATATTCTTGATGTTCCTCGTCTTTTTATACTTTAGAAAACAAATCGACTTACAACGTTTTTTATTAATGTAAAAATAGTCCAAATAGAAAAAAAAACCTAAAGAAAGGGGCCGACCCTGCATTAAAAATATTGCCGTATATCAGGGTTGTCCCTGAACTTTCCCTCAGCAGTATCGATGGACCAATGACTGGTCCAGACTAGAAACGTAAATGCTGTAAGAAGGGTGCAGTATCTGTATGCTGTATGTCTCAAAGTAGTCTGTAGTGTCCCCAAATATCCCACGGGGGGGTTCCTGAAGCCGGCTAACCCATTTTCTCCTCACGTTTCTAATATTAAAGACACCGTCCAATTGTGTCTTCATGGCAAGACATCTATTGCAGTTCTATTAACTTTGGGATGACACCCGTTATCCCACCCCCACCTTAAAGTCCACCCCCTCCCGAATCACCTCTCAACCTCTTAAATGTTTGCTACAAAAGATGTTACACATTATGAACATATCATGCAAAGTGATAATTCTGCTTAAAAAGATGGAGTAGTTGTGTTTTTCTTTTTTAAATCTATAGCAATTTTAGCTGCAGTTGATTCACTCTTTCAAGAAAAAAAAGATCGACCTGAAGTCCCACCCATGTTCAAATCCTCTTCGCTTAACCTTTCAACAAAACAAAAAACAATTACCATCATAAACGATATAATATGAAACAATTCTTTTTTTTTCTTTTCGTAATAACCTAAATCTTCAGAAAGAAGAAGAAGAAAAAAGTTCAGAGCGGACAGTTTTAGTCCTGGTTTAAAACTGTTTCAGGAAAAGCCATTGCAGCGAGGATCAGCAAGCAAAAACATCAGAGCAGCTGCTCTCCAAGGAAAAAAAAAGGAAAAGAAAAGAAAAAAAATCCTTTAAAAATATGTCCTGCGTCGGCTGCGGCAACAGTTGGTTTAAGAAGAATCCCTGATTGGCTGAAAGAAGTCAGGTGACCACCAGGTGAGGTAAGAAAAAGCCCCACTTTAGAAGATGGGGTTGACAACAGGTGTTTCCTCTAAACTCTAATGTGTGTGTGTGTGTTTGATTACAAACTAACCACTCGTTCACATGCATCCACACTCACACTCGTGTGTGTGATGATTTTTGGAGTCAATCTGGAATACTGCATCGGACATTCCTCTCTCGCCGCATGCAGCACAGACTGTCGCAGAAACACAAAAACAGCAGCGGCTAAAAGCGCCGGCTGGAAAGACGGAAATGAAAAGAAAAAAAGGGAAAATAAAAAGAAAGAAAATTGTTTTTGCTGCCTTGAATGTCCTTGAACATCATATAGATTCCTTGGGCGTGACAATTTTTTTTTCCATTTTAGTTTAATATTTCTTTTATCTATGCATTTATTTAAGAAAAACTAACAAATATTTCAGTATCTCTTTTATTACTATGTGTGCGTATATATTTTTTTGTTTTTTATATTTTCTTATTGTTTGCATTGGTTTTCTCCTCTTCTTTAATTGTCCACAATGAGTTTTTCTTGGTTTGCGTAGATTCTGTCTTTCCATATCATCCTCTTTTTTTCTTGTTAGTTTCTTTTTTCTGGATTTTTTTCCTTTTCTGATGTGGGGGAAAGACCCAAAACAATTTCTATTATCAACTCTTTCCCTTCCCACATTTACCCCCACCCAGCCCCCCTCGTTTTGCACGAGGCTGAGGGAGGCGGGAAGAGGCCTTTTTCCAGTCCCGTTCATCTCTCCGCCTCCATCGCTACGCTAGCCTTCTGCTCGGCGCCCGTGTGGGGGTTGACTCCGATGGGCCAAGCCGGGCAGGGCTGTGTGGGGGGCTGCCCCTGAGTCCAAAGTCCTTGTGGAGGTTGCGGCACATTAGGTACATTTGGTGATACCCCCCAGCCGCCGACCTGAGGGGGAGGGGGCGAGGTGGCCATAGAGGCAGACATGGGGCTCCCGCCGCTGCTGTTGAAGCTCTCGGACGCTTTCAGCCGGGAGAACATGGTCAACGCGTCTGGGAAGTTGGGGGGCGTTGCTGGTGTGTTGGCTGGGGTGCACATCTGCGGATGAGAAGGGGGGAGAATAAGAACATAAGTAATGTGTGCAGGATTGTAAACATTGTAAAGTTTACAAGTTTAGCTGATAACGTGTTCAATACAGGAGTCAACCAAAGTAAAAGTGCAGCTAGCAACCTGGAGAAACTGGTATTTCCTACTGGTGTTCAATCTATTTGTTGGTGTAAAACAAGGCGGCAATCTCTGGCTGCAGATAGTGACACCAATACGGAAATGGAAAAACTCATCTAGCAGTTCCCCCCCTCCACCACTAGAGGCTGCAATAGAGAGCAATGCCCATAGACTCCCATGTTAAAATGATTTCACAGCTGAAATAAAATGTTTACAGAGTGGCTCCAAAAACTTTTTTCAGTGAATTTTTTCTAATGCTTCGGTTTCAATGTTATTTTAATCTTAAATTAAGAGGCGTGTCCTTTTGATTGATGTGTGTTAGAGCGCCATCACTGGTTACAGCTGCGTACTTCCTGCTGGCTCCACCGTGACGGAGCCTCTCAGCTCCACCTTTTCATCCATTTTGGGATTTACTGCTAATGACGAAACACCAAGATGGCGACGGTACGACCCGCCTATTGGCTTTACATCTGCTCTTCACAAACCTATGGGTCACGTGACGTACGCGCTGTCTAGTATTTATAAAGTCAATGTGTAAAACATTGATAACAAAGGAATTGCTTATCTTATAAAGATATTAATAATAATAAACAGTTTTAGACAGATTCTCTTTTAAAATATTCTCCAGCTGCTCGTACTTCCTGCAGAGGGTCCGAACGATAAAATTACACTATATTTAAATCCACTTCCTGTTTCGTTTAGGCTATGCTCTCCAGGGTGGCTGAGCAGACTAAATCCTTGCATACTGTGTGCACATGTGTGCTAAAAACAACACTAAAACTTACCACCTTGTAGCCAAGAGGCTACATCAACAACAAGTTTGGCTGCTCTAAAACAGTAAGTCTTCACCCTCATCATCATCATTAGCCACCAAAGTAACAGAGCTTCTCCCACACTGCTCCATGACCTGCTTCCTGCTGTCTCTGTTCAGGAAAACAACAAGCCACTGTATTCCACCGGGAAGCAGAAGTGGAGCTACCTTTAGCCAGGAGGGTTGTTATCTAAAAATAAAATAATTAAGAGCCTGGACTTGGAGAGCACAGCAGGCACCGAAACAATAACAGAACCTTAAAACACCGCTTTATTTAGGACTGAGCTACTACTCACATGGCGTGGCTATTTCGTGTTAACGCTTATACTTAAATCTACTATTTCCGCCCTTAAAGTTCCCCAATTAACACGTTTAAGACATATTTTTTCTGAGTATACTGGAACAATATCAAAATAAGATTATCTTCAGTTTCCAAAAACAGCTATGATGTTTGTGATGGAGGTGAAATTCCCAGAACGGAGAGTCACAGGCTCCATGAATCAGCTACGAGGACTAGCAGCAGCAGTCACACATGGACACTGGGCAAGAAAAAAAAAGGTTTAATGTGCTGAAGTGGGAGGAAAAAATAGCTGGAAAACAAATTTCCCCCTGCTGACAGCCAGAACTAAAGCCGACCTGTGGTATCTAATCTACTCCTGGCTCCGTCACCCAGGATGTGCAGACTCACAGGCAGCTTTCATGAAAACAAAACAACGGTGACAGGAATACTCCTTCCTTTGTGGGGGTGGGGGTGTAATCAAACCACCTTGCCCCCTAAAAAGTGCTGCTGCTTGCAGGTTATCCCTGCAGATACCCAGTACAGGATTGGACCGAGCCAGGAGTTCTGTAATGAAAGGTGAGCAGGTCCACTTTGACAGGAAGTGCTGGCTCATGTCTTCCTGCAGTAAAAAGACACCCTGCGAAGCCGAAGTGACCTCTGCTGTGCTTCCTGTTCTCTGTGGGCAGCGATGAGGAGATGCTTTGGATTTCTAAACGCTTCTTTACGGGTGCGTGAAGTGAAGGAGAAAACTTCTGCCTCTGTTCACAAGCTGGGAGTAAATATGAGGGGAAAATGCTGACACATGACCTTTCAGCCTGTCTGGCGAGACCTTTGCATTTTACTTACTCATCCATAAAAACGTGCACATACGAGCAGGTGCGAACATGACCTGCAGTCAGCCGAGAGACAGAACAATTCACCGGTACACATCGTATTTATGTAGCTTTGTATTAACATTAGACAGAAATGAGAGAAGAGGAGGAAGAGAAAAATCCTCCTGAATCTCTACAACAACGCTTCAGCGTCAGAGCTCCGTCTGAGCAGAGGACCTTGGACAAAGTCACAGATGTAGACAGTGGTGAAGATCAGCAGCTGTCTCCACTTTTACCAAGATGTCTGAGTTTGGACCGGCGGCTTCCCACTGATTCCAGATCTGCCCGTATCCATATAAAGAACGAAACATTGTGCTGAACTCCTAAACAAATGTGACACAAGGATGGAATACATATAACATCTGAGTGTTTGTTGGTAAAACAGCGGCATGTTTAACCCTTAAAATGCCACTTCTGTTTTTTGTTTTGTTTTTCATGTAGACCTTTTCAACCACAGCCAACAAACTATTTTTTTCAGGACATCCTCGGTTGTCACATTACGAGGCTGAAATGATGTTAAATTAATGTCTGGATAGATATAGCAAATTAAATGATGCCAAAAAACCTAAACAGAATATTTTACTAACAGTACTTTTTTGTTATGTACAGTTGCTTGTAGGGGTGTAATGAAATGCGAAACCCACAAAACAATGCAAAATATAATACAGGGATGACAATCCAAAAACTGAAGAAAATTGCCTGATGAAAATAACAAATTTGATGGAAAGCAATTAGGTTGTAACAACTGGACAGTGTTGCCGCTTTGCTCTACAAAAGAAAGAAAAATGAATCCACACAACGAGGGATGAAAGAAGTTTTACATTTTTATCAGTAATATTCCCAAAACCTTTATCTTTCTCGATTCATTCATTTTAAAATATCAAAGTCAAAACCCAAACAAATAAAAATGTTTCGGCTGCAGGTGAGCCTGTAGGGAATACAGGACACGCTTCATACTTTTAACTAAAACATTCATTAAAAGTAATAACTAAAAGGTGGAAATACTCCTCATATCTTTAATGTCTGTGTGGACCAGATTAGAAAACGTCCCGGCGCTGATCTCCATGGCAACCATTATGTTTCCAAGAAGGCGTTATCTCCGGTATTTTAGCAGTTTTTTTAACGAGCTGTTCTGTGCCGTTAAAGTTATAAAGTATCACAAAACACAGCTACTTCCTCTCCTACTAACTTTAAATGAGTCGTTTTCAAAGTAAACGTATGGGACACGTTTTGTAGGCTGGGCGCAGATGAGACCAGATCTCCGAGGGCAACAGGCTCCACCCAGCATGGACTAAAACACTGACTGCTCAGAAACCATTCAGAATGAGTTCAAATGAACTTGAAGCAAAGCGAGGTAGTTTGCTGATCCGCTTTGTGACCCAGAACGCGGTCGTGACTGGTTCTTTCCGGTACCGCCACCGTACTGGCGTACTTTCACCGCTGCACCTACCGACACCTGCAGAGGGGCGAGTGCGGATGCACATGCTGTTATTAAAACCTTTCATTTGTGCAACTTTGGTTTTTTACTGCGTCATTGTTCTTTATTTCGTGTCAGTCTTTGGTTACACACCTCTATTTCATGTTTTGGCGACACCGAGCATGAGAAACATTTTCCCTCCCTTTATTTCAGACATAGAGAATCATTCCAACCGTGTTGTCACTGATCTTTAGTTGCTCCAGATTGAACATTAGCATCCATGTCAGCCGTCATCGGTCAAAGATTTGACAATAAAGGGTTTCATCATCATTTTCAAGTCAAAAAAGAGGTTTCTTTAAAAACGAATTGGATCTTTGTCATCACAAGAATGTGATAAATAATCACTATATTTTGTGACTGGATCATAAACCTTCTGGATGGGATATAAATGTCGGGAAATTCTCTCAGTCCCGCAATATTGTTTTAATAAAATTATTGTTATAAGAAAAAGGGTCGGGTGACAGTGAACTGGTGTAGTTTTATGGGTTAAAGGCTTTGCTATTAAAGCAGTAGCTTGTATATAAGAGGAAGTGACAGAAGTGATGATATTTGCACTGCAGAATGATACTTAAAAGCTAAATATAGCTATTTTTTAAAGGCCTGATCTATATTTGGTTAGGGAATCATCTCAAAATACCCACCACACTGATCAGAAGCAAGCCAATGGAATAACAGCATATTAACTTTGAGAAATTGCTTATTAGCTCAGAATGTTGTGAGAGAAATTAATGCTTTTCCAAACCTGGAAAATACAGTATTTATTAACTTGATGTTTTTAAACATCCACTTTTCATGCCTAGTAGTCCATGACTAGAGAAAAAAAACTCTTGAGAAAGGACTCCGGAGAGGCTTCAGGCATCCGAGGAAGCAAGTTAGTGTGTATTATGAAACCTAGTAGCAGATTAACTCTCACTACACCGACACAAGGCAGCAAAACCTGCTGGAAATGTTGGGACATAAATGCAAGTCTGAACCCAACTGAATCTCAAACACATGAGAGCTTGTTTGCATACACATGTTGTCTTACAGAGTCCGTTGGGCTTGGTAGCTACTCCGATAATCTTAATCCTAATGGGGATTTTTAGTTAGATAGCTAACAAGCTAAAAGGCTTGTTTAGCTATTATTTACATGATGATCATGAAAAATAGGACATAACATAAAAAAACATACACACACATAGTTGGTACTGTTGAATTACAGCTTCGTCGTGTTGCATGAAGCGAGCTTCGGCCATTTGTGAGACATACAGATGGAGAGACACGGGGAATAACTAGCGAGAAGTGGTTTTGTGTTCAAAACACAGCCAACAGAGAGCAGTTGCCATGGAGATGGTTGTCATGAGGAAGCAGCACAGATTTCCCGTTGACGTGACGGGCTGACTATGGTCACAGTGGCCCAGCTCCGTCCTTTTTGGCTGATGAGCTCATGTCTTACTGGAGATGACTACCCCCCCTCCCTTAAACCTTTAACACCTCTCTGTTTGTTTATGTCCATGCATGCGTGTGTGTGTTTGCACACAAACACAGATGATCTTAAGCTATCTGCAGCCTAAACGAAGACATTCCTCCGAAATATGAAGTGTGAGCACACGCCAGGCTGAAAACAGATGCTGTCCTCTCATTGGCTGAAAACAGATGCTGTCCTCTCATTGGCTGAAAACAGATGCTGTCCTCTCATTGGCTGAAAACAGATGCTGTCC
>JBAMHX010000024.1:16153455-16178144 GCA_037177515.1 Pseudomugil tenellus | reverse complement strand
TATATATAGAGAGAGAGAGAGAGAGAGAGAGAGAGAGAGAGAGAGAGAGAGAGATATTAAAGAAGGCAGGAAGGAAAATGTTCAAAGTGCTGTGTTTCCAACTACGGTGGCCCTCCTTTGCAGTGAAAGGGTCCATTTTGGGTTGTGACGTTGCATCCTGCAGGAATGCGTTGTGGTCGCTGTGTTTGTATGGACAGTGTGTGTGTGTGTGTGTGTGTGTGGCAGGAGGAGGGAAAAAACTAGGAGTTGACAGGGTGGGGCTGCATTAAACAGAGCAGGTTGGGCCTTGATTAAGGACTGGTCTGTCATGGGATGTAGATTCAAGCTTAAGTCGACTTCATTCAAAAGCGCTGATATAAATACAGGATCTGCTGGAGACAGATTGTCCTTTTATCTCTCATTGTCCACACGTGTCTGCATGTTATGTTTGCAGTAATACAAACAGTCCTACATGCATGTCCGCACAAATGCAGTAGTTATTTTCCATGTGTGAAAACACTGGCCTTCCTTTTGGTCTGGGACAATTAGTGACAAGAAAATATGTTGAGACTTTTTGTTAAATCCTCTGACTTCTTGCATGACTGACTAACTGATGACTAACCTCTCTAGTAGATATTAGACACACAATAAACAAAGAAAAAAAACTTGACCTGACCAAGAGTACAAGTTAAACCCTCCTCGATCTGTTTTCTTTTTTTAAAAAAGCTGCACGGATCTCTACTCCATGATGCCAAATATAGACATATATTGTCTTTGAGCCTCGATGACAAAAGCTTAAACCAGCTCTATGAAACGCATCCGAAAAACCGACTGACCTACATGACGCCGTGATGCGCTACGCTGCCAAGACCGGCGTGTCCACAGGCTATCAGTTGGGGCTGCTGGGACGGAGGTGGGGCTTCGGGCCAAACCAGCAATCTCATAGATGAGTTCAGTTTGAGTTGTGACACAAAACATTGATGCAACAGCGTTTAGAAATCTTGCTTCATGTCTTCATGTTTAGACTAGAATAACAGGAAAAAACTGTTTTAACGATGAACTCGGCCTGAGGTCCATCGCTTTTAGTCATCAGTGTCCAACAGGCAAAGTCTGCACAATAAAGCGTATTTAATTCCAGATATATTGTAGTGTTTCTTCATTTACATTGTTTTATTATTATTTATGCATCAAACAGCAGCTATTTTGCTGCTAGAGACAGCTGGAAGTCAAAGCTTGCTGGGTGTTTTTCTCGTGTTTCTAATTCATATTGTCATGTTGAAAAGAAATGTTCAGAAGCATTTTTATAATCTAGTTTCCAAAAAGAAGTCTTCCTACTCCATGAACAGGTCATGTGGCCATTTCCATTCATTTCTCTGTGAACTCCAGAGTTAATATGTAGGATTTATTCCTTAGTTATACATGAAACTAAAAGGTCTACAGTAGGGTTGCGCAATTCTGGGTAGAATGAGAATCACTATTTTTTTTTTGCCAAGAATTGAGATCATGATTCTCTCATGATTTTTTCCCAATACACGTATTTATTGCACAAATTACCGGCACATCAACTTCGCAACAGCTGACACTAAATATGAAAACAATAAAAGTCACTTTTCTCTTCTTTTACTTAAACAACCTTTCAATAATTTTCTGCTGTTCATTTGTGGAGAGAAAAAGGCAGCGTTTGATTTATGCAGATGATGTTCATGATCAAAATGCGCTACAATCATGGTCTTTTTTTCTTTTTTTAAAAAAATCGTTTTCATTTGGAAATGAGATAAAAGTGTAAATTGAGATCACGATTTTTTAAACGATTAATTGTGCAGCCCTAGTCTACAGCATAAGGTGTGTTCACAGGTTTTACACAGTTACAATGTGGGGAAATTAAACCTGAATACTTTTGATACTCATAAAATTGTGATTATTTCTTTGCCATTGAAATCTACAATCATGACACACCTACCGACTAAACACTGCAGGAAGGCTGGAAATGCTGCCCCGAGTCTCGCAAAAACACCCACATTGCACATGCACGAGACAGTGATGAATGCAAAATACATAAACACACTTGCTTTAATAGACAGAAAAAGAAAACTTGTGATTATGCAAGATCACAAATAACAATAAAAGGCAGAGATGCTCGGTGTTCTGACTCATTATCGAACACGTGCTCCAAGCTCGGCTCCGTTTGGCAGAAACAGGCCAGTTCTTGGCAAACTGTTTACTCTCTAAATTAAAGTGAGACATTTCATGAGCTAAATGGAGGCTCAGTGATTTTATTTACTGATGAGATGATAGGATGATAAAGGCAGACTGTCTCTCCTTGTTACAAAAGCACTGATAAAGATGCGTCAGCTCAGCGTGAACAGTTTCTACTCAGAGGAAACGAATGTTTCTACTCAAAATGCAATAAAAATAAACCGTTCTTTATCCCTACAACTCTTCTCTATAACATGAAGCTATAATATTAAGCAGTTTGATGACCAAACACACAGAAGAGTCAAATAATAAAAAAAGGAGCAGGCTTTGAGAAAACGTGCAAACAAAATGACAATTTCAGCCAAAATCCTTTTATATCCATGTCAGACTCTTCCAGTGTGCAGCTGCTGTCGGATGATGCCGTGCATGCAGCTGAAACAAAGGCTCATAGCAGCCAAAAGATCAAAAACTGCTAGTGTTTCATAATGTTCAACCACTGCTCGCTCACTGCAATATTAAAGCATCCCAGGTTAATCTGCGCTGAATTGTCCCACCCCATAAATCCTCTCAGTGTGCTGTGTCAGGGGTAGCAATAACCCAATCAAGGAAAACAAGAGAATTACTCCAAGCAAATGCAGCAGCACGAGGGTCTGTTTGTGAGAGGCAGCTGTCCTCTTCTTAGAAAGGAACATTTGTTTCCTCACAGAAAACCTCCGTCATACATCTCAGTTTATACATTTGAAAATGATTATTATCCCACGTGTTGGCAGGAGAGTGATTAATTACATTTACTCTCATTAATTGGATAGTTATTTTATTAACTACTGTACTTCACATGTATGTTTAGATGTAACTGTGACTGTGATCCCAGGAAAAGAATAATTCAAACCAAACCCCAAAATAGGGCTGAGTGATTTATCGATTTAATAGATTGATTGGGATTTTTTGTTTATGAAGATTTATTTTTATGAAACAATAGATTTTTTTGCCCCCCAGCACCTTTTGGGCCTTCTTACATCATAGTACATCACTGTACTCCTGCTGATTTCCCAAAATCTGCATAAACACATTAACATGGCAGCAAAGAAGAGCTTGTTCCCAAAACAGACCAGTTTCCTTTATTATTTTGAACTGGTTTGGTTTTTTAAACGTGGATTTGGAGCAATAAATGCCTCAAAATCTGTTTAAGGGCAGTTACGATATGTTCAAACCAGCAACAACCTAGAAAATCCCACCATGAAATTATTTTCACTCTGTCCCCTAAGAGAAGACGGGCGCGGTGGAAAGCCATCACAAACGTGGTCTAAAACTAAAAAGCCTTTTTCAAAAAGAATCATTTTGTCATTTGTATTTCTTTTTTAACAAAAGGGGAGAAAAAAAATCGATTTAAAATCGGAAATTGGATTTGGTTTGAAAAAATCAGAGATTTTACTTTAAGGCCATGTCGCCGAGCCCTTCCTCACATGCAAAAGTATGCAGGATAAAGATGAAAAATAGACATAAAACTGTCAAAGTGTTTGCCTTAAACTGGGTGTGTAAAAAATAACATCTAATGATAACCTGCACCTCCAAAAAACTTCTCCTTTCACTGAGCAGGTTTATACTGATAAAATCCCTTTGTTTCATCGCTATGGTAACAGCGCTTTTACTCAAGTAAAACAATTCAGCATTCTTGACACCTCTAAAGCATACACACTGTGTCTCTCTGTCTCCCTGTGTGTGTGTGTGTGTGTGTGTGTGTGTGTGTTTGGCTGCTGCATGCCTAGCTCTGTGTTTATTTCTGGAAGCTCACAACATGGCCGACATGTGCTTTGTTATTGTTGGTACAACATCATCCCTCCCTGCTCCTCGCGCTCCATAGCACCCAAAACAGCGTAATAACTCCAAAAGAGTCCCTTAAAATTAAGGTTTGATACCATTTAAGGAGTAAGAAACATAAAAAGACATATTAAAATCACCCACTCACCATTTGATGATGATGGCCATATGGAATATTTGTTTCTTGGAAAAAGGCACTGAGGGCAGTCTAGAATAAAACAAAATAAACGGCATCATTTTAATGTCTGGCAGGAATATTTATAGATCTTTTTCTGCATTGATACACAGTGTACTATTCGCTAACAATACAGAACTACAGTACAAGCCTTATCTATAATCGGCTCACTGTAGACTAAACAATAATGTTCCAAACTACTCATTTGTAGGCTAGTCGATACAAACACAGGGGTCATCTATATTGCGTAATAGTACTCTGGCCTCGCCTGTACATTGCTGTCATGTGTTGGATTATAGTATTTAATCTAGACTAAAGTCTAATTGGATATGCTTTGCCCTACACAGTACCCCCAACTGATTTAGCCTTGCTAAAAGAACACATAGCTCTACTTTAATTAAAGGAAAAGTTGGGATTTAAACCCCAAACAATTCCTGGTCAAACAACAAGCAGTAATGTGCTGAATTATAATGTTTTAGAGAAAAAGTCGGTGAAGGGTCGAGTCAGAGTAGCTATGGCTCAGACATAAACATTAGCCTTGTGGCTAACGTTAGCTCTACCGTCTTTAACTGTGGCTGAAGCCGTTTCATTTCCTTTTTCTCCTCCTTTTACCTCGAACTGCCAATGTGCCGCTTGCAAAAGCTGCTTCGCTTGGTCTGCCGCACAACCCGCCGTCAGGACGAACTGGTTAATCATGACTTGATGTTTGAGTTCATCCATTTTCGACGAAGCCCGTGTCCTACTCGCGGCTGCTGGCTCTGAAGCAGACTTTTGGCCGTTTTTCCTCTGTCTTCTCTCTAGTTGTATTCCGTCTGTCTATCTCACTCGTCCACCATTACAGCCGGCTGAGCAAACACAAATATTTACTGTAGGAGCGGTAGAGGAAGGAACATTACGTGATTGACGTTAACAGCCAGCCAATCAAACGAGGGCTTCGCATGTGGGATTTGTATGCTGCAAGCTAAGGGTCTCGAGCCGGTTTGTGGCTAGCAGTCTTTTGCGTGATAATTTTCGATATTTAAATCTATGTTAGACAACAAATAGTTCGTTAAAATGAAATCTTTTTCAAATATTCTACATTTTTTGATACGGAAATGAGCTGTAAACGCAGAATAGAGGAGTCGCAGACATGGTTTGTTTTGGACTACAACTCCCATGAGCACTTGCTTTGTTTGTAAAGCTCTAGAAGGTAGACTTTTGTGAATGACGGCCCTTCTCATCCAATTCCCACGCGCGCTCTGTCACTAGCTTGCCAAATATGGTAAACAAATTCACCATCACCAATAACATGGCTGTGAGTTAAATTGGGGTACAAGGATACAACCGACAGGAGTAAACCATTAGCAGACGACCAACAGGTCGTCTGCTAATGGTGTGAAACCAGTAAGGGTTTCAGTTCGTCTGCACTCTTATTAAGTCCAAATTACGGAGGCATTACAACCTATTTCACATCCTCTTTTCTCCTACGTGTGTTTGACTGAGTGAAAGTCTGATTTCATTGAATAATTTATCGTTAAACAACACATCACAACATTGTCACGAGGACACGATTAAAAATGCCTCACTTAATATGGTTTAATGAACATTTATTGTATCTCTTGATCATTTGTCAACGTGAAAGTATTATTTTACGGTAGGACAATATAAACGTGTGATTTCTTACATAAATGAAACCATATAATTACAGTATTAATACTAACTATGAATTAGTATTTAAATCCCATTTTACATGACTGGTGTCAGTCAGTAAAGACGTTAAATGTGCAGCCTTTGTGTAAACTGGGTCCTCTGGTTTCAATCTATGATTTCAACACAAGTCGCTGTGCATTGTGGGTAAAGGTAAACTGTAAACATTGTAGTTTTAACAGTAACATCTGTTTGATGTGGCGGTAAAGAGAGGAAATAGAGACACCTGCTGGTAAGAAGATGAAATTACAGCAATAGAGAAGCGCTTGGGGTTGAAGCGGAGGTCATTGACAATGAGTGGAATATTCTTGCGTTTTTGGGACTAATTTCTTGTTTAATCCCATCTTTGACGTGGTAGTGCTAGCTCAGAGGTTAGTTTTACTAACCTACGATAGTGTGTTTTAATCTCTCAGACTGCATTCAGAAAATCTTCAATTGTTTCCTTTAAAATTAGTTCTAGTGGTAGCTTTGTTTTGGTGCACTAGAAAATGCACGTCATGCAACATTTGAAACCGTTTGTATTATGTAAAGATATAAAGTTTTTAAATAATGTGACCATTTCCTGACTGGAAAACAACTTTTACAAGCCAAGTCATGTAGTCAATCAATCTTTATTACAGAATCTAGGTTCAAAATAAAGCTATAGTTGTAAAATATCTACATGTACTATGTTGCTCTGCTGTTTAGATCCTGTCCGACAGACATTACGCCAACTTGAGTCATCATTACACCAGCATTCATCTCACTGCAGTTTGCGCCTTTGGTGAAGCTGCAGTTCATTGTTCTGTCCACAAGGGGGTAGTGTTTCATCATAATGCACAGCACCTTTCACCTGAATCTATGTGGGATATGACACTAACGCTGCCAAATTAATTATTTCGCTGTCTGTTTTTTCTTTGTCATACTAATATACGTATAGTTGCTTATTTTATATTCCATTTGTTTACCCTCCAGTTGATGCACCTGACTCTTGTCCCATAGCTACTCAGGGCAGTGGTAGATTAAAGATTTAAAGAGTAATAATCTTTTCGATTGCAGTAATACATATTAAGAAGTGGGATGTCAAATATATACAATTTATATCACTAAAGTGCAAATGTTTCATGGTCTCCATGTTCTTACATTTGAATATTAATGTTAATATTTATTAGCTAATGTTTTCACTTATATGACAATTTATCTGTGAATAACTTGTATGATATTAGACGTGTTACATCCAACAAATAGAAAGGATTTCTGTTTTTCTACAGCCTAAATCCCTATTCAAGTATTTATAAGTGTTTGCTTGTTCTTCGAGGTGGCACTGGGTGCAGATCACAAGATAAAATCCAGTAAACATGTTTTCAAAGAGCACAAAAAATGACAGAAAATTCTGTTTAGAAATTTCAGCAAAATTAAAATTAAGCAAAACGACTGAAAGAGTTAAATGGCAAAAATGATCATTTTCTTTCATTTATTTAGTTTCTGCATCACCATCAGCTGCAGCTGTGAGTTAAACTGAGCTTCTCTCTTTGCGACGCGCGGGATCTGTGGCGCGTCTTTTTCTGCACAAACCGAGCGCGTGCGTCGCGCTTCAGTCAGAGGTCACATTTCAGCCTTCACGGGGCCGAGGCAGAGGATTAAACACAAAGACCCACAAAAGTATCCCTTATTAATGGCTGGCGCATGCAACCGTGTCAAGTAGTTAACATTCACTCTATTCTGTAAGGTGACTGGAGGTTGATGGGGGAGGGGGTGAGGGTAAAATAAAACCTGGAGAGGCAAGAATATGTCTGCTAGCCAATCAGAAATCCCATCCAAGGCGTTTTAAAGAGGTAGTGGGCAGTCCCCTCGGGCTTTATATGGTAACCTCCACACATTTTCATGCGTTTGGCTCCCACACACCCCGCGTCTGGATGAAGCTGTCCTGAATCGCCATGGATCAGCTCTAAGTCCATTTTCTTTTCTTTTTTTAAATTGTCCGTATGCGCCGGGTGCTCCTTACTCTGCCCCCCCGCCGCACTTGTTGCGCAGAGACTGAGTCCTTGGAGGCGAGAGGCAGGGACGGATTGCAACAGGTGCACACAGCGCATCCCTTTCCGCGAGGCGGTGGACAAGTTACGCGTCTTTTACCAAACTGTGGGATTAATACATCTGTTTTTGGCTTCTGGGTTCATTTTAAGAGAAATTCTTTATTTCTATGTGTACTTTTTATAAATTAACCCACTTATCTTTCTTTTCATTTAACTTTTCTTTCGACTAAAGCAAGTTTTGAACATTGAATGCCAGTTTAAAGACGTTCCAGTTCTCCGTCTCTCAGCCTCTCACAGAGCAGGATGCCGGTCTTAACGAACCCCGACATCGCCAACAAGTTTAAAGCGAAATGGCTGGCTGTGTTCCCGGAGGATCAGGTCACCGGCTGTGACTCTGCCCTCCTGGATGACAGCCTCACCAGCCTCCACTGGCTGCAGAACTTCTCCATCCTCAGCACGGACCCGGAGCGAACCAATGGCGCGGGACCCGGATGTCC
The DNA here is from genome assembly GCA_037177515.1 of Pseudomugil tenellus. Taxonomy (NCBI): domain Eukaryota; kingdom Metazoa; phylum Chordata; class Actinopteri; order Atheriniformes; family Pseudomugilidae; genus Pseudomugil; species Pseudomugil tenellus. The sequence continues at coordinate 16,169,781 of JBAMHX010000024.1, read as the reverse complement.
GTCCTCCCAGCAGCACCTCTTTCTCAGACGCCTCGGCTTCCCCAGAACTGGCACCGACTCTCCGTCCAGTCCTCCGGCCGGAGACACCGCCGCCACCGGGATGCCTCTGTACCTGGGCGTCCCGGTGACTTCCGGCAGCGACTACACCGCGCTGGCTCCGCGCGTATCCAGCTGCGCGCAGATCGCAGTTCAAGCGAGCCCTCCAGTGGAGGTGGACTACAAAACCAACCCCAAAGTCAAACCACCCTTTTCCTACGCATCTCTCATCTGCATGGCCATGCAGGCGAGCAAGCAGCCCAAAGTGACTCTTTCCACCATCTATAACTGGATAACGGAGAATTTCTGCTACTACAGACACGCGGAGCCCAGCTGGCAGGTAACCGAGACCACATAAGTCTCTATATAATTTATGAGTCTGACAAATGGTGAGGTGAGGGAGGGGAGGCTGAGCACTTGACTCCAGTGTCACCATCAGGGCAAAAACAGAGTTTTAGAGAAAAAAAAAACCCAACCTCCTTCTGTCTTATTTATGACTTAACCTTTGTAATCTCCATCACCATGCAGGCTTTTGGAAGCTGAATAGGAGAAAACACTCCTATGTGTGTGTGTGTGTGTGTGAAGCCTAGATGTGTGTTAATGAGGGCTCCTGAGAGAGATGGCAGCTAAGCACAGCTGATCATGTTTGAAATGCACAAAGCTGCCTGTTACTAGAAAGCCTCATTAGCTTCATCTGCTTTCATACAAACAACAACACCCCGAACGCCCACTCGCCTGCCAGCATGACACAATGACATTTTCAGGTTTTGCATGACTGGTTTACATTTCTTTTTGATATCAACTCTTTCTCGTCTTCATCACAGAACTCCATTCGTCACAACCTGTCTCTCAACAAGTGTTTTAAGAAGGTCCCCCGACAGAAAGACGAGCCGGGGAAGGGGGGCTTTTGGCAGATCGATCCTCAATACGCCGACATGTTTGTCAATGGCATCTTCAAACGCAGAAGGATGTCGGCTAACCACTACAGCAGCAGCAGCGCCGCACAAAGACAGAACAAACTGGTTCAGGGGTATCGTGACACCCAAAATACGTGTCCTTATCAGGGGGTGGGCAACAAGCGGAAGCACATGCCGTCTAAAAGCAGCAAAATCAGGGCCACAGAGTCTCCTCTGCTAGCCACAGAAGCTAACAGAGCAGACATCCTGAAGGGGGACTTTGACTTGGCGTCGGTGTTTGATGATGTTCTCAGCGGGGGCTGTAGCACCTTTGAGGATTTGGACATCAACACGGCACTCAGCTCCCTCGGCTGTGATATGGAGGTTTCCATGCAGGGGAGGCAGCACTCAGCGGGGCTGGGGAGGTGGTGTGGAGGAGACGTTATGGGTCAGAGCCAGGACTTTACCCATCATCAGTCCTTTGGCTACTCGGATCGAAGCGTCACTTCCATGGAATACATGCTCAACGTGGGAGAGCTCCTCGTGCCTCAGCAGCAGCATCTAAACCAGCGGCAGCAGCAGCTGGACCACGAACAGCTGCTCACTGGTCAACACCACCTGCAGCACTTCGAGGAGCCCTACACGTTGTTCCCAGAGCACCCAGTTGAAGCTGTTCTGCAGCCATGGGAGGATATTAAAGAAGAGGCCATTCCTCTGACTCTGGACCAGGGATTTGGTTTGTGTGAAGGCTTCTTCACAGAGATGCAACCATTAGACAGAATGGAGAACTATCTGTGACTTCTGACTCCAAATTATTTACGTTCAATGATCCGAATGTGTGGTTGCTAATTCCATCCCTGCATTATCTGAAAGGATAAAACATTTAAGCTTCATTTACCTCTAATTTCCATCAAATCATGTGATGCACACTGCATATTATTTACTCAAACATTTTCTTGTTCTTTTGAAAAATGCAAACACAATCCTGTGAACGCAACTCCTTAAAATGACTGAAGATTTTGCGCAATTGGGGGTTAATCCTCGATGCAGACTTCTTTTCCTTGAAGAAAGCAGTGCAGTGCACGGTGCAACGCTGATATTTAATTGTAGAAATGAGTAGAATGGCAACAGAACAGAGTCTTGCAAATACCAAAATAAGATTTCATTTGGACTATTTTGCTCTGACTTTTTCAGTTGGAGGATGTTGTGAGTGGAAAAATGTCTGGACTTAAATGTTGTTATTTGTTTTTCTGGACAAAAAAAGCGAGACCAACCCTCCTCTGTTGGAGTACTCTGAACAGACAAGCACAGTTAATATGACACCAAGAAGACTTACAGCATTCTTTTGTGCTACATTAGCATGAACTGTTTTTCTACAAACACGCAGCAAAATCAGCCATTCAGCCCAGTTGTCTGTCATGTGATGATGAAAAATGAAGTTATTGAAGCTAAATGGAGACAGAAACTTAAGATTCATATTAAGATATTAGAAATCAGTCACTTATGACATTGTTATATAGTCAATTTAATATATATTCAATAAAGTATATGGCATGATGCTCCGCAAGACTATTGTCTACATTTATGTATCGCAAAGCAAACAGTGGAGCAGACAAATAAACAGTCATGAAATCTAACATTATGCACTTTGATAGCCCGCAGTTTTAGAACAGCATGAAAGCTTTTGACCTGGATGATTTGTTTTAAACTTAGTGTTTAATCTATGTTTTTAAATTTTTACTAACCATAATGGAAATGAAGTTGGCCTCTTTAAGAGAGTGTTGAAGTAAAACTGCAATAAATCACACCAACAGGCTCATTCAATCTTTAGTTTTTTTTAATAGATACGAAAGTGGAAATTTGTCAATAGATTTTGAGCCAAATTTGCTGATAATAAATATGCAGTGTGTTAGTGTTTCTGATTTTGTGTTGATTAATAAGAAAAGAGAGGAGTGTTAGATCTTATATGCTCCTCACCGATTACTTCTATGTATATCTGTCATTTTTTAAAATTTTTATTTGTACTGTTTGTTTTGGGATATCTGATAATAAATTTGGGGACAAGCGGTTGAAGGAGGTACGTGATTTTAACTTTTATAGATCACACTTTCTCATTGTATCATACTGATTATTGTTTAATGCCTATAGATATTAACATATACTGATTTGTACTTTTTTAAAATCTGTTTGAAAATGCAATCATGCCTTAATGCAATAAATGGTGTCAATTAAATAAATACCAGTAAACAAATCTGTTGCTAAAATGTATGAGTTTAAAACAGAGAATAGTTGAGTGGTCAGGTTTATTGTTTGTCTTAGATAATTGTGTGTGTGAGAGTGTGTAAAATCATGAGATAAATGTCTATCAGGGTTTATCATTAATCAGCATAGACAGGCCTGGACTTGCCTCATATGTGAAACAATCAGGGGGTTTATTGTAGTAAAAATCTTACAGTAAATACTGTTTAGCTTGTAAATAGCATGTCTGCTTTTAGCTAAATGTCAACACTAACAACACTGTTAGCTGCTGAATGTGTTAAGCTAAAGCGTTGAAGCAAGAACAGTTTTGTTAGCAAAATGTTTCGTTAGCAACAAGCGTTTGTTGACTAAATCCTAAAACATAGTTAAAACAGTATCATGCTTTTAGCTAAATGCTAACAAGAGTGTGAACACTCACATTCAACAAACAAAGATGCTCATGAAAGTGTTCACCATCTTGGTATAGCTTGTTTACATGCTTACACTAACTGATTATCATGATTTACTGATTTAGCCAAATAAAAGAAGATTTTTGCATTTATGCTAACTGACTGAGCTAATGACCTGTATTAATTAGTACATCCAAAAAATACTAATCCCATACTCATGCTAACCTATTCAAAATGATGTAGAAATGGTCGGGATTTTAAAAAATGATAACCTGTAGTGTATAGTTTTTAATGTTTTTAATCAATAAGATTTATTAGTTAAGAGCAAAGCAGTTAGCCCTGAAATATATGCTATTCAGTTTCAGGGTTGTAAATTTAAATGAGTCACGTATAAAGACTGAAAAAGCAACAATAGAGAAAATGTATGAAAAATTTATGAGGAGCCAGCAATCACCTGCTTCTTTTACTGTTTTATTAGTCTAATATGCTTTCTTTCATTATTTCCCTTGTATACATAGAATATGCACAGAAGTATTGATATCCAAAACAATGAATCAGAATGTCTTTTTTCAAAATCCTATAGCTGTTAGAAAAAAACCCTACAGCTGTAATTTATGCTTCAAGTGGATTAAAGAATGCTTAAGAAAAAATATTCTTGAGGTAGGCTATCCAGGGGATGCTAAGGAAAGCATAGTCCTTGTGTGGCCCATTATGTACTATAGTAATATCACATAAGACATGTTGTGTATTTTTAAGACTAAAATGAAGAGATGTAGTAGTTTCTCAAGAAGGGAGTATACTTATAACTTTTGCCCTTTTTAAAAAAAATGACATGAGACTATTTAGTTCCCCTCAAAAATCAAGTATCAGTAGTTGCTCTTTGTCACACAATTTTGTCTTTTCATGTCAAGGAAGAGTTTTTAAATAAAACTACAGACTAGTGAGAGACTAGGATGCATTTTTATTAAACTGGGTGATTATTGGTTACAGCAGAAGGAACATGTACTAATGGATGGTTTCGCATCTGGGGGGGGGGGGAACAGATCTTCGACATCCATGGGCTAAAGTTAACAAAGATGCTGTCTAACTGCACCAGTATATCAGTGGTAACATTAGTTGAGCTAATCGGTGACACACATTTGGATGTTTGTATTTGTAAAAGCTCATTTTTATTTGAATTTCTTAATTCATTATGCATAATAAGGGAAAAAAACATTTCCTTAAACTTTCAGACATATATTTGTTGGCCAATAATGATTTCCTTGGCAACTCTGTCAAACTGACTGGTTAGTCCTCACACCGATTGAAAAGCACTCATCATAGGGGGTTCAGAAGTGAGTATACTCCATGTTGACTAAAAAATGACTGGGTATATTTTCTTTATCTGCATACACACTGGGCTACACCACTGATTAGCATCTATATAAAGGTTATGCACAAGCCATGCATGTATCATGTGCATTCCTACAAATAAGAACATGTCTTGTAGCTGGTAGAAAATGCCCTCAAAGCTAACCTCACGTAGCTGCAGCCTTTTCCAGGATGTTTGCATGGACTGTATAAAAATGTGCTTTTCTACCTTAAATCTCTTTTTAATTGAAATTGCTGGAGTAAAAAAGCAGCAAAATGCGGCTTATCCCCATCACTCTGGCTCCCGGTCGCAACAGGTCATGTGTGGAGGTCTCCAGGAATGGGTGGAATAACTCAGATTCCTTAAAACAGCAGGGACTAGGGCCAGATATGAGACCTAGGAGTGTGACCACTTGCCACCCTGCACCCAGAAATGTAACTTTAGCTGATTAGGATAGAGTCATTTTATTCATGCAGGGCACTGAACGGACTTGTAGTATCCCTGTTACTGCTTCACACACACAAGCAGCATCAACCTGTGCATATGTGTGTGTATCTTGGACCCTGTGGACATGTCTTTGTGGATGGTTACGATATACGCCCCTAATATTTGTGTTGGTCTGCAGGTCGCTTTGTCCGCGCTCATGCTGATGTGTGTGATGCCAACTGAGTGTGTGTACACGGCGATGATCTGAGCCCCATGGCGGCCCAGATAACACTATCTCTGTGGAGCCAGAGCCCTGTGGTTCTATTCAGCGAGGTGGATGAGAGACTGGGGCTGCCCAGCATGCGGACCTGCTAAAAGAAGCCAGGCTGTCACTGTAGGCTAACTTGGCTTATAATGCTTTATAACCTCCTCTTTGGTACCTCTCTGAGAGGCTCTGCATCACTCTGAGCACACCCGTGTTGTGTTTGTGGGTCTCAAATAAGAAGACAGAGATGCAGTTAGTGTTTTATTGCCATTATGGCACCCTCTGGACTGCTTCTGATTAGCGTCAGGCGTACAGAGGGTCAACCTTTGCAAAAGAAGTGCCCCTCCCTGTGTGACACAGACAGTGGCTTCAGCTCCATATTTATTGGGTAAAGCAACTAGTCTATTCTTTGCACGACAAAGAAGATAGAAGACACATGAAGGGGTTCCTCACAAATTAGATCCTTCAGTGTGGCACAGAGCAAAAAGCTGTAGCAGGAAAGTGCCCTAAGCCAGCTTTACGTCCCCCGAGAAACCCTCCCAGCATGAATGATTACATGCACAGATAAGGGTTAGCTCACACTGATAAATGAAATGTCCACATTAGTGCTTTAGACAAAGGCCTCCCACATATATCAGAGGGAACATTAGGCAGGAGTCTGTTTGCTAAACTGAACCAGCAGGAAATTTTCATCCATCTCTGGTTTCTGGGCCCTCATCACATATTGATGAAGGAGAAAAGACTGGGATGATATTCAGTGGTGTGACAATCCATTAATGCCTCCCTAGACTGACTCGACACAAGAGGAGGCGCTTAGACAGGAAGTGCACCTAAGCAGGTTTTCTGAAAGGCTGCTGATTATGTATAAAATGCAAATGGAGGCACGCTCCATTTTCAAAGGAACTGTGGATGGTTAATTAAAATAAAAGGTTTGAGGTGTATTAAGATGAGGGGCTTTATTTTATCTTATTTCAAGGTTTCATGGATTTGCATTTTCGATCCATCTTCATGGCCACGCTTGTGCGCATTAAGAAAAGGTTCATCACTTATTTTTAATCTGTTTCTTCTATAAAAACATTTATTAGTGATTAAATTGTCCTGGACTGCATCTGCAAGCTCCATGAACTGACGCAACCGACTCTTTGGATTGGATTTGTAGTTTTGATGTGCAAATTTCATCTATTTGTGGCATAAGCAGAAAAAAAGGTGTGCAAATGAGCGCTAATGCAATTGCAACTTACAAATGGTGATTATGGAAAGAGAGAGAGAGAGCCGGAGAGGCTCTTTTCATCCCTTGTAGGGCATCTAAGGGCTCATGCATCAAATTAAGCATAATTGAATTTTCCACAGTACAAAACATCACTAAAGTATTTTGGGAATTTAGAGAAATGTCTGTTCTTATAGAAATGATACTTCAGGTGAGCATGAGCTTGCAGCATAATGCTGCTGCGGTCTTACTACATGATCCCAGAAGGATCTAGTGTCTTTCACAGCTACAGGAATTTGGGGTCAAGGGGAAATAGTTCTAATGTTTTTAACCACATCCTATCACTGGACATTAAAAATGAGCTGAAGCAAGATGTAAAAACTCAAGTAAAAAATTTCCAGCATCACTTTGTCTGGGCTAAAAAAGAGACATATCACATCCCCGAGGTTTCACATAAATGTTTTACTAAAAGAGATCTCTTTTAGATTATTTAGTAACGGTCATTCTTCCTTATCCCGTTTACTCTGCGGGAGCTCATGAGATCCTTTTTTTCTCCCCTTAACTTCTGTACAGGTGTGACGAATGGCAAAGTATGGGTGGTTAGATTGCAATTTTTCCTTTGTGGTGTGTTTCTGTCTCTTTATGTTCTGTTTGTGTTTTCTTTCCTTTTCTCTTGTTTTCTCATCCTTTTTCTGTCCCCTCCGATCGTGTCCAGCAATACATGGAAACTGTCAAACTAAGATGTAACTTAAAATAAATAAAGAATACAGATTATCAAAAGGAACTTTGTATATACATATATAGATATAGCTCTTTTTGACAGAATAAATTTGCTCAGCATGACACAGCGGACAGATCATTATTTCTCAAGGAAAGTTTGGCATAAAGACACAAGACAATCCCTCATATGTATTTCCAAAAGATTACAAAAGATTTATCTGGCTTAAGAGTCAAGACTTAAAAATAGCCACGGGTCATGATAGAGTCTATCAGAAACATCTTAAGGACTTTAAAATGTGACACAACATCTTACAATTAGTTTAATGTTCATAACAAACATGTTTAACAATTATCCTAAATGTTAATAAAGTTTCCATTAAGCAGATTTATATGTTAGCCCATGATTCAATAAGTCTAGTTCATAGAGTACAAAATGGAAATCAGGGGCATCGAACACCCGGAGTGTGTTACATAAGAATTAAAAAAAACCTTAATTAGAAATACTCATTTTTATCTTCTTATTCCTTTAGACTCATTCATATTTAGCTTTATTGTCATCATCTTTTACATGAGGATAAAAGTTCATTTCTCAGGTTATATCATTTCTATTACAGAGCCAAAATATAATAACTGAATATAAACAACATAAAATGAATTATTTTAAAAGTATTGAACGATATCATACAGTAACATAATGAGGTAACAGCGCATGCAGGTACATAAAGTGCACCATTTGAGAAGATTGAGAAGAAACCAGCAGGAGAATGAAGCAGTTTATTCATCCGACAAACTTCAGTAACTGAGCAGCTTTTTGTTTATCGTTTTCAATTCCAAGTCTCTCTCTATTTCTTTTATTGTATTTTTATAGCAGTTGTGTCTCACATGTTGAGTCAGGATCTCAGACATCCCTGTGTCACAATCTGGGCAAGCGCAGGTGCTCGCATGTAATTCTATTACCGGGTTTGGCTAAACAAGCTACAGGAGGGCTTGATGGGTCTCAGGATTACTACTGCACTTATCTATGATGCTTTTCTAGGTTTTGTTTTACTGTGTTTTCACTATGGTCTCTGTAAAGCTGTTGCATCTGAATGTTTAGAGCAGGAGTTGTAACCAAATAAAGAATAATCTCTGCAATCCAAACAGAGTTAAAGGGGAATGTCTAGCTGGCTGTAGCTGTATGGAGTTGGTATCCAAACACAGGAGAAGCTGGTTGCACTGGTAGTCAGATGCTCTTCATCTACACTGTGTAAAATGGAAAATGCAGGAATAAACTTAACATCAGATTTTTTTCCTTTAAAAGATTATTTTTAGGGCTGTACATAGTCTTTTCAACTAATTCTGGATTTATGCAGATTAAACAAATGAAATGATTACACTTTAGGGATGTTTCTCAGAGCATGATGCTGCTTCCCTCATCCTGGTACAGGGTATCACAAACCTAGAGCCATGCTGTTTGTTAGCTCCTCTTCTCTGTCCTCTCGAGACCAGTGAGATGCGGTACATGGTTGGCCTCCCTGGTTCTGGTTCTGCCAGAGGTTCCTCTTCCAGATAAAGACGTGTTTTCTTTTCTGTAAGGTGTTTGCTAATGATGGAGGATTCAAAGCGCAATGAAATCTAATAACTTACTTGGGAATTTTTAATCTTTTATTTTTTAAACAAATTAGTATATTAAAAAGTGTTATTAACAAATTTAATGTGGATTATATGATAAAGCTGAGTCACTGGATTATAATTGATCACAGTGATGTAACCGTTTTTCCTGTCAAGGACGGGGAGAATGAGATTGAGAAGTATATAAATTTAATAATGAAGGATAAAATAAGTTGAACATACAGTAAACGTTAAAACATGGAGTGAGACAATACATCAAAGACATACAGACAAGATACAAGGTTATAACGCGGGGAGAATCATTCCAGAGATCTGTTGTCACCACAGAAGACCAAAGCTATTCTGCTCAGTCACTTAGAGACACCTTCGTTTAAAGACTTTGGTTGTGTGTGTCAGTCTGGAGCCAATTTTTATGTTATGACAGATAAAAAGGAGGTCTTCTATAAACATTTCCTGACGGAAGGACGCTGGCCTTGCAGATGGTTTACTAAGATCAGAATGACATCAGTTTAGGAGCGTTATGGTTGGTCCTTTCAGCTAGACATTAATTTAGAGTAAGGTAATTAAGCTAATATATGAAATTTCCTCCACAGAGAATTTGATAAAACTGGATCTTTAAGACAGCCTTGAGATGACTTGGTCATGAACTGGCACTGTGGAAATAAAGCCGAATATGCTTAATATTTAGATGATGGTACTCGTGGATGGTCCTAATTTTCTCATGCAGCTCTGAAAACAACAAAGCAAAAACAAAAGCTTTATAAGAAATCTCTTTGTGTCCACACAGATCTTTTGGCCTGGGACTGTGCATCTTGGCATCCAGCACTTAGTCAGTAAAAGACATTCTTGCTGTGTGGTTTTGGTCTCTCCGGTCGCAGGGAGCGGCTGATTGTCTCCCGGGCAGACAGGAGGAGGGTGCACAGCTGCCACACACACATCCAAAAACACTCACACACTCTGCGTAAATACTGAGGCCGGTCACGGATTACTCAGGCACACAGTTACAACTGCATGAACCCTCTCATGTTGTCTAAAACTCATGCCCACACAGTCAACTTGGCAAGAGGGCAGCGTGCGAGGAGAGTGAGCAGGGACAAGAGTGTGAAAATGAGCCAGGGGCAGAGCTGGAGCCGTGCCGATGTTCATGCCAAGCACAGCAGAAAGCAAGTCTGGCCCAACCTCATCAATCTGGCCTGCTAATCTGCCTCATTTTGAACTTGTAGGAGTTTTGTGGCATCCTGTCAAGAAGGACAATTGCTGGTCTTATGCACTCCTCCATGCCTATTAAATCAATTTAAACTAGTTAGATGAGTGGTTTTGCCTCAAACTGCAAACTTTTTACTAATGAATCACAATCTTCCCCCTTAAGGGCCTATCATGAAGCCTAAGGAGATAAAAAAAAAAAAGGTAGCTCAGTTATACCTATCTGCTCTGTTTATCCATCCTTGTGTAAAGGCGCGTGTGTGTGATTCCACCCCCATCCAGTGTCTCTTAAAGCCTCTGCAATGCCTCCATCGCCTTCTCATCAAGACACACATGCAGCTCCTTCATTCGTCACTCTGCATCAGTGTGATGGTAAGGGCCCTTATTTGATTAGCTGTGATTTGCTTTGTGAAGCTGTACAACATTTGGGGGGGGGGGGGTTGACAGCACACATACTTTGAGAGATACATACAGGGAGTTCTCAGACAAAGAGGTGTTGATGAAATTTCACATATTAGCTTAATTACCTTGCTCTTAATTAATGTCTAGCTGGAAGGACCTAAATAAACCATCTGCAAGACCAGCGTCCTTCCATCAGGAAAATGTTTAGACGAGACCTCAGTTTTTTTTGTTATATCATAAGAACAGGCTCCAGACTTTGTGATACACGCAACCAAAGTCTTCAAAAGAAGGTTTCTGTAAGTGACTGAGCAGAATAGCTTCAGATTTTTGTGTGACAACAGATCTCTGGTGGGATTCTCCCCAGGTTATAACCTTGTACCTTGTAGTTTATCTAAATGTATTGTCTCACTTTATGTTCTAATGTTCAGTGTATGTTCATTCAACTTATTTTATTCTTCATTATTACGTTTGTATACTTCTCAATATAAAGAAACCAGGCTCCTCATCCTCGTCAGGAAAAACAGCCATTAGGAAGCACATAGGATAGATGCACACAAGTCAATCTGGAATCCACATTACCTCAAACCTTGTCTGCTTCCTCTGTGTGTGGACTGAAGCAATGAGCAGATCTTACACCAAAAATCTGCCATCTTTGCAGAGAGGTAGTTGCTTCAATGAATAGAAGAGCAAATTAAGTTATTTTGATATGAAAAATTACATGTGAAGGACAATAAATGATGATTCACCTGCATTTTTTACAGACAATGATCTCACCAAGGCTTGCTCTGGAAATTATGTAAGGATGACTGCGGAGTGACATTCTATCCACCTTCTTGGCCCCACCAACCATCGGTCCTTCAATAATGGATGTGAGGCCAGTGTTGGTAAAGGAGTGCGTCTCTGAGAGGTGGGTGTGAAAAAAGATATAAATGAGCAAGAGCCTATCAGAGAAATTAGCAGGCAAGAGGTAGGGTACACCCGGGACAGGTCACCAGTCCATCACAGAGCGAGACAAACAACCACTGATGAGAATTTAGATCAACCAATTAATCTAACATGCATGTATGGACAGCCAGAGGAAGCCTGAGTATTCCACATGCAAAGGAAGAACAGGCAAACTCCTCACAGAATGCTGTTCGAACCTCCCCCCTCCCAGTCTGGCTAAGATCTGTGACTTTCATCCAAACATTTTGAAGTTGGTTTCTATGAACAGGTATCTAAATGTAGATGAAGCTTCTGGTTTTTACTCCCAGCAGGCTTGAATACTTGGACAAAGCTTGAAACCAACAAATTTCTTCTTCTAATTATCCTCCTGAGAATCTTGCAAGAATCCGGCTGTGTTGCATTGTAAGGGAGACCCAGCCTGCTAACAAAGATCATGGGATGTGCAGAGCTTATATACAGTAGTTGGGCTGAGCCTGGTAGTCACAGAGAAATCTGGAAATCAGTGGTGATATCAGAACTCTCCAGTTATACGAGATATGACATTATAGGAAAAGAGGTAAATCATTTTTAGGTGAGTTTCTTTGGAAGACATAATTAATTTAAGTTAAGTTCTTAATCAAAGCTAAACTTTTACATGTTTTGTCTTTAATTTCTATGTTTCTCTCTATTATTTTCCATACCCACTGCAGTGGCAAGCATTTCTACTTTCCTCTCCCCTCTCACTCCTTCCTCCCCCACCTGCTCTAAGCCATCGGGGGTTAATTAAAACTGATTGGGTCCTTGGAGCCCACACCTGCCTCTGACAGGTAAGGTATCAGGCTCATAGAGCAGTGTGTATTTGTGTGTGTGTGTGACTGTGTGTGGCTATGTGCTTAGCACATCAGCCCTTTAGAACATTGTGTGCTCTGGTGCTCGTCCCATTAGAGCATCTTGATGGGTCCCAGTATGTGTGTGTGTGTGTGTGTGTGGGCTGGTGTTATGCCTATGCATTTGAGTTCAGCCTTCAATATTTAACACTGAATTTGCATTTTGAGTTAATGCATTTCATTTGTGTGTGTGTGTGTGTCGTCTTTTCAGACCCACTTAAGGACCTCGTGCTTGAAGGCTGATTAGACTCTGCTCACTGGAACCAATCGCTGCTTTGCTTCAATGTCACACCTGTCTGTCTCTCACAGTTCGACTCAAAGAGGGGGACAAATCCTCACTTTAAAGCTCATATCATCATCTTTGCCATTTGCAGTGATTACAAACACAACGTCAAGTGTCATCAGTTCAAGTATCATTCCAGTTCATATACACGCTGGCATAGCAAAAGTCTGCATGTCCGCGTGAACCGTTGAATACATGAATGAAGCAGCGAGAACGGTTGTCATTTTGTGTGTGTGTGTGCATGTATGTGTGTGTATTTGCTGGCAAGTGAGGTGTTTGTCTGTGGAGGCAAAAACTAGTGTTGTGTAACAGAAGCTGGCAAGGGAGAGGCGCAACACACAAACTGAGCTCCCACTGCTAAGTTGGCATGTAGAACAGTCAAATTAGCCACTGGAGAACAAAACCATCCAGCACCTCTGCAGGGAGAAGGCAAAGGAGGGAGGAGCAAGATATAGGGCAAGTGAGACAGAGCGGTGAAGACAGCACAACCTGGACATGAGAGAGAGAGAAGATAAGAGACAGCATTGTGAGATGAAGACGCAAGAATTGTAAACAAGATAGAAGCAATAAGAGAAGATAGAAATGAGAGAAGAAGAGACATACATACTGGAGAGAAGGAAACTCAGAAACACATTAAATATGAATGAGGATATAAGGTGTATGTAGATGTTTACATGGACTTTGGGTATTTCAATATAGACTCACCAGGGGCCTTATTTATAAAACTTTAAGAAGAATAACTACTAGAATTGTGATAAGCAAAAAACATATCAATAAAAAAATTCTAGTTGTTAGGCTAAAGCAAAAGTCTGATATAAAAACATTGTGCGCGCTCAGGTTCACACAATTTCCTTTTAAAAATCACAACCTTGCTGAAAATGTTGCTCAGGGGATTTTGGTTCATTTTCCCACCCCTACACACCCACTTTCTACCATACACGTCCCCGCCCCTACACACCCACTTTCTACCATACACGTCCCCACCCCTACACACCCACTTTCCACCATACACGTCGCCACCCCTACACACCACTTTCTACCATACACGTCCCAACTCCTACACACCCACTTTCAACCATACACGTCCCCACCCCTACACACCCACTTTCCACCATACATGTCGCCACCCCTACCACCCACTTTCTACCATACACGTCCCCACCCCTACACACCCACTTTCAACCATACACGTCTCCACCCCTACACACCCACTTTCTACCATACACGTCGCCACCCCTACACACCCACTTTCTACCATACACCACCCCACCCCTACACACCCACTTTCTACCATACACGTCTCTGCCCCTACACAACCACTTTCTACCATACACGTCCCCGCCCTACACACCTACTTTCTACTATACACATCCCACCCCTTCACACCCACTTTCTACCATACACGTCCCCGTCCCTGCACACCCACTTTTTACCATACACGTCCCTGCCCTACACACTCACTTTCTACCACACACGTCCCCGCCCCTACACACCCACTTTCTACCATACACGTCCCCACCCCTACACACCCACTTTTTACCATACACGTCTCCGCCAACACACCCACTTTTTACCATACACGTCTCCGCCAACACACCCACTTTCTACCATACACGTTCCCACCCCTACACACCCACTTTCTACCATACATGTCCCCACCCCTACACACCCACTTTCTACCATACACGTCCCCGCCCCTACACACCCACTTTCCACAATACATGTCGCCACCCCTACACACCCACTTTTTACCATACACGTCCCCGCCCCTACACACCCACTTTCCACAATACACGTCCCCGCCCTACTCACCCACTTTCTACAACACACGTCCCCGCCCCTACACACCCACTTTCTACCATACACCACCCCACCCCTACACACCCACTTTCTACCATACACGTCTCTGCCCCTACACAACCACTTTCTACCATACACGTCCCCGCCCTACACACCTACTTTCTACTATACACATCCCACCCCTTCACACCCACTTTCTACCATACACGTCCCCGTCCCTGCACACCCACTTTTTACCATACACGTCCCTGCCCTACACACTCACTTTCTACCACACACGTCCCCGCCCCTACACACCCACTTTCTACCATACACGTCCCCACCCCTACACACCCACTTTTTACCATACACGTCTCCGCCAACACACCCACTTTTTACCATACACGTCTCCGCCAACACACCCACTTTCTACCATACACGTTCCCACCCCTACACACCCACTTTCTACCATACATGTCCCCACCCCTACACACCCACTTTCTACCATACACGTCCCCGCCCCTACACACCCACTTTCCACAATACATGTCGCCACCCCTACACACCCACTTTTTACCATACATGTCCCCGCCCTACACACCCACTTTCTACCATACACGTCCCCGCCCTACACACCCACTTTCTACAACACACGTCCCCGCCCCTACACACACACTTTCTACCATACACGTCGCCACCCCTACACACCCACTTTCTACAACACACGTCCCCGCCCCTACACACACACTTTTTACCATACACGTTCCCACCCCTACACACCCACTTTCTACCATACACGTCCCATCCCTACACACCTACTTTCTACCAAAGACGGTCAATGCAAAGCAGCTCATAAATATGTCGGCATGTGAATCAACGAGTGTTTGTGGCAACTGAGAGGCGCGTGAACTTAAGACTAAAATCGAGATGCTTGTTAGTGAGGTGGAGACACGGAAGCGATCTTATTTTGTCATTATAGCGGTGTAACAAACAAGAGGAAAGTCGCCGAGCTACCGGGTTTATCAGGATCATGTCTGCGTTACAAATAAATTGTATTAATGGAATGAAAGTTTTTATGGTTCACATAGACAACCTGATTCTCACATGAAGTCCTTATAGCAAAATGAGTGCAGTCATTCGCACAGATCATGTTTAGGAAACTGGGCATTATTGAAAATTGCCTTTTGATGTTGGCCTGTTCTCCAATAGTCTCGGCAAACTTCACGTATCGTCATTTTAATGATACCATCCAAAACAGCCGGTAACCGGCGAGTCCGGCACTCTGACACTGGACCCTGTTCCGTAAATAACTGTAAGAGGAAATCAGCTTATCAGCCAGTCATCATCATTGGCCAGGAAATCCTCATGATCCCCGAACACTCTCCCCTTGTTCATCCTACCATAGTCTTCTGGAAATGTGCAAGCACATCCATTGTGACACATTATGATCGCCTGACATTGCGCTTGTGACAATATTTGTATACCTACTCAGTAATTACTCTGATTGCTGGACATACTCTCACACTTAATGTACCAATAAGCTTGATGAGGTTTTTAGTAAGAATACTGTGATTGGATGTTTAAATACGTATTTATGGGTTAAATGGAATACATTTTTGGCAAGTATGTAATCTGTGTTTCTGGGTTTTTGAAAAAAACATCAAATCTAGTGTGAATGATATACATGC
>JBAMHX010000024.1:16095544-16117370 GCA_037177515.1 Pseudomugil tenellus | reverse complement strand
CACAGATCCAGTATAATTACCAGTACCAGGACACAAATACTTTTTACATCTCACC
The DNA here is from genome assembly GCA_037177515.1 of Pseudomugil tenellus. Taxonomy (NCBI): domain Eukaryota; kingdom Metazoa; phylum Chordata; class Actinopteri; order Atheriniformes; family Pseudomugilidae; genus Pseudomugil; species Pseudomugil tenellus. The sequence goes on along the minus strand of JBAMHX010000024.1, from coordinate 16,117,315 downwards.
TTGTGTGTAGAAGCAAGTTTATATTGCACATAATCAGAATCTTGTTTGATGATGACACCACTCTGAAGAAAAGTCTGTCTTCGACTAGTGGAATTATCCAACATCTCCAAACACACTAATGTTTTCATATTCCTGACATTAGAGAAAAGTGACAGCTACAGCGAGACACTGGTTCCAACTGGTTCATGCTACTGGTGATACAGCAGCAACAAGTGGAGTTCGAGCAAATAACAATTAAAGCTTATAAATTGTATAAATAAAAAAATATGTAGTTTAATCATACATCTCTTGATTGATTCACAACAGCGCTGCGCAAACACACTGCATCTTCAGATCTGTAAAATCGTTAAGCAGCGCATATCAGGGGCATGCACCCCCACCACCACCACACAAACACACACACCCCTCCTCTCCCACATCCACACCTAGTTAGAAGTACATCTTGTTGGCCTGGTCACTTTATAAGTAAATCGCATGGTGAAAAAGTGTGACACCCCGCTGTAGACAGTAACGGTTTTATATTTTTTGCATGAGAGGAGGAACATCAGCGAACGCGTGTTTGATCAGTTCATGCAGCTCATTGCGCCGCAGCGAAACAAGACACACACACATACACATCTCTCTCTCTGTAAACAAATATAAAAAATAAGACGACTACACATATGGGTATGTATTCTTTATTTATTTCCCAAGCATCATGGGCATCAGCATCAAGGCGAGAAGGATCGAGACATATTTCTGATCCAGCTTTAAGGCCAAACAGTGTCTGGTTGAAAAAAGGCAACTGCAGAACCCAAAACATGAACTTAATTCAATAAATTGACAATCGCTGGAACTTTTCTCATGATAGGCTATAGCTTAACGAGCAGCTTGAACCGTGTGGAGATGCGATTTCTTTACCTGTACCCAACTAGACTTCCTGCAGTCGGATTGTATTTATCTATGATGTCCTCTATCGTTTGATTTTGTGCTTGTGTTGTTTCTTAATCTCAGATTTAAGTCGCTTTGGAAAAAACGCCTGATAAATTAATGTAATGTCGCTTTTGTCTCGTATATTCTATTCATATATCGATCCTACATATGTATTTAATAAATATACATAAAATGTACGCTATACACATATTTCTATGTGAATCTCTCCTCCAAAATCCACGATCTACTTTACGTTCCTGCCTTTTAAATCATTTTAAGACAATAATAAATCCGCCCCATGAAATTCCTAAGAGCAGTTTGCGCTGCTTGATCCACACTGATGACGTAACAAGGCCTCAGTTGGTACAGTCACGTGACTTTTAGCATGCTGAATCACGTGTTGGTATATTGTTCGGAACACTTCCGTGTTACATGCTCGATACGCAGCTCGAGCAGATAGCTCGAGCATAACATCTCTAGCCCAGAACTGCTGAGTGTTTGAGCATTTTAGCATTAGCTTAGCTATTGCAATGCTTTTCAATGGACGTGGTTAGCATATCTTTGGTGGCAAACTTTATGCCTGTTCTGTCAAATGCACCTCGTACTATGCACTGACTTATTCATTAAGTTTTTGCGCATTAAATGTATGGAGGTATATGTGTAAAAACGATGATTTAATTCAGTTTAAAGTGCTTTTGCTAATTAATGTTAAGATTGAGCACTTTTAGCTATAAAATATACTTTGGTGACTTGGTTTGTGGCATTGCTGGTATTTTACATTTTTATATGAATTATAAAATTCTAAAAGATATTGCAGTAATGGTTGAATTTAGAATTTGGTATGGTGCAAACAGTGCTGTATTATTGTCTGTGAAATTTGTGTGCACACTGAAGCTAATAATACTGTAGCCTTTATAGCATGAGGTTTATTTTTTTATTATTTTGATTTATTGAAACTTTGGTTTTGTTCAGGCCAGGATCTTGGTACCAGATGGCGAGCTGAAGGAGCAGTCCTCAAGCCTACAGAGAACCTACGATCTGCATACCTCTGCCGGGCCGGTAGGGGGCTCCCGATAGCCCATTAAAACTTACACCCCACTCATTCACACTCATACTCATATTCATTCTCGCATAACAAACTCTAAGCGCACTTACCTCCCTCTGGATAATGCTCAAACCCGGGCGTGGGTTTTAATGAACTGTGGATGATCCATCCATCCATTTTCTACCGCTTATTCCCGAACGGGGGTCGCGGGAGGGCTGGAGCCAATCCCAGCTACACAGGGCGAGAGGCAGGGTACACCCTGGACAGGCCGCCAGCCTATCACAGGGCCAACATACACAGACAAACAACCATGCACGCTCACACTCATTCCTAAGGGCAATTTAGAGTCTCTATTGTGCAGGACTCTGAATGCAAAAGTATCTGTCTTATTCAATGAACTTAAAATACCCTGTTGCGTTTAATAATTTTTGTTTCCATTTTGAGCTTGTAAATTGAATATTTGTAAATATCTGAATGGCCATTCATATGTGTTGGTTTTCTATTGTTGTCTGTTCAATATTATTTTTGTCACTTACTATTTCCTTTCACAAAATAATAATATATAGTGATTCAAAGCAAAACTCTGTCTCCTGGCACCTCTTCTTGAGTTGACATCTAGATCTCTGATACTAGCTCAAGCACGCATCACATCTTATTAATTACGTTAACATATATATATATATATATATATATATTGTTCCACAGGTGTTACACATGTCTTTTGTTAAAATCCCACAAGCATGGGCAGCTTAGAGGAGGTATGACTTGATTAGACCACATAGCATAGGTCAGAGCACCTCAGTTCTGTCATCCAAGGGACACAGCCCAGCGTGTCCCTGATTCATCATATCTGATCCAAATTAATGTGCCATTGCTGCTCTATCTATGAACATTCTCACACAGTTATAGTAGAGAAATGTACTTGTCAGGGGGTCTTTAAGGTCACAGGTCACTCACTTGGCCATTGCATGTTTTATTGTGTGTGTTGCTTACCTGTGAATTGTGAAACCACATGGGCAGGCTACGCTCTTCTCAGGTTAACACTGCCTTTATTCAAGCTCTCAAGATCTCTGGACTGTTTCTGAGGCTTGTCAGTGTGGAAGGACCAAATGTTTTTTCTTGTTAAATGCTGGAATTATTCAGTATATAGTAATAACTCCTAACTCTAATCCCATTATACTTTTATGACAATTATGAAAAAACAAAACTATTGTTATCAAATCAAATACCATCCATAACATGCAGCATAATTAAAGAAATGTCACTTAAAGTAGACAAAAATCAGTGTTTATTGTACGGAAGCTAAAACGCCACCACATTTAATAAAACAACCGTTCATCACATTTACCCAGAACAACCTGCAAGTGTCTTCTTTGTTTGTTTGTACAGATACTCTACTGAATTTTCGCTTATCTGGATAACTTCATGAATTACTTCTGGATTTTCTGTACTACGAAGCTAGCTTACTTTTGATCGAGCTGTATCACCGCAGAAACAGATGCTAAACAGCTAACCTTCCCCAGAGCAGGTTAGGATCTGGGATAAGTGATCATCGAGTATAAAAACACCACTTCCTGAGCAATCGGATCTCAGGAAAAATGGTCTTCCCATTTTTAGAGGATCCTGTGGATGTTGCTGCACAGATAACGAGAGTAGCGCTTAGGAGAGAAAGAGTGTTCCGGCACAGATCCAACCCATCAGACTTTACAGATGACGTGCTGTACCAAAGGTGCAGGTGTAAACAGATGGGATGAGACACACATGTCAGCTGTGAGAGCGTTTGTGGCAAACACATCATAGTCGCTTACTGTCCCGCAGACAGTGTATCGCATTGAGGTTTCATCCATACAACAGATACAGTAATAAAACCTTCTCACTTTGAATTGTGTTTTTATACTTGATCCTTACTTGCTCCCAAGTTCTTTTAGCCCCACTGGGATTGCATCTAAAATGGAGGTTTATAATTGTGGGTAATTGTTTGCAAACATAACTTAAATACAGTACATTGAGTTATGAGTTATGGAACAATTATCAATGCATTAATGGTGGCATTGATAAATATAACATGCTCACATGGGAGCTGATCCTTTAAAAAAACTAGGAAAAAAACTAGACAAAGTATTCCCACATATGTTGGTACTGTAATACAATGAGCTGAGAGCTGTCAATTTATATAGTACCATTAAATAATATTGAATGATCTGACAAACTTCCGCATTAACAGAGTTGGTAATTTTTGGCCAGTATTCCTTTTGCTGCAGCAACAGTGTTTTAGCTCTTTTATGTGAACGCTCACTTATATTATGAAGAAAGTTCTGGGTTGAATTAGTAAGTTGATAACCAGCTTCGTAGTACATCTTATCCTAGATCCTCAATGTTTGGCTGAGTCAATCCAGAGGACGGAGATAAGTCAGTGCTGAGTTAATCACGCTTCCTAGTACAGGCCTCAGGCGTGCCAAAGTTTGACCCTCAAAACATCCATCCTGCAGCTTTTAGATGCAACCCTTGTCCAACACAGCTGAATTGAATGAATGAATTGTTACCAGGCCTCTGCAGATGACATACAAAAAAGGGAATTCATCTTTTTAATTCAGGTGTGTTGAAGAGCGGATGCATTTAAAAGCAGCAGGGTGGTAGATCTAAGGGCAGAATTTGGGCACTCTACTGGATGATTATAAAAAAATAACGTATTATTAATAAAGGCTGTGACAGAAATGTCTAAATTAGTAAACAAGTTAACAAAAATCACTATCTGCCCACTAATTACTCCAGTTACATAATTTTTTCAAATGAAAAGTGTTTCTTTTTCACAAGTTAACGTAAAAAGCTGCTCACACATACACAATGACACACAGAGCAATACGTATGTGTATGGTGGAGTATTTTAAGGCACATTTTAAGAATATTAGTGCCTCATTTTCTGGTAATTTTAACTCTGAAGACATCCTATCGAGGCCAAAAATCAGTAAAAAAAGTATAAAACAGAAATCCACTGCTAATACTCTGCAGCAGACACAGGTTGTAATGTTCCTTTTGGACACTTAGTTGTGCTGTTTAGTCAGTTTTAAAAGAGAAGATGGTTGTTTTGCAACTGTCCTCCTGTGTCACCAGTCACTGATTAGCCCAGCAACAGATTAATCACACATAACCACACACAATTTCTTCAGTGAACTTCACATTGATCTTTCTTTTCCCATGCAGATGTACAGTGAAATACCAAAAAGCTTCCATGCATAGCCGTTATCCACAGAGGAGTCTTCTTCACACAAAATCCTTAAAAACGGTTTGTTAATCCAGGGAAAATGATCCCGCTTAACCATTTGTCCACGGCAGACTGATCATCAGAGGAGATGAGCGTTTAAGTCGTATTTCTCGCAGAACTTGTCTGTAATGGGAATACAGGTGATGTACTCGCACCAGTCACACTTTATTGGATAAATGTAGAAGAGAACGGCCAGAGTGGAGAGCAGACCCAAGAAGATCAGCAGGAAGACACAGATCTGGACTCGCTTTCGGTACATATCAGAGTGTCCAAAGCTGGAGGTTAAAAAGAAAGAGAGAGATCTTAACAGTTACAAACCCTGATCAGAGCTGATTCAGGAGCTATGAGGATCTGCTTTCTTTATCTACCTGATGTATGGCAGGAAGGCGAAGGAAAGGAAGAACCCTGACACAAAGCCACAGATGTGGGCAAAGTTGTCGATCCAAGGGAGAAGACCAAAGGAGAAGAAGAAGATAGAGATGGCCAGCAATTTGGCAAATGCCCGCCATGGTCGCTCCAGGATCTGCCAGCTCTGAAACAGCTCCACAAACAGACAGGCCATGATGCCAAACTGACTGCCTGCAGGTCCCACCTGGGATGTTGGACAAAAGGAAGATGAAGATCCATCAGATGAAATCTATATTTAAATCATCTTTAATCTTTTACAAATGGTTATCTACTAAAATCTGTTTGTACCTCTGCTCTGTAAGGTAGAAAGATAGCAGAAGCCAAGTTGCCAGTAACGCCGCTCAACATGTAAATGATGGAGATTCTCAGCCAGCCGGCTAGCTTCTCTATGTCTCTCAGCACAGTCATCTGAAATAACACAGACACCAGGCAGTGCAAGATCCTGTAGACACACACAAGACAGGAAGTTACAGCCCCAACGATCCTTTTCATTTTACAATATACAGTTAAATATTATTGCTGCTATAAATAAGATGCCCAAAAAGAGATTCAGGTCACCCAGCGTGAAGAAAAAGGGACAGCCATAGGCGAGAAAACTGATCTGGGATCTCTGGGTTGAGAAATGGCAGTAAACCACACACATCATCCATACAGGCCACCTAAGAGAGAGAGGAACCATTAAAAAAAGCAGCAGTCAGGACTTCTAAGTGTGCATGAGTCAGTGGTGCTCAACTTCCACCATGTGGAGGAAGCTGGCTTCTCTTAAGAATTATAAGCAGTACTTATAAGACAGTAACTGTAGAGCAATGCTGAGGTTGTGAGTTCGAGCCTCACCTGGAGCAGTAACATTATTATTATAGTGTCCAAGCCTACCTGCGAACAAAGAGTGGCTTCCTCGTGGAAGTAGCCATGCATGAAGTCACAGTATTCTCTGGAAGTGATTTCACATCTGCAGAAGAAGTGTGGAGTTTAGCTGAATGTGGATAAATGTTCAGATAACTAAAGACGTTTTATTGATTCTTACCGTCCTTTGGTGCCAATGCAGCAGGGTCGACCTGTGATGGTGCAGTCTATGTGGGGAAGGTTTGTGTGATTCCCAGAGTTGTACCTTGTGCAAATCTGCAGATCCGAACCACAGGAAAAGGTTTGTAACAACAATCTTTTCACAACAGTTACATCATGACCATGAACTATAAAGACACAATACTTCTGCAGATTTTCTCAGTGATATGCCTGCTATTGACAGCTAACTGCATCCATCTAGCATCTACTTGCTAGCAGCGACTTCACAGGGCTTCCCGGAAGAAAAAGTTGCAGAGTGTGTTTTGGGATGCCGTTGGGTAACAACAGCTTCAGAAATTCACAAAAATAATGCACTGTGCCAACAAATTAGTTCAGAACATGGACTTTTAAGGTGAGAAAACGAAATAAATGTTTTAAATTCTTTTACATTACTTTCCTTCTTAGCTCACTTTATGACTCTAATTTCTTACTTAATGTTTTCCATCATTTTATTTGGTCATTTTCATTTATTATAGGTAACCATGACATATATGTGACACATCTGATCCTTAAGTCATCCTTTGATAATGCTTTAAAAATATGTATAAATCTTTCAGTATCTGAGGCTTCAACTATAAACGTATTAATGTACTTACTGGCCACTGCGTGATGTCATCTGCCCACTCATGAGGGGCAACCGAGGCTGGCTCCACACAGATTCTAAAAAATATCAATTAAAATGTCAGTTAGTTAAATTAAAGACACTTCCAGTAAAAACCCACATCGCAAACAACACATAAAATACAATTATGTATGTTTAATTATACACATGGCCAAGTAAGCAGCATATTTATTCAGCACCTAAAATATTGGTAACAAACAACTACAAGTAGTAATTTAATGAAGCACAAAGCAATGATACATTACCTAGGGTCCTGATGGCAGACGGAGCCGTGCTGGCGTGGTTTTTCTTTTAAATACGGAGCACTCGGATGCTGAGGCCACTTCACCCACACTGCTAAGGTACTCTGCATTAGAACACAAACACCCGAAGACGTGTATGTTACATAATCTGTAAGTGTTCAGCAGGACTTTATCTTTGTTTTTTAAACTTGTCTTGTCCAGCAATAAAGCAGACAGAATGATGTTCTGCCTGCTGTGTTGCGCTGAGCAAATCTGCTTTATACAAAGGAGCTTTACATATAAAAGATCCGGTTGGTAATCTGAATTCTTATGTTGTGTTTATTTTGAATACATCTTTGTTCTAAATAATTTATATATATTGCTGGACCTGACTGGAGAGAATAGAAAAAGAATAGAAACACAGCAGAAAGGAAATATGCAATCCAACCACAGAGACTAGACCCTCTTCACTGTACAGAAACATAAAGCCCCCCCCCCCCCTCAGGAAGACAACATCAACAACTGTCAGGAATAGCAGTGATAAACAAGCAAAATAATTACAGAAAATACTAATTATGTATTTCAACTCAAATCAGAAACACACATAAATAATTATGTCTTGTTTTTTGTTTGAAGGATGGGCGATTGTATGCCTTCCCATTATTGTTTTAAATATTACAGCCTGAAATAATGAAACAAAACAAACAAAAACAAATGAATATATATTTTTTAGTGAATAAATCTAAAGGAAGCTCGGCGACTGTAGGCCACTGAGCGGCTTTTATCTAATAGTGTTGTTTTACTATAACAGGAGTTTTTATTAAAGTAAGAAAAAAGTTGCTACAAATACATAAATCTTGGAAACTGTCTGAGCCGGAAAACTCATAAGAAGGCGTCACTGACCGAACATTCTTCTTGTAATGTCTGCAGACAGCCGGAGCGATCGTTTCTCACACAGCAGCCTGATTCGCGCTCCCTTGATTTCTTCTCCTGCATGAGTTTGTAGATCTCCTCGTCTTGACGCATACAAGGAGAAAACTTGGCACCAAGGTGAATCAATGCTTCCTATGGGAGAAAGCAAATATTCTTTTCTTTATAGTTCATTTTAACATTGGTCCCATTTCTGTTTAGCAAAAATGTTAATCTAACCTTAGCCTTATGCTAACAATCAGTCACTTTCAACAATCTGTTTACCTTGTTTTGTTCAGCACAGGTTATTGTATTTCCATGATAAAATTGACATTTTTCCCTCTTTAAAAACATGTCCTGCAGGTTTTCCATTTTTTAAAAATTATTGTTAACGTATTCCATATGAAAAACTTTGATGAAAACCACAAAGCTAGGTAATTAAAGACATTAATTACCAAATAAAAGGTGGTATAAAAGATTGAAGATACTTACAGAACTAGGACCCACCCAGAAGTTCTGTTGTTGTACAAACTTAACATTTTCATAAACCCCCTTATTCCTCAAAACCTCAAGCAAGAGAAAAACAAAACAACATTGAAAGTATTTTTCTCACAAGTTTGTTTACACATTATAAACCATTTTAAAGAGTGAACAGTACACTTACCGAGTCCACAGTTTCATGTTGTTTAAACCCTATGGGGGCAATACCATAAATAGCAACAGCCAGGATAGTAATGAGCAAATGAACAAATGTGATCCAGTAGGTAAAAAAAGGCCTGAGGGGGAAGAAGGGAACATATCAGCTACATTTACTGAGACGCTCAAAGGATGAGACACAAAAAAGATCTCCTACCTGTGATAATCCATTTCTTCAATTTGCTTTTTGACAAAGCTGTCAATGCGTTTGCGGTACGACCGATTCGTAAGACGACCAACCATTCCCAACCCGTACGGCCTCTTCTCTCGGGCAAACAGCTTCTTTACAGGAACCACAATTCTTTGTCCTCGCTGTTGATGGCTGCTGACACTCACCACTTCCTGTTTCAGACGCAGTTTAGGTTGGATCAGAGAGCCATCTTTCGCCTTTCGCCATCCTCTCTCTAAAGGCCTGGACGGAGGAGAGAGAGGAAAGTAGAGCACATGTAGTTAACAATATAATGAAAAAAAAAAAAAAAATTAAAAAAATTAAAAAAAAAAAAAAAAAAAAAAACAATATAATGAAACTTCTGTCATGCAAATGTGGTGAGATTGGCTTTGCTTTAACATTTGTGTATATTAATATAATATGAAAATAAACTCACAACATGAGATGACTCCTCTCCAGTTTGTTTTTATCCAGCGCACTTCCTGTAAGCGCGCTCTCATCCAGCTGTTTGAGTTCAGCCTCTGAAGGTGTCTCAAAAACCTCATCAGCATAGCTGGACAACTCATCCTGTAGGCCGTCCTGCAAACACAAAAAATGACAAAAATGGGAAATTAAAACAGGAGTGAAAAAAGAGAAGGAAAAAATGCACCACAGGAAAGTGTTTTGAGTCAAAAATCAGCTGCAAGAATCTTAAAAGTGAGCTAAATACACTGTCAGCAAAAAAAAATACATGAAAAAAGTTACAAGTCAACATACAAAAGTTAAAACATTTGAAATATTTAAAGCAAAATAATTTATTTCCATAAATGTTCATCTTAATTTGTTAATAGCAGCAGAAATGCTTTTTCCCTCTTTAAATTGTTTTCCAAATGGTGTGTGGAAGCGTTTAGATGCATTACTCTGGTGAAGAAGGAAGTATCCAGCTCGTCTGTGAAATCCCCCGTGTCATCTTCAAAGATACTAGGAGGCATGAAACTCCGTCTGCGACAACGCCTGGCAGTGCTTTCACCCAGTGTTCGACCCTGTAAACACGACCACTTTGTCAAACAAACAAGTCAAAAGAAAAGCTTCCCTTTGCTTATTAATGTAAAAAAATATATATTTAGAAGCAAAAACCTCTAAACATAAAAGAAAGTAAACACCTCTTATTTGAAGTTTGTTTTTTATTCAAATAATGATTTTTTTGTTTGAATGACAGAAACGTTGCATTCGTGGCCCTTTATAAAAAAAAACAATGTAGTGGTAATATAATGCTGTGTGCTTTGTTATCCATCTTGTGGGCCAGGATGAGCTTACACAAGATGTGAGCTATAAATTTGTAACTGTTCTATCAAATTCTGAAGGAAAAGATGAATGCTGGAATGAAGTAAATCTCAGGCTGGTCATGGTGCAACATTAAGGACACAAGGCAACCGAAGCACCAACACCGAGCAATAGCTGATGACATAACATAAAGGTTCACATCAAATGATGAAACATTGGTGAAAAAAGAGACTTACAGATATTTAGAAAATAAGTTTACGTAAAATAAAATGGGATAAAAACTAAAATTTTTAAAAACTGTTAAAAAAATTTTAACAAAAAATTTTTCTCAGTTGCTTCAATGTGTTTTTAACGATGGAGTATCAGGGTCACACTGAAGAAAAAACATTTTTTCTCTCCCTTCCCCACTTCAAGAACAAAGTTGAAATGATGAGAATAAAGTCAACATAGGACGTAAGCACCAATCTCTAAAATATTGACACAATAGGGGTGAAATAGATGTTTTATTCTGTGTTGCCTAGAGGTCAGTGCGTTAGGTCCTACTGGAAAAATAGTGACTAAGGCTCTATTAGGTCTACATCCAAAATGTACAGTATGGTGACTGTAAAACCAAAAAACACCAGACAGGTGCACTTCAGTACATTTTCTCACATTTTAATTTCAGAATATGAAATATGCACACATGTAGAGGAAACACAGGTCTCCTCTACACATGTGTGCATGTCTGCAGTCCAAAGGTGCATGCGCTCCACCAGACTGAAGAAACTTTTTTCACCACCAAAATATATAAACGGCTCGTAGCAATTTGCTTTTTATTGCGGCACTTCAATTTTAGGTGAACAAGTACTGAAACGTTATATATTTCCATGAATTTGTTTCCATGTACTTCTGAGAAAATAAATATTTTCAATAACTTTTCCATGGCCTGGAAATTGTATTTTAAAATTACATAACTTTTCCAGGTTTTTTATGACCGTAGGAACCCTATATAAAAAACAATGTCTACTGTGGATGAGCTAGTGACCTTAGAGGCTTATTTTTTTCCTTTTAGCACATAAACACAGCATTATAATAAAGAAGTATTTCTACTTTGAAGAGACAGTATTTCAACTCGAACTGAGGAAGGGAGATTTTTTTTTCAGTGTGGCCCTAATACTCCGTCGTAGTTTTCTGACTCCTTGTGGGAAATATTCATGTGTAGGAAGAAAAAATAAGGTTTAAAAAAAACATAAAAAGTAATCATTTCCTGTGTTATGGATGAATTCCAACCCGGCTGTCCTCCTCTCGGAAATTATTTCCCATAGTGCTTTACTACCATTAGCAGATGAAATCACACCTGCGGGCTTATAAGTTGGTGACAGACAGCCTAACACATACAGTACATTTCTTAATCATAGTGTGTGATGTTTACATGGCGGCAGAGGTCTATGTCCATCAGTGGATTAGCTCTACTCTTCTGGAATACTCTGACCTCAATCCAGAATGAAGCTGAGCATTCGCTGTGTATTACTGCAGACCATCTGCTATGAAAAACTCCCCTAGTAACCCTCATCCAACACACACAGATAGATATACACACTCCTTTACATACAGTATTTGTCTGTAGTCAGTATAGAGTTGTCTGTGCTCTGTCCTAGCATATTTGCCATAGTTTAATCCCCAAAAAGACAAGCTGATCTGATGTTTTACATAACATGCTTAGAAAATATGAACACACACTTTTAACATGGATTACAGCGTGTACATGGGTCGATTTCCCAGAACAGATTACAAATGTCTTTAATACAATTGATGAGTTGCAGTTGTAGCAGGAACTAATGAGTATAGACATTATGCAGATGAGACAAGGACATTTAATTGCAGGAAAATCTGCACATGCGCTGTATGGGAACTTATAAAAGTGGTTTTATAGCAGAACCTGATTTAAAGCACGGATTTTGCACAGACAATGACTGCTTTTTGGTTTTTTTGCATAAGGTTTATAAAAAAAAGCACCTTCATAAGCGCTGCTGCAGCTTTGAGACTCATGACAGCCACAGACTCCCGCTTCCGTCGTCGTGGCAACCGGTTGAGGGCGGAGCGGGAGCTGGAAAATGAGCAGAGGGATGCAGTGCCGGGTGTAAGAGGAGTTTGCGGGACATTGAGGCCGTCCACCTCTTCCACCACACGGAAGGTTCGACCACGAGCAAGGGGGTCTACAATCTGTGCATAAATATACACAAACACACATGGACAGAGCAACTTTTATGCTGCATAAACCAGAAAACACGTGTGGAAAAACAGCAATAAAACACATCCAAGCAAGGTTTAGATCGATGTAGCAGTGAGAACTGATTCCATTAGCCACAAAGTATAATTGTCTAAGTTATATTATGCTGTTAAGCTAACGATATGTCTTATTGCATTTATTATTTTTATCATGTGCCACAACTCGCAGTAGTGCTTGTCCATATTGAGACTTTATGCACCTGTGTGGGTGTATTGATGTTTATACTGTCCACAGAATAAATCAGTTACATTTTTGACAGAATCCGCATTAAATCCGGTAAAAAATCATAGTTGTATTTTTGGCGTGTACCACAAGAGGGTAAAAAGAACTTTACCCTTTTTCCATTTTAAAAGGTCCATTTTATTTATTTCCTTTTATTTCCTTTAAAATTAAAACTTAATCATCCAAAACATCCACTTTGTTTTGATTAGTTAAAAAGTCTGACAGAAAACGGGTTTATTGTACTTTCTTAAGGGAGGAATCTGGAATCTCAGGTCCCCAAAGGTCAATTTCCAGCAGGTTCACCTGTTTCCCGTCTAAACAATAACTTATTAATTTAAATGACATGTGTTGACGCTGGGAAATATTGAAAACTTGCTGGACAGCTGTCCCTGATTAACAAACTTTGAAATCTCTGCTTTAAGGAAACCCAAACCGCCTTTATACTGGTGGTAAATATAATGTGTTTCCCATCAAAATCATCAAGTGAAGGAGAAGAAGTCTGAACTATAAATTTAGTGTTTCAAGGAATTCATGAGAAGATTGTCCCAAGACAACTGCCTTTCCCTTGTGTGAGCTTTTTAAGATCTTCGGCATTTTATTAGCATATTTTTCAGATATTCATACCTCTGAGTATTTGCACCCACGTGTAAAAGAAAGAAGATGTTATTGAACCTCTGTCTAAATCTTAACATCCATAAATAAATAAATAAATACATACATAAAATATAATATAAATACATATATTTTGTTTTATGAAAGTATTTTAAGAAATTGTCCTACAGAACTACTAGTAAATGTTTTTAAACACGTATAAACCATTTTTTACATTAAAGATAAGTAAAGTAAGTAAAAAGAAGGTAGTCCTGACTAAAATATCAAATCAACGTAAGGAAGTACAACGCAAAGAAGTAAAGCAAGAACCAAACAGTGATGTGAGATGTAAATAAAGGAAAAGGCTGAAGGAGAAAAATGACGAAGGAGAGTGAGAGTTTGCATCCATCCATCTTCTCTGTTTGTGTAGCGCAGGCCTACCCTTTGCATGCCATAGTGTTGGTAATGACTAGGGTGGTGGGGTGGGAGGTAGAGGGGAGGAGGGGTCTCAGTGCTTGCGAGGGAGAGATTGTCCTGACTGTGTAGCTCCATCTCCCTCATCACCTGTGCCTTCAGACCACCATACAGTTGGCTGCAGTGCTGCAGACTCCTTCTCCTCCATCGTTGGGTGCTGTCGCTGTCTTTGCTCACTCCGAACCAGTCGGCTGTACCCCTGGAAGAAAGGACAAGTCTGATTAGTACAATAATGCTACCAAATTTAAATATTAGCAACAAAGCGTATGCCTTTGAAAGCAACGGCTAGGGGTCTATCCCCCAAGGTCCCTAATCCTCCAATAGACACAATACAATAATATAACGATGCACATGTTCAGTCACAAAGCTCCACCTGGTGTTGAAACTTTGAACCAGCCTGGTTTTTCGTGCATAAAGTGCCACCTGCTGGGGAAACCATAAATCCAAAGATCGTTAAATTCTATACAGGTTGTCCCCTTGTGGACGTAATCGCGTATACTGAGTATCAAAATCCAATACTAAACATTGTTCCAGCAGCGGCGGCGAAGGTCAGGTGAAACCATAATATCTCCGATGATGAGCCACTGGAGGTCATCCTTACTGGATGCTCAAGCAGGTTTTCTTGAATTTCCACTCAGTTGTGACAGCATCAGAATAACCCTTTAGTGTCTGCCTTTAACACAAATGATTTACAGATATTTCTACATTTACAAAGATGTTCTAAAAATGTATTAGATCATTATATAAACAACCAAAATGATGCTTCTTCTAACAGGAAGCAGAACTTCTGATGTCGCTGTTAGCACATGGTGGAACTCTTGGGTTTTACTATCACCTGACAAAGGAAGCTGTATTCAATGTAGATTGCAATCCTCAACCTTATTTCCAGATGCCACTAATTCCTGCACAGCAGTCCTTGAACTACATCCATCCGTCTGGCAGATAAAGTTATTTCACAGAGAATAAGGATTAGATACAGTATGAGTCACAAATTGTATAGCTATGGGTTAGGTGATTTAGCAAAGGTCTTTATTGAAGTTTCCTCTCTCCATCATCCATTTTATTTGGTGTTTTATTTTCCTACATGTGCACATGACTGATTGGTAACCCAGCTTACAGAGTCCAGCTGACAGATTAACCTATCAGGCGGAGGAGGAGGAGGCCACATTTGGGGAGGCTGTTTAGAGAGCAGAACGTTCTCTGATAAACCCCAGCTGGCGGAGCCTTTTAAGGCTGGGCAGAGGTAGGGTACTGCAGTCCCAATTGTTGTTCCTCCAGAGAGGAATGTTTGAGAAGAACGACACAAGTTCGGAGTGAGGGGGAGGACTTGGACTTTGTTTCTAAAACGATAGAGAAGAGCATGTAAACATGCTGGAGAGAGACAGAAATAAGCAGCAGATGGAAGACAGGTTATAGACTGTAAAATGTTACAAATCTTGAAGATTCATATGAGCTTGATTTAAGCCACATAACTGTTTGTGTAGATGCATAGTTATTTCTGTCATTTATGCTCAAGCCCTGACAAGAATCCAACCAAACATAACATCAATAAAATAGTCAGGACTGCTTGTGGACAGCACAGAGTCATGACATGGCAGAAAAAAACCCAGCAGATTTATATCCTGCTATCTTAAATAAGAATTACTTTATGTCATTTTATGTATAGTTTGTTTTTCTTTTTATCACACGACTCTGTACCTCACAGAAAGACCCTCTTGAAACAATGGTGCTTTAAATTGGAATAAAAATAACAAAACTGCAGTTAGTTATATTCACATATTTTTATATTTACAATAATACAGTACAATAAAATGCACACTTAGTGCAATTTCATCAAATGAATTATCAAAGCTTATATAAAGCAATTAAACAACATTTGGTTACAACTTTGTACTAAAAGCTCACAATTTATACCGACATCTAATACAAAGTGCAAAAGTTGCAATATGCTGCAGATATTTCTTTAGATTTTATTTATTTATATACATTTCATCAAACAAAAGTACTTTATTTTGGTCAAGTAACTTGAATCAAACTGCTCATTGTAATAATTCAAAGAATATCTCATCTTATTCCAGTTAGGATAAAGTGCAGGGATCACTAGTCCATAACAGTCTCAGCATAGAGTTGTAGAGTAAAATCTAATTAAATCCTGCATCTTACATTAATCCAAGCTAAACAATACACAACAACCTGTCCATTTATGGCTTAAAGTATTGTTAAAAGGACTGTTTTGCTCTCTTCTTGTTTGCCGTAAAGCACTCACCTGTCCTGAGAGCTCCAGGAAGGATTCAGAGTCTTGGTCATACCTGACTGGAGACTGGACTTTGCTGAGTCATTTCCATCGCCAGCATCACTTAACACGACACCCCAATTTACATGCTGTCCTGCGTTAAACCCTGATCAGCTGGATGCAAACTTATCCTTCACAAATTACAAATACAGAGCTTCAAAAGGGGATTTTCTGATTTCCAGGCCAGCAGTACCTTGCTGTTACGCAAAAAGAGACGGATCAACACATGTCCATCCACACTGTTAAACATCTTAGAGAGGTGCTGCTTAATAAGTTGAAAAGCTGGCTCTGATCTTCCCATGACAGAGAAATCGGACTTCCACCATGAACATCCTGATGTAAAATAAGATCCGCGGGGGATTCCAGTTTTTTTTTTTCTTCTGCTCATTGAAAACAAAGTAGGCGGGAGGATCTTACATTTCCTGTACTTGTCACCAAAATGCAACAGAGGTTTCCAAAAAGCTGCACAGCGTGTGGGAGAGTATGTGAACGTGTCAGTAGTTGGCAGGTCTTCAAGTGTCCCTCTTCAAGACTTCCAACAAAAAGATGTATACTGTGGTCTGGTCCTCGTCAAAATGAATACGCCTCCGCCTCAAACACACAGCCTGAACTATCACTATCAATGAAATCCTTTTCTCTGAGTCTGTGTGTCCTCTCAGGACTTTGTTTAAACAGGGAAATGAGCACACCAAAGGAAATAGAAGTTTATAATCAGAAAAAAGATCATCAGGGGGGTGGAGAATTAAGAGGAGAGCACTGAGACATGCCCAGACATGACACACATACATACACACACAGGAACTTGGGCAGCAGCACCACAAAGCTCGTGTTTTTAAAGCCCTCCTCACTTACCAGTTCAAATATTCACATCAGAAACATGAGGTCAGACCTTTAAACGTCAAGCACCTATCATTACGAGTATGACTACACAATAAATCATTAAACGTCCAAATCTGTGACTGGTGCTGTCAAAATGAATAGTTCTTTCACACGAAATGTACTCATGAGTCATGTTTGTCTTGTCATCCACATCAACAAACATCATGGTGTCCTCCTGGATACACCGCAAATCATACACAGAGGCCCCACTTTTGTTTGTACAATAAAGATTTATCCTGAACTCATGAGCTCTCATGAGGAGGTGCATTAACTAATATATATAAGTCACATATACACACATAAACTCTTCTTTAAAAAATGTACATTATGGTTCCAGCACAAGCTAATAAACCTTATGAAAAAGTAGAGAGCGTCCAGGTTTCAGCTTTGGCTTCTTGTTCAAACATTTAGTTTGAACACTGTTCAGGGAGCTGCTGTAATGTGGCCTGAGGCACACACACAGCCTGTATGAGCAATTATGTTTTTTGTCTGCTTAACAACATGTGGTTCAGCTTGGACTGACACTAATACACTTAATGCATTCTTTATGTGTCATAGAAAAAGTTACACAGCTGGGCTTAAAGCAGCTAAACACCCAATGACTAAAAGGCCTTTTATAAAAACATTAAGCGGTGACACAGACTTCTTTTTGTAAATTATAATGACAGATTGATGATCTAAAGCTTTGACACAGTCAGATAAAAAGTGGACAAACAGAGCTTTTCTGCAAAATAGGAGAGGATTTTAATTGAAAACTACTTTTCCTTGGATCTAAAAAGCACCAGAATAAGAAAAATGAATTAAAACCTTTAAAGACTACTCATTTCATTCACTGATGCTGCAGCTAACATAAGATGTGTATGTTAAAAAAAACCCTAAATGAGTATTTTATTCCTCTTTTTACTCCTGTTATACCTTGTTTTGTGTGGCATTTAACCAAACATGGTTTTATACATCAGAAAACTCAAGCAGACTAACAACTGAGCCATTTTAGCCAACCAACAGTTTTACCATAAGCTGATGGTTGGTTTGGTTATTCTAGTTTAAATAACCAGCTGTTTTGTACCTGATGATCTGTTTGGGTATGGATGAACGCCGTCTGGACAGTATTTTGGGGACACAGGACCGTCTTCGGCTGGTTGATACCCTCCTTAGGCACCTCTGGCCTTTTGGGGGGACTGTGTTGACCCGGTCAAAGTGCACCCTTTTTTCACTTCACACACATTACAATAAGAGACATGCAAAGAGGCAGGGTGGAAAAGAAGGCATTAAAGAAGGAAAAATAAAAAAGGAGAATAAAAGAAAGCACAAAGCTAGATTAATTATGGTTAAATCAGACAAGAGAAATGTTGAAACAGCTTTGAGTTACAGGTGTAGATTTACAGATTTATCAGAAACATAAGATAAACACACAGAATGAATTCAAATAGCAGCCAGAAAAAATGAGCATATACAAGAAGAAGAGAGTTTCATTAAGCTGTGTCTCAGTTTGGATGTGTTTGGGTGTAACCAACCTCTTGATGGACTGGGTGAAGGAGGGTAACCCCTCCAAAGGAGGTTTGAGGTAGTTGTTGGACGTTTCCATGGCAGCGATGCGGGTCTGCGGATTCTCCCCTGGCATGCTAACACTCCGCACGCGCTTCACTGGCTACAACACATACAAAGACATAAAAGTGACTTTCAATGGCTGTCGTGCACTGCAAGAAATAACATCTAAGTAAGATTAAACATCTCAAATTAAGGACACACATGCTTATTTTTTAAACGTAAGATATTTGTTCTGACTTAGTACGTTTTTTTTACTTGTTTTAACTGGTTAATGTTCCTTGAAATAAGCTAAATTATCTACCAACAGAACAAGAAATGTTATCTTATTTCAAGGAAAATTAACCTAATTTTTGCAGTTTTTTTTCTTGTTTTTTTTAAAGCCAGTTTTGTAATGTGACAATTAATACCGGATGTTGCAACTCAAGTGTCTCCTTTTGTGTCTTACCTGTGGGGGTGATGGAGTGTCATCTGGCGTCAGCTGGATGGTTGGGATGTCCAGTTTGAGCCATGGTGGCTTTTTCCTCTGGAGGCTGCTGTTCCTGCTGCCCGTCTCATCCATGCTCGCTACCTTCCCCTAAGCCTGCCAGCTGAAAAAAACAGAACAAACCAAAAGAACAAATTTATCTTGTACATAACAAACATCAACTTATATAGACCAAGAGCAACCCATGCACATATGCTCAACAGTAATCCAGTGTTCCCCTGCTGTGGGCTCATGCAGATACAGAGGCTAATGTCTAAGTAAAGATGATGCTTAATCCAAATGTTTATGGTCATTAGTTTGCAGACACCCCAAAGATCCCTTTCCTAAACCCATACGATGCATCTGCTTTGACAGATGTAGTATGGGTGTAGCAATATATCAGTCTACATCAATTCAGTGAGCAAAGATTCAAAGCCTTTAATGCAGCATCAAAACAATAATCCTCTGTGAGAAAGTGTGAAAATTTTCACACATTTTCTCTGTTTTACAGCACTGTATTCTTCAGGTTTTTTTTTATTTTATCTTTTTTTAAAACTTCTCTGGCATTGTGACACCAGAGAGATGTTCTGGTTGCCTTGTGCTGAGCAAACTTGCTTTGTCAAGGAAAGATTAATGGAGAGTATCAGGCTCTGCTTGATATCGAATTATAGTTCTTTATTTAGGATATTATTAAATTACATTTTAATGCTGGGGCATGTGAGGAGAGAGCGGAGATGAAAAACAGACATAGCCAGTAAAGCCAGAAGCGATAACTATACAAGCAAAGCGGAAAAGCAGCTGTAACACCTGTAGAAAAACTTTACAGTCTCTTGAGGAAAACAGCAGAATTAAAAAGCAAACTGAGAAAAACAGCAATAACAACAACACGATAACAGCATCAGCCGTAAGATAGCTTTTATGTATCAAACTATACAAGGCACTGTGTCTTGTACAGTTTTCTTTGACTTTATGTGAAAGTTTGAAGTTTATGATCACACTGTTGCTTTTCAAAGCGCTGTAGCAAACAACTATCACTACCGGACTACTGATGACTGCATTTAAAAGGATTAGTTTGAAATATTTTTGACGTTGGTAGGCTGCATGGCTTTCACATGGAAGTGCAAACATGCTTACTGTATCCGAGCTTGGGGGGGATTTTATTTCAGTTTTTATTGGTTTCCATTGTTTCATCACTGAAAAAGTGATTGAATGAGTTTTGTTTTGTTTTTTCTATTTAGGTTTGTTGATTCTTGTATATGTGTGTATTAATAATTTGTGAGAGCAGAAAACCTGCCATCCAAAACTAGATACAATCCATAAAGCAACTATTAACTCATGCTGACAAGGTTACACAATCAGTGCAAATTGTGAATAATTTAGCATGTTTATGTGTCCCCCCCCCTCTCTCTCTCTATTTCTCTCGCTCTCTCTCTCTCTCTTTCTCTCTCTCTCTCTCTCTCTCTGTTGAGCTGCATGTAGAAGCTTCAGTTTTGATTGGCTGTCACATGCTGTGCAGCCAATCAGTGTGGACTGTAGGTGGGTTGTTGTTACAAAGCCAAGAGTTGCAATTGCAGCACAAAAGTCAAAGGAGCGTGTCTTAAAAGAAAATTTTTTTATCAGTTATTAGTGGAAAAAATGGTCAATGTGATCATTATAAAATTGGCCAATATCATCAGATTTTATCTCCGATGAAATTATTGGGCGATCCTTAAAGTAAAGTACGAGTGAGAAACACACAGGTGAAAATGTGACATCACAGAAACAGCAACTAGTAGTGGCTTTATTGTAGCAGCAATTAGCCTATTATTTGGTGAGAATGCCATAACGATATTCGGATATTTATCTTCAGAGTTCTATGAAAGAAAATTATCACTATAAATTGATTACGTGAAAGAATAAATCCTGTCTATTAACGAATTGAGCCGATCCTATTTGAATGCAATTCTCCTCTCAGTTACACAAAATGTTATCTTAGTTTAATAATCAAATGTTAACTCAGGAAATCCTGATCTGTAGTGATGTTTAATGCTCCATTGATCCAGGTGAGCATCCAACCTGCAACTTTGGCTTCTCTCAGCCAGATACTGCCACATAAGTACCACATGCTGGCTGATGCATCACTGGAGACTGTAATTCTGTTTGAGAGCCAGCTCTGTTCAAACACCTTTAGATGGCGCTATGTTTCTCACAGCAAGCGTCCCTTTGC
The DNA here is from genome assembly GCA_037177515.1 of Pseudomugil tenellus. Classification (NCBI taxonomy): domain Eukaryota; kingdom Metazoa; phylum Chordata; class Actinopteri; order Atheriniformes; family Pseudomugilidae; genus Pseudomugil; species Pseudomugil tenellus. Next base: position 16,095,801 of record JBAMHX010000024.1, on the reverse strand, counting down.
TCCACCAGAACATGTTATCTATGAGCAGAGAAAGAAACTCATCATGAGAAAACATTAATATATTCATTGAGTTTATTGAAGCCAAATTCCTGTAATTCTGATCAAGTGAACGATTACTTCATAATAAAACATCTGCTTGAGAGTCTGGTGGTGGTGGTGGGGGGGGGGGGGGGGGGGTTTGGAAGGGGGGACAAGTTAATGACAATCCTATTTCCTGTAAGTCTAAATTTGGAAGCATTTTGGGATTTCTACCCAGG
>JBAMHX010000024.1:16075364-16094720 GCA_037177515.1 Pseudomugil tenellus | reverse complement strand
CTCCCCTCCTCCCCCCCCCCCCGTCTCCTCTTCCTCTTTTCTCTCCTCCCCCCCCCCCCCCCCCACACATAAGAGAGAACCAATTAGTGACAATCCTAGTTCCTGTAGATCTCAGTCTTGAATCATTTTGGGATTTCTGACCATGAGGGGAATTATAAGCTCTCCCTTTTGCCGTAAAATCATTAGCCTGACAATTATCTCTTTTATTGTGCGCTGCGTGCTGCTGGAGTCGACATCCAGACTGTTTTGATTCTGGCCAAGTCTGACAAGATGAAAGAAAGTCAATGCCAGCAGCTGCGGGAAATCTTTACACTGATAAATTCAAGATACAGAGTGTTTTCAAATGCGCACAGACAGCTGAAACATAATCCAGGGGAAAATGTCTCAGTGGGTCCTCTGAGTTAGGGAGGACAGGGATAATATGCCCTTTTGAATTACATATTATGTATATAACTAAGTTATATGTTATTATATGTTCTTTTTCTCATATACTGGACATAATGTAAACAATTGAATTCATTCAGTCATTTATAAAAAGTTCAGCTATAAATTAAATATTTTAAAAACTTGGCTGAGTTTATTATCCATTTATTGGGGAGAATGTCCCAAATGAAAACTAACAACAAATTTAATTATCTTTTCTCCCCAATGTTATACTTTTATACTATTTTAAGGCATTGCTACCACAGACCACCATTTTTACTGGAGTAAAATCCTACAAACTGCTTTGTCCATTTTACCTGTCTGTCCTCTGACATTTAGCTTAAAACCAATATGTGCCCACAGCCATGCTGCCGTGTTTTTTCTTGCACCGTGATCCATGATAGTAATAACAACAGACGTTTAACTAAATGCATGTCTAAATATTTAAAGTTAACTGCCACAAGATAAATAGCTGATCCCACTAAAACCTGTTTAGATAGATGGGGATTCACTGATTGAGGCAGAATGCCAGGCTCAGATAATTCTGCCCAGGCGATTATGTACCCTGGCTAAAGTTCCCAGATGTGATGTCTCAACATGGCTGATCAGTTGGCACGATGCTCCTGCATCAACATCAGTGCGATGCTGAACATCAACCCTGTTATATCAGATCAATACGAGTGGTGAATGTGGAAACAGTTGTATTTACGCCATATTTGCACTGCAGGATTTGTATGCTGACACTATCTACTTTAAGTTACTTAATAAATAAAATAATAATAAAGATGCTAACCTAAAAATGTTTAAATACATGACTTTGCATTTAATCTTGATTGAACACCTTGTAAGGAGAATTTTGCCTTAGCTTGTATATTTTTAGAAAGCTGTACTGAAATAATGTGCATGTAGAACATCTAAGCTAATGTTTGCTTGTATTAATGGCGGTTTACATAAAATGGATTTCTCTTTGCATCATCCATTCTTGTGAGCCTCGTGCAATCCCTTATGGTATCAGAGAGTAAACAAACTACTGCGAATAGAAACTTTTAAGGAGACCAATGCACAACCACATCCTTTGCTTCTTCTTGCTAAAGTTTCCGTGCAAGTTGCCATGAACACAGATATACGCTTATGAAATAAAGCATGAACACACAAAGCAAATGTGCACGTTCGCTCTAAGCATTCAGCGTGGAAACACTCACTTAACGGCCCTCATGTCAGCATCCCATTCATGCGCCTTTCTCCATGAGGCTAAAGATGCCGTGCTGTCCGAGATGCTTCTTGTCTTTTTTCCATCTTGTTTTCAGCATCCGCCATTTGTCACTGTGCTATCACAATCCCTTTCTCTCTTTTCCTCTCTAGTTCTGTTTTCATGACAGGCAGATTATAGGCTGTAATCCCTTGCGCTGTATGCCACATGACATTGCTTTGATGTTGAGTCGCTAAGGCTCATTCTGACCCCTGATTGGATATATCGCTGCACTGGTGTCACCAAAATGTGGCAGGAAGTGGCAACGCTGATATCAATCTCAAAGTACAGTATGTAAAAAATTATGTTTAGGAGGCAGATCGGGATGAATTTATCAATTACTGGAAACTGAAGTACTGTGAATGACATTTTAAATCTTAATTATACAGAAAAATCTTTGAAATTAGGATTTCATAACAAATAGCTGGAAGGAGATTCAAGCTTATGAGTGGCTTCTCCTAAATACAGCAGACTTCACCAGAGTAACTGGATCCTACTTACATTGGGTGACACTTCCCGACATGCCGAGACAAATTAAAACAAAGGCGCCCCTTTGGCACCAAAGCAAGGCTTGTCCCGACACGGATCCTCAATTCTCATCTTTAATGCAGAGGAAACTAGTCAATGTGTCACCGAAACTAACAGCAAATGCATGGATCATATAAAAAAAACCTAAAATAACTCCTCCTGCATCTCTCCTCTTTTTTTTGCAAAGAAGCAGCTGTGCTGTATAAGGATAATCAATGCTTTTCAGTCAGATTTTAATATTGATTCTGGTGTAGACGGTTTTTTAACAGTGACTTGCAGTTGTGTAGAGCAGTTGTACTTTAAGCTGAAGGAAGTGAGGTGGTCTATCAAACCCCTCTGATGAGGTTTTCTCCATCTAGACTCGCCAGCTGTTTCCTTTAGACGTTCAATCTGCCTCAATGCAAAACCAAAATACTACTTGGAGAGAATAAAAACTTTATTTATGCATTTAAATACATTTTGAGAACTTTATCATTTGACAGCAGTTGTTTACATGTTGCTCTCTCAGATAAGAATATTTATCTCAAACTCATCTGCAAATTTAAATTAAATGATTGATCCCTTTTCAGGGAAATATCTTAAAATATCTTATAATTATTACACAAATTTTAGGCCCCAGCACAGACTTCAGTGAAGAAATTCTATCTTTTCTTTCCTAATGTATTTAGGAAAATATATCCGGTCCTTATTTGTCTTATCAGCACCTTTAATTCACAAATCAGTTCATGTTGTATCTTGTTTGAATGAGAAACCATAACTACTAAAAGGTAAAGACATCCATCTAAATCTTCTGTTTATGGAAATAAGTTGCATTCAGCTGCTCCAACAGATGTAAATCATGCCTCTAGAAGCTTCTACATACATTACATCTCTGTCTTTGTCTGATGTAACAAACATGAGTAGGAGACATAGATTAAAAAATTAATTATGCCATTTGCCCACCACCCCCCCCGCGCTAGAAAGGGACTACGTATGCTGTGGACTCTCATCTCTGCCAGATGTTACAGTAATAACACAGGATGTCATTTCCTTTCTGTTTGAACATGCGTGTGCATTTCTGTAATCTGCTGCTACCTTTTACAAACAAGTGCTAATATCTGCCTAAAAGAAGGAGCATCTCATTCATTTTAGTAAGTAGAAAAACTTCAAATGATAAATGGCACCAGCACGAGAAAACATTAGACATTTTTTCTCTCCTTCTGACCCTTTTCCTGATTTTATTAGGCTTTTCCTGAATTTCCTAAGCATGATAAAACATTGCATGATAGGATGCAGGCTGCTTTCTCAACATGTAAACATCAGTCTGTAGTTTATTCCCTTATATGCTCCAGAACAGATGACCTACACACACTGAGCACCATAACATCTTTAAACATTGTGACCAGACGCTGATTTTAGTGCATTGTGGTGTATCTTTCACTTTGTTAACATTTTATGACAGCAAGCGATTCATAAGTCACATCAGATCACATGCAAAGCTGCTGGTATTCATCCAAACCACACACATGCAAACCACACAAACACAGGGAGCTGCTACTTGCCACTGTTGTAGGCGCATGTTTTTTTTAACATGATTGTGCTTCAGTGAACTATTAAAAGTAACTTGTTTCTCTCATTGACTAAAAAAGATTAGCAGTTTCAAGACATTTAATAATTATAATAATAATTGTTTCAGGTACCTATATCCCATGTTTGTGGAGTTTTTAACATGCTTACCCTAGTGAGGTGCACTTGATTTGAGGTCAATGAGACAAATAGTTCCAGAGATATAGCCAAAAATAGGATTTTCATGCACAAAGCAGCACCTGGTGGGGAAACCATAAATCCAATTATTGCGAAATTCGATACAGGTCGTCCTCTTGGGGACATAAACCGGTATACCGAGTATAAAAATCAAATTTTGAAAATTGTTCACATTATCACACTCACATGAAGTATATCCTGCGGCGGTAGTCATTATGAAACCATAACATCCTGACACTCCGCAAAAGCATGAAGTCAAAATCCTCAGAAACACTTCCTGCATGGCTTTTTGGTCATTGCTCACAGACAAAGCTGTTTATTCAAACTATTGTGAACCATATGTAAAAAGTTTATCTTTATTTGAAGTTTTTTAATTCGAAAAGATAAAAGTCCCACAACTACACTGTGTAAGGTTAACTGCACTGATGCAACCAAGAAAAACTGACCTACTTTACCTTATTTAACACCTTTCTGATGAAGCGGTCTGCACAGTCAGGAAGACAAGTCAAAGGAGCTGTGGTCTTTGCAAAGCAAACGATTGTGTGAAACCTCAATGTAACGGTTCCTGGCAGCTGCACTCATCTTCAAAGCTCCTATTTAACACCAGTGACATATCAATAGTTTGTGAAAACTATCTGATTCTTGTCTGAAGATGCAGTGGACGGAGGGAGATGAACAGAAAAGGAAAAAATAACGTTTTGTAAAAAGATGAAGGAAGTGAAAGTAAAGGCAGAGGGGAGCAAAAACAGCATGATTCTGTGTACAGGGGTGATTTGTGGAACAGACCAAACAGGCATCTACCTCGCATATGCACATGTGGCAACCATTTGGTTAGTTTGCTGTGAGGCTGTGTGCACAAGCATCTGTGTGTTTACGCCTGTGTTCATATAAAGCACTGCTGTCTGCTACGCTAAACATCTGCATCAGTTTATCTGATTCTGGATCCAGGTCATGAAGAAAGTTTAACTGTGTGGCAGGAGAGTTTATGAAACATCAGACTCAGCTCTGGAAAAAAATAAAACAACACAAACAACTAACATTTTTCAGTGACAGCGAAGTTAATGAGTTATGATCAGTTTTTTACTTTCATATTACTTGTCCATACAGGTCTTCACTTATTCCTTTACTCATTTCAGTCCTACGAGGACCACTTTCCAGCAGGTTTTCCAAGTATTCCTGCACACATGACGCACATTAAATGGATCTAACAGCCTATCAGGTTGTGGATAATGTGTAAAAGCAGTGTTACATGGAAAAACCTGCTGGATTGCAGCCCTTGTAGGACCGAATGGAGTCTCCCTGCTGTAAAGCAATGTTAAAGTTGTGAGAACAAGCCTCACCTGGAGCAATTCTTTATATACCAGTAAAAGAGCATTTATAATCAACACTCTATGAATAAGGAAATGCTGAGTTCATACCAAGGGGTCTGAAATGCCGAAAACTAAGACGTTTTATGTCCTATTAATGAGGGCCAATACAGCAGTTTCCTCTGTTGGCTGTTCATGGTAATTGCCAGCAGATGAAGTGCCAAAAACTATGACTGAAAAAGTATTTTTATGGCCTATTTGACAGATTTTAGTCAAATGAGTTGGAAAACATGTATTTGATGCTGAGAAATGTTTCTTAGCTCTTGTGCTGATATTTTTCTTTACAGAGCTGATGCCTGGTACCCATCCACCACTCCGCTTTATGGATAGAAGCTGCTGACATGAGCTGAACGTGACAGAAGGATTTTGTAAAAGAAACCTGAGAGTCATTATTGTTGTCATGACAGATTCAGAGGACCAATAATTTTATGAACTTATAAAAGCATGCATGTGCATGTCTGTTTCCAGGACTGCAGTCAGTAAACGTTTGCTGTTTGGTGGAGATTCTCAGTCATCCAGGACAAGCTAACTTTGGAAACTTAAATAAAGGCACATGGACTTCTTTTTTTGAAAATCATTTACCTCACATCTCAATAGCTATTTTAATTTGGGTGGGGGGGGGGGGGGGGGACTTTGGACTAACTCTCTTTCAAAAGCAAAAAAAAAAACTGTTTGTTTCTTTGCCTTATAGCAAGATTTCAGGTTTCCTCATAAGGCAAGATAAAAGAAAACAAGCAGCTTCACTTAAGTAAACATGTACACGGTGTGGACAAGTTTTTTGGCAATTGTATATTATATATATTAATATAACATTATATTTTAATAATAATAATATATTATAATGATATAATTACATCATAGTTTCATCACATCCGCCTGCACCAGATATCCTTGTTGTGAACAGGATAACTCAAAAAGTTTTCACAATTGGAATTTTCTACTCTGTCTACCTGTTTAGGTGCCCAAGAGTATTTGTAACAAATTTCTCTGTTTTGGGACTTATTGTTTCCTCACTAGGTGGCACTTTATGCATGAAAAATCCCATGTTTGGTTATATCTCTGGAACTATTTGTGTCATTGACCTCAAATCAAAAGCAAATAAAAGTTCATGCGTCCTGTCCTGATGTCATACCGGCTGGTTCCAAGTTTCCACACCAGGTGGAGCTTTGTGACTGAACATGTGCATCTTCAAATTGTTGCGTTGTGTCTATTGGAGATGGGGCGGTGGACGTGGCAGCGACGGTCGTAATGAAACCATCATATCCCCGACACTCTGCGTTAAGGGATATAATCAGTAACCAATAAAACCACCTTTCTTTTAGAGGACACTCAAAAGCCTGCCATCCATAGATTCTGTCACTGTCTTGATCTTTTCATAATCAGCATTGCATGCAGCAGCAACCACAGCTCCCAGACACTGTTCAGAGATGTGTACTGGTTTCCCACCCTGTAGATGTCACATTTGATGAGGGACCACAGGTTCTCTATGAGGTTAAGATCAGGTGAACAAGGAGGCCATGTCATTATTTTTCCTTCTTTTACTTTATTTTTCTTCAGTAGGACTGGGAGTTGAGCTTGATTCCATCCTCAACCCGAAAAGGTCTCACAAGCTCATCTTTGATGATACCAGCCCATACCAGTACCCCACCTCCACTTTGCTGGCATCCGAGTTGGAGCTCTCTGTGCTTTACTGGTCCTGCCGCACCTTAGCTTTAGCCTAAGGTCTCCAGCTGATAGCCGGTTTGCTTCTATGTCAAAAACCCAAAAGATGGGTCTAATTAACAACCTTAATTGCTAAATACTTTCATCAAGGATCGGCCGAAAATGTTCATAAACAAATTGACTGAATTTAAAGTAGCTTTATATTTAATAAAATGCTCCTAAAATGGGCATCACAGTGGCATGGAGGTTAGCACTGCAGTCTCACAGCGAGAAGGTTGCTGATATCAGCTTCAGCTTGGGCCGTGGCCTTTCTATATGGAGTTTGCATGTTCTTACCATGTTAACATGGGTTCTCTCCGGGTATTCCAGCTTCCTCCCACCATCCAAAGACATGCATATGTCATATGAAATTATCCTTAAGAGTGAATGTTGGCGCTGACTGATGCAGTTTGTAACTAGCTAATAAAGTGGATAAATGTGGCTTTATATCAATCGGTCACAGTGTAAAAAGAAAGGAAACTAAAACCAAATTAGTGTCTGTGTATATTAAGATCAACATTTTAAGTCAAGTTTAATTAAAAATTCCTATTAAAATCTGCTCATTTAACTAAATCACGTTTACATAATCACCCAACTAACCCGCAAACACTAACGTCATGTTAGCAGCCATCCGAAATGGGTGGAAATCATCCTATATTAGTGTTCTAGGATTAATTGATGTTGTTTGGCCCAACCCTCTTTCTGTTTATGTATACGAATTATTGCCTCTGAGGTTATTTTTGCAGTTTAATCCAATCACTAGACCAGCTTACTTCCAGACCAGCTTCTGACAAGCTCTTATATGTGTAGTGATAGGCTGGAGTCCTTGGAACAAAGAACACAGGCTGAACTTAAGTTGTGTCACGTATCCAGCAGGCTCAAACCGATGTTCAACCATGCAACGTCACTAAAACACCGCTTACAGTGACTAGATTAAGGCAAAGACAGTTTACTATTTTACATCCCTAAGTAGATTCAAACAATAATTTTGATAAAGGGCTGCAAAGTGTACAGGATGATAGCATTGCCTCAGTGTAAGATGCTCGTGATTTTGACCTCGACTTTTCTATTTGGAGTTTGGATGTTCCTCTTGTGGATGCATTCATTCTTTCTGGATGCACTCACTTGCACTTTGACTCACACTGCTTTACAAATAAACTTGCCTTACTCTGACTTATTCCCACAGTTCCCCAAAAAAAGTAGAGTGACTGACAATTCAGTCGACCTGAGAAGTGAGCGATTGTGGTCTCTGTGATAAACTGATGAATGCCATATGCAGCTATGGGACTGAGCCTGACTGGTTCTGCTATTTGCATTCTCACCCACAACCTCTGCAGGAAATGTCTAGAAAGGTTAAGGGCTGTGGTGCAGTTGTGGAAAGGGTTGAAGCAAGAAAACCCAAAATGGCTGAACCATTTCTAGTCAGATGAACACCACAATAATGAAAGACAGACAGGGTGAACGTTTGACTGGCAGGACAAAAGACAAAGCAAAGAACTAGCTGCCCTTCATATGAAACGGTTTTCTGTTAACTCCTTGGTGACAAGAAGGTCACCATGACAATATGAGTCTAGCCAAGAGCGGCTTTTGCCTGGAAACATGAATAGGCCTCCACTGCAGCCATCCATCCCTCCCACTATCCCTCCTTCTTGTCACCTATTGACACAGCCAGCAAGTCCATGCTGTGAGTGCCAATACAACAGCTTCCTCTGTTGGCTGTCTTTGTATGAAAAGTTAATGGTAATTGCCCGCAGATGCCACATTAGGATAAGATAGCCGGGGACTGGAGGGTTGGTTCTGAAAGGAATATTCAGAGGAGAGAAACTGAGGCTGTAACTGTGATTTCAAAGAGACAAGAGAGGAGTTATTCAGTGTCTTTATGGAGGAGTCTGAGGTCCCTCAGGAGAATGCTGGCTGGGGGACAGCCTTGTCATCAAAAGGACATTGAAAAAGGACTCTGAGGCTAATATTTCCACATAATGGCTGGAATAAAATTCCTATTTTTGAAAGACGGTATTCTATTAATCCTTTTCTTCAGCCTTCGAGGAGTTACTCTGTTTCCCAAACGAACAATGTGCTATTCAGTCTCTTATATTACTGACTAGATATGATAATAATTAATGTAGCTAAACTGACAAAAAATCTTTTAAAATATCAATTAAATTGAAAAGAAAATGCAGCTTTCACCACATCACCTCTCACTCTGTATGTTGCAGCTGTTGCAGCCAAAGCATCTACATGGAGCAGGCATCCAGTTCTATTCATTCACCATAGATGCAAACAGAACATGAAGACAACATTTGCAACAGCATCTTATCAGTTCTTTAAAAGATAGAGTTACTGGGACTACATTTTACTGAAGTTTAGGCAGTTGTTACAATAAGTACATTGCACAGTCTAATGTCATGATTAGGTACATTTTCAAAAAAGTGTACAGCTCTACTCTAAATTTTCTTAGTCAAACTCCAAAGAGGAACTTTGGAAAGTATTTCAAGTAGCCTGGAGAACTTTCCAAAGTTCCTGGGTGATGGCTGCTTTTTGTTGTCTGGCAAGATGATCCCACACTGCTTCAGTATCATTGAGGTCCGGGCTCTGGGGAGAATTCATGAGACTTCACTAAACACAAACAGGAGGCCTAGCTGCATCTGTCAGGTCTCGATCAGGTCTTAGAGGGATTTGTTGTTAAGAACATCCATTTCAAATACTGCTTATCTGTTCTACAACATATTTATGTACATAATACATGTTTTTTTTCACTTTACTTGCTTTGTTCTCCACTTTCCAGCCTGATTGAAGAAAATACTGTAACAGCTTTCTAGGACTCATGTTGCTGCAGAAACACTGTTTTTGTTCTGTTAAACCATGCTATATTTTTGGGCATTCACTTTATGGCATTAGCTAATTAGCAACAGCCTTTTAAATTAAGCACAATGAAATAAAATAAAAATACATCATTACAATAATGAACATTTCCATATTGTTTTTTTATAGATTGGAAATTACAAAAGAAATAAAACCTGAGTATTTTCACCAAGCTGATAGTAATCTTTTGAAATAGGATCTTTCCTAAGCTGTCATGTGTAAAAACAAAGCTGGTTCATCTTCTAAAGTACAAGCCTTATTTAAATTTGAATAATTCATACATTACTTTAAGCTGGCTTAACAAAGACCTCTGAAAAGTCAGGGAAAAGGACTCGATTGAAAACGAGTGAAAAAGCAGAACTTTTTTTTTTGTCTTAACAGAAAACATTTGATAGATTTGATTTAATTTTATTTCATTATTTTGCAACACAATATACACATTTACACATACATACATAAATACACACATAAATATACATACACACTGCCTAATCAAGGAGTGGGAGGAAGAAAAACGTATTTAATCTCAACCCTGATTGCAACAAGCTAATTTAATCTCTCGCACTTGTGCAGTTATTGTATGCTGGTGTACAGTCATATATAGAAAACACTGAACAATTATATTTCAGACATTTACACTTAAAATTAAGGAAAGGAAAAATGGGAAAAGAGTTTGTGATTAACAATTTGTAAGGCGTATTGTCGTAATGTTTTATACTTATACGATATTTTAAATTTGGTAAGTGAGGTATCCCTTTAATTGATCGTTCAGTTTATTCCAAAGATCAACTTCAGAATGACTGATGAACATTTTTTTAAGGTAGTTTGCACACTTTTTTCTCCTCTTAAGTTATACTTTGATGAACTTTGAGGTTTTATTTTATTTGTAAGGCTTTATATTTCACTAGATCTATCAAACAATAGGTTCATGTGGTCCCTAAAGTCAGCATTGAAACAGCCTTTTTTTTGGAGAATTGCTAGTGTGTTCAGTTTTATCTAATATGTTTTTCCCCCAAACTTCAACACAGTAGCAAATATGTGGCAGAACAAGAGTCCAGTAAAGAATATGCAGAGTTTTATGAGTCAGTATATACTTGGATTTACCCATTATAGCAATACACTTAGCAATTTTACTTTTAATAAGTGATCATTCGAGGATTCCAGCTTAGTTTGTGATCAAGAATAACTCCAAGAAAATATTTAGAAAGCATTAGAGTAGCCTGGAGTTTTTTCTCTTAAAGCACAAAACTTCCATAATGGTGTAAGACAGCGGTTCAGGGCTAGGCAGTTAACTGAATTCAATCCCAATTACAATCTGGGTTTTTAACAATCATAAAAATTTAATAGTTCTATTATCTAGACCTTTGCAATTCGTGTTTTCAGTTGCAATTTAAGCAAATTGCTTGTTTGCAACTGAAAGTAACTTGACAAGCCCAGATCCCAGAACTCAGCCACAAGTAGGACCAGCACCACATTGACTATCTAGAAGGCAACTGTCAACCTTTAGAAGAGCTTCGGTACTTTGTGGAATATTTCAATAACCTCACATCAACACTCAATGCGGTAAATTGCTAACTGTAGCGTACTGTTTGGGTGAACCAAGCTGAGATCGGAGCATTTCTAGCCTTTCCAGAAGACTCAATCCATCCATTGCGGATGAGAACTTAACGGCTGGGAAATAAATTCATGTTATTAAAGTTAATGGATAATTGTGTTAAATAATCAAGATCTCAATTTCAGTCAAAATAATCGTGAAGTTTTGCCATAATCGAGCAGCCCTAGTTGTTCCCAAACTTTTAAACTACGTCACCCAAATTGCATACGTTACTGCTGTTAGCGAGCCTCTGGTGAACATTTAGTGGCCCAACTTTCCTTTATTTCACTGCACACTATTATCCACACCAATCCTTCATTTAAATTGTTGGCAGTCTGCCCAAAAGGTAGTATTTTATTACATTTTTGTTTGTTTTTTTAAGTTCATTGACTCGCAATCCTAACAGCTGTGTTTCATATTCTAGTCAGTAAAAACAAAATTAAAACAATGATGCATTTGTAACTGAATGAATTTCACAGAGAAAATATAAAACTGGGTGATGACAAATGGATTATTACAACCAGAAATGTGTATTTATTGTAGTTTAAAGCTGTAAAAAGTGACTTTTGTGATCCCTAAATCACTACAAGTTATTATCTGGCTTAACATTAAATTTGTGTATGAACAAAGCTGGCATCTATGAACTTGCTTTCTGTTTCATTCAATCATCTGTGATCATTTGCATAAGCACCTCCGCAGCAGAGGTGTAACAAATAAGGTCATCCTGGTTTTCATTTTGTCTGATGAAGGGAAATGACGTAGAAAAAGATCAGCTTGAAAGACATGAGAGTCTGAAAGCCAGAGAGAGAGAGGATTAAAGAAATCCCCGTCCAGATTTCTGGGGATCAGCTCAAATCTTGATCATTTGGTCTTTAGTGGCAGACGTAGGATAAAAACCAAGCTGCAAAACAGACTCAGCGACTGCAACCACCACCACTCCATGGCCTCAATCAGAAAAAGATATGTTACAATCCTGAACTTCCGGCTTTGACAATCATTTACCTGCAGATTCTAACTGCACATAACAAGCTCATGGATTTGGATTCACATAATCAATATTGTTGAGAAACAGAGACAGTGTATAAGCACTAGTCTTGATAACCAAAACCAAGGGTATGGTTTTTTTCAGTTGCATTACTTTCGCTTTTCTTTCTATGGAATTGCTATGGATCTGCTGCATTATGATGAGCTATTGCTGCACACAGAGCAACATACACAACTGGATGTTACGCTGTGCAGGTAAAGATGGTGATGCATCTGTCGCTTTTCAGCTGATATGCCACCTACAAGGTATGTGGTATGATTGGTCATAGAAAAGCAGCAGAGATCAATGTTTACCAAACCACACCAAACAGTACTGTCGAAAGACAGGCTTCCAAAAACAGATGTTCACTGCAGTCACTGAGACCACCACAAAATCAGCACTGGGTTGCTCAATTGATCGAATATGAAAAGTCCCAGTTGGAGAAGACTCATATTAGATTCCAACTAGAAATGCACTCAGAGAGCACAGACCTCCACCAAGCTTATTATTTGGGATTATTTTAGGGTGATACATCTGTCAGATCACACATGATCTTTGTGAGAGTGAAAACAGCAGACAGAACCGGCCTGTAGGAGACATCAACTGCCATCACATGGGTGTCTATCTCACAATGTTAAAGAATTTGTAAAATCCTTCCTGGATCCAGACGGTAATCCGGAGTTATTATAAAATGTAATAACTTTTTCATCTTCCCGTTATGGATATATCCTGAAAATTTCATGAGAATCCGTCCATAACCTTTTGAGTTATGTTGCACACAGACAGATAAACGCAGACGATTACATAACCTTCTTGGCGGAGGTAACCAATAATATGCCGTGTATTGCATGTCATCTATTTCTCTGCCTGCTTTCATGCCTCTCTCGTGATGAAGCACAAAAACCCAGAACATGTTCACGAGTGCTGGACTCATTTTATTTCACAGGCCACATAGAATTTGATCTCAAATTTAAGACAGATATTAAATTTTAAGGTGCACAGCGAACACTGGTTATGATCAGGTACAATTATGGTTTAAACCCCCTTCACGTAAATAAGTCAGGAGGATTTACCACTCGCTTGGATGAACTGCTCTGCCAAAGTCACTAACCAGATCCAGACATGGCAGCCAACTTACTGGATGATACAAAGTCTGGCGGACTACAGGAGAGATGGCTTCATTCCCATCAGTGTCAGTCTGCTCTGCTCCTCAGCCACACCATCATCAGCCTCACTACTTTCACCTCCAGAAGGCCAAAAGTGAGGCCTCAGTGTGTCCCTGCTCCAACACACCTGTGGTGCATGTAATGGATTTAACAGTCTATGTAGCTCTGAACGATGACTGGTTCATTTGAGGGACGTTGAAGCAGAAATACAATGAAAACCTGCAGGATTGTCACCCTCAAGGACCAGATATGAACACCCTGCTCTATTCATTCTGGTGATATACGATTACTGCTAAAAACATTCTGCTGTTACTGTTGTAATGACCGTTTTTCCTGTCAAGGACGGGGACACTGGTTTCTTTAGATTGAGAAGAATATAAATATAATAATGAAGAATAAAAGAAGTTGAACATTAAACATTAAAACATGAAGTGAAACATACATTAAGACATACAGACATAGTACAAGGTTATAACCCGGGGAGAATCCCTCCAGAGATCTGTCATCACACAAAAGTCTGAAACTATTCTTCTCAGTCACTTAGAGACGCCTTTGTTTAAAGACTTTGGTTATGTGCATCAATCTGGGCCTGTTCTTATGATATGACAGCAAAACCGAGGTCTCGTCTAAACATTTCCCTGATGGAAGGACTCCGGCCTTGCAGATGGTTTACTAAGGTCAAAGGAATTAGGTTAATATATGAAACTTCCCCAACACTGTATGCAGTATTCTACTTCTTCTACTGTATAAATAATAGTAATAGGAAAAAAACTCATATAGTGACAGAAAGTTCTTGCAAAAAAAAAGTTAAAAACAGGTTTTATTTCAACTATCTGAATTTGGCATTATCTCTGCAGAAGATGCTGATTTTGTGCATGTATTTGCTGTGTCACAGTGGCAAAATGAATCCACCAAAAACATATTATCATGTCAAAGAGTGGTCTCACTTTTGGTATGTTTGTTTAACAACACAACCTAAGACAGATACAGTGTGTTTGCTGCCAGCCTCGTTAAAAGTTTCAGCTACAAAGATTTGCAAAAGATGCGCTGAGTGACGTAAAACACCAAATTCACGCACACGAGTCGCTCCTGTGTGGTAGCTTTTCGCTGCAACTTACAATGCTACACAGTTAGCATTGTATTTTATCATTTTGTGGTATTCTCACATGTGACGACAGTGTGCGCAGAGAGCAAACAGCAATGTCCAACTGGAAGCAACCGTGTTTCAGTCAGACCATAAGCAAAGAGTAACACTTTACTGTATATTTATTAATTTACTACAAACACACAACTGAATTTCCCCAAAGAGAAGTACTTTTTGGTTAGTTTTTGTTGCTTTTTTCTGCATGTATGCTATTTTTCAAAGCTCTTTGAGGATTCTCAGGTCCGAAATTGTAAAAACTTGATTCATGAAAATAAAATTAGGGAACTTTTAGAAAAATTTCATTCAACTGCCAACATCACTCATCATCACATAATAATGCTTCGTGAGGAGCTGACAGGGCTTTGTGAGCTTTTAACAACTGCAATGATGCAAACCAGTGTCTGAGTAAAAAAAAAAACATACACATTTACTTTGCTTTTATGAATTTTAAATGGTCATAAACTTTGCACTGTTAGAAACAGTAAGAGGAATCAGATTTCTCTCTAACCTGACATTCACATCCTGGCTTTTCAAACTTTCCTCCTTTACATGCCGCTAATATTTCAGGCTGATGACATGACAGATGAGCCCAACAGAGGAAAAAACTGGCAGAGAAGTTCTACTCAGTGACAAACTGTCACTAAAAGCAGCACTGAAAAAATGCTGGAGGGTTTCTCCAGACCGGTTTTACATCACAAAGGTCTCAGAGGAGGGCTCGGTATCAACTCGAAGGTGGATTTTACTTAAGAGTCGTGGCAAATGTCACCACTGGATTTACAAAAAAAAAAAAAAAAAAAAAAAGAAGCCTGTTCAAACACGCTGCGTGGTGATTGTGTCAGGCGAGAGAAAGACAAAAGATGAAAACACACCTGCAAATGGCTACTGTGCTTAAACGCCTACCATATTCACATACATAGACAAATCGCACTAAGTCACACATCTTCCTGCTGTTGACTTTCTGTCTGTATTTGTGTTCAACAAATACTTCCAGCTACAAACTAAAGCTAACATTGTTGAGAGCTCGTTCAGACTGCTGAAGGATAATTAAAAGCTATCTACCACCTCAGTCGATCAATTTAACATTTGATTATTAATTAACTTGAACAAATTGTAAAAAATTCTATGATTTTCTTTGCATACATGATCATCTTCTGGTTTAATAAAAAAACATTTGCCAACTCCATCTTGTGTTGTCAAACTATCTGATTTTAATCATACAAATATAGAAAACAACTGAGATCTACTTGATAAAACAATCAAAATCTGCATAAGAGTACAATTGAATTGTTTTTATTTGTTGAATATGCTCCAGTATTAAATGTCTCGCAGAAATATTCCATCTAGTTATGTTTTTACTCCCAGAATAACATTTTTAGGTAAAAAAAAAACTTACATTGTGGGATGCAACATGTCAGAAACAAAACCCTGAGTGCACTTATCAATTATCTTTATCAGTTTAATAAGGGGAAGAAAGTTTGTATTGATGTCCAGGTGTCTGCATTTCTGTGTGTGTGTGTGTGTGTGTGTGTGTGTGTGTGTGTGTGTGTGAGCGAGAGAGAGCTCCAGCCATCTGGCCCAGCAGTCTGCTTCCTCCCATCTTCCCAAACAGGAAGACGAAACAAATCCTTGATGACACAGGTCAGCAGTTTAATTATCTCTGTGGGATTTCTGGCATCCAGTAACTGAAAGTGCGCTCTTCATCTCCAAAGCAGAGGATCTTCAGCACTTTCACATGCCAATAAAACTCTGTGGTCTCACAACATCTTTAAGACATAACCTATTATACAAATCAAATTTGACCAGCTGGTTACAAAACACTAAACACTCTTTTGTTTTCTTTATTTTACATTTCCTCTCCTCAATAAATCTGTAGTGATGAAGAAGCTCCTTGCAAACCAGTCCCAGCAGACTAATGCATATAAAACAAGATGAAGGAAATGCAGTTTCACAACCATCACCAGACAGCCCAGCCAGATGTTTCAAGCTCGTTTTTATTTTGAAAGGCTTCGGACATCCTCCAGATGTGCACAACTGGTCTTCTTGGCTGTGAGACCCCACCCAGAGCCCCCCATCCTGCATTAAAAACCTGCGTACCTGCGCTGGGACAGAGACTGGAAGCTCGGTGAGAACAGCCCTCACAGCCGGAAGTAGAAGCGCGAAAACTCCGCAATAAGTGTGTTTTATTACCTTTAAGCTGAGTTCGGGTCTTTCCGGACACTAATTTTCCACCGGCGGTCCCTTTAGAAGTTATCCCTGCGTCACGAAGAAGAGTAGAGTCACTTTCGGGGGAAGAGGTCGATAAAGTTACATTTAAAATAAATGAAAATGCGCGTTGAGTTAAACTTCTGCTTCCCTCGGTATTCCGCGGCTTTCTGAGCGCCTTGTCCTCCCAAACCGCAGCTGCTGCAGCTGGATGGATGGATGCAGGACCAGACTGACGCTGTGCTGCAGCGCTTGGCCGCACCACAGCGCCGCCTGCTGGTGATGCCAGGTAACTGCAGGCAGGACGTGCAGCTGGTGATGTTCTCCCAAATGGCCCTTTATTTTCACTCAGATTTTCCATTTAAGTATAAATATGACATTATGGCTTGTTTATTGGTTCATATTCTTTTAATTTAGCTTTAAAATAAAAGTCTTGTGTTTATCATTTTCTGGCATTTGTTGTAAAAAGAAGCCCATGACTGTTATTGCACTTTGAATTGGCTCATACATGAAAGTGTTATGAGTTGGAGGTGTGGACCCAAATGCGGGATGACCTGGCAGAAAGGCTGCAGTATTCAGGTTTCTTTAATTTAGCTGATAGATAAATACGGAATTGCCAAGACGGGAGAAAATGACAATGAACCAGAAGCGAAACAGAAAACCAGGGAGTTTAAATACAAGCAAACAAAATTAGACACAAGTGATATGATAAGTAACCTGGTTTGATTTAATGATAAAAAAAAAAATTAAACCAGGTGAACGAAATAACAGGAAGCAAAGCTGAACAGAAAGCACAAGGAAAAACTACAAAAAAAAACAGGAAATCAAACTCAATACTACACAAAACTCTACAAATCCTGACAGAAAGGTGCTGTGTAAATAAGCTTGCCTTGCCTTGTTCAGCACTTTTAACTTTTGATAAACAGACTGCAGAAAAATCTGGCTCTTACCACAATATTATTATTTATCCCCAAATAATATGAGCCTTATTTGTCCTTACATGTGATTGACTTCATGATGTACCTGTGAAAAAAGTCCTCTGACTGCATGGATCCCTAACTAGCAGACACCATTGAAGATTTGGCTCACCCAGATAAGAGTCAGCTCTTCTCCTTTGTTACAAATGTTCAGCTCTTTCATGCCGTTCTAGTTCAAGAGAATTTATATATATAAAAAAAGCCTTCATTTCAATTAGAAAAACGTTCTTTCATCTCTGTCATTTTTAGGCCCTAAACTGTGAGAAACGATGGCAAACACCAGAAAATGTCACTGATACATATTGAAACATCCCAAAATGTAAGAAACCCTCGAACTCTTCTCATTTCTGAACAATGTGTTTTTATCAGTACAGATGAGAGGGCCGCCAGAGCTTTTTCTTTCCTATTGATAGTTTCAGTCCTGCAAGGTGGGTAAATCTTTCACAGAAGACTTTACACTCGAACAGCTTGTTTACTCTTAATCTAAACCTGCTGCCGTGGTAACAGAATGTGCAAATATTTACTTTATGGACTAAAAATAACTGGATAAGATTTAGTTTAGGAGTGTTTTGTGTGTAGTTAACCCCTGTGGTCAGGTTTGTTTCTTTATGTGACAACTATATGACTGTGGAGCAAATGTCGTAGAATCATTGTGCAGCCGTGTGCTTAACATCCACTCAAAGAAAGACAGAAAGATTATCAAAGCACATCTCATCATGTGGACTCCATCTGTTTCTGTCTCGTAGCATCTGTTTATTATGATTACCTACATCTGGTTTCATGCATTCCTTTGGCAGCACAATGAATTCTTGTGTTAAATAGATGCAATATTGTTTAATCTTATCACATTACTTATCTCTGTTGTCTGTTTTGTCTGCAAAAACATTTACACATTTTACTTTTTTTAAATTATTTTTACAAATATTAAACTTCATAGTAAGAAACCGTGTGATTTATGTGTGTTGGAGAAGAATTGCGTCTGAAATCTGTAGGATAGGCGAGAAACAAAAAATCAGAATCTTTATATGTGAGTGGAAAAAAACTGAATGTGTGTGAAAGTCCAACTCAAACAAAACTTTTGGAATGATTGGAAAAATGCCACCCTGACAAAATGAAGCTGTCTGAACCAAAACAACATTTCCAGATAAAAGAGTTCTCGTCTTTCAAAGTCTCACATTTATGTATATTTTTGGAAAGAGTCGTGTAAATATGCAGTAATTCAACCGCATTCCCAACAAACCTCTCCCCACTGTTATTGTTCCTTCCTGAAATCCAGATTTTGTAGCCTTCTTAACCCTTTCATGCACAGAGGACACCACACGCTATTTACAAGCTCTATTTCTCACTAAAGAAAAGAAAAAATACATGTATTACAT
>JBAMHX010000024.1:16030608-16043378 GCA_037177515.1 Pseudomugil tenellus | reverse complement strand
CTAACACACATCAATCAAAAGGACACGCCTCTAAATTTAAGATTAAAATAACATCGAAACCGAAGCGTTAGAAAAAATTCACCCTTCTGGGTTTGTTGTGATGCTGGTCTTATTGCAGATTGAATGCTAACTGATGAATCATTTAGCAGTTCGGAGCTATGATTATAACAGAAGAAGCGATATGTACTATTAAACATAGTAATTATCATTCTGTCCATCCACACTGAGTTATTCTGATGATATCTATGCTACTATCAGCACGGCCTACAGAGAGAATCTGCACCAGAAATGCTCCTTTAGCCAAAACCCAAGACCAGGAGAAACAGAACAGCTGGAATACTCATAGTTTCCTCATTACACCATACCGCACCAGCAGTAAATTAGAACTTGAGAGAGTAATGCAGAAAACATATGGGTGCATGCAGTAGTTATTTGCTTTTTTATTTATTTTTTTTAAATAATTGGGGTTAAGCGCTCATGCACATTTAAATGATTGGTCCATTAGCGGTTGTATGCAAGTAACCATACCCTGCTTTGTCCATTAGTTTATGGTGGCTTGCGTACTTGCTCCTGCAGAAAGTTTTGGAGTGCCAAAGGCCCTCTGCGCTGCCCCCTGGGTTCCTGTAATTGTGCAAAGGCAGAACACTGCGTCCAGCAAGCAGCGACTCTGAGGAAATCTCTCCTCCTTCTACAAACAGGAAGCTGCCTCCCAGAGAAATGCGTTCTAGAGAACAGCAGAGAGGGAGAGCTGGGAAAACTTTTGGTGTAGAGGAAGAATAAAATTGAGGTGCTTGGAAAAATTCCATGTGATTCATGCTAGAGAAGATGGTGAGAGTGTTTTTATCTCTTTGTGGAAAGCTACTGCAGTTTGCTATCTCTAAACTCTGTCATCAAGAATTTATGTTTGTCAGATAACAACACATTTACAATGATGATATAACTCGTATCACTATCTGCATAAAATTACCTGTAATTGTCAGATAATCAATCAAGATATATTTACAGTGACTCAGGTGGAAATGAGATTATTACTCATGTTAACTGTATTAATCCCAGCTTTTTTCACCTCTCCCTTCACTGGTAATAAGTCTCCAGCAATGCAAATCACAGTAGTTTATAATCCTTTTTGATGCCACACACTATTACAGACTGGAGTGTTATGCAATTTCATGCCAATCCATTGTATTTGAAATCGCTTGACAGACTTGAGAAGGGCCTCGAGCCGAAAATATCTTTTCCCCACAGGGATCAACATGAGCTGAATTGACACGATCAGGTGACGCTGGGCGTTCCCCGTGTCTGACTTTGAGCAGTGCTGCAAGAACAATGAGGTGTGTCTGTTAAGTTTAGACGACGGCTTTAATCTCGATTGCAATTTACCGCGACAGAAAATAGAAGTTCCATGTCAGGAGGAAGATTCTTGAACTATGATAATTACCCATCTCATTTTCGGGAAACCGCTCACTGTTGTGCAACTGATGATAACAGTTCTTAAGACAATAAACAAAGTCCTCTCATAGCTTATGTTTGGATAAGACAGACATTTTCACTATTTTCTGACATTCCAGGGAGAAACTCTTGAAAAGAATCAAATCATTTCCACCAGGGCTTGGCGATATGGCCTAAAAGTAAAATCTCCGATTTTTTTCAAATGAAATCCGATTTTAAATCAATTTTTTCCCCCTTCTGTTAAAAAACAAAAAACAAACGACAAAAATTATTCTTTTTCAAAAAGGCTTTTTAGTTTTCGACACGTCCATGATGGATTTTCATCGTGCCCATCTTTCTTAGGGGACAGAGTGAAAATAATTTCATGGTGTATTTTTCTAGGTCGTAAACCACACAATCTCTCCCACTCCGCTGAGCGCCTCTGTTTCAGGTGTGGAAATAAATTTGTTGTGCTCCCACCTTTGGTTGCAGCAGCCCTTAAACAGATTTTACACATGGCATTTATCGCAAATCCATGTTTGCAAAACCAAACCAGCTCCAAGTAATAAAGAAAACTGGCCATTTTTGGGAACAAGCTCTTCTTTGCTGCCATGTTGATGTGTTTATGAGAATTTGTGGGGAATCAGCAGGAATACGATGACGTTACTATGATGTAAAAAGGCTCAAAAGGTGCTGGGGAGTAAAAGAAATCTTGATTTTTCATAAAAATAAACAAAAAAATCAAATTAATTGATTAAATCGACTATTTTCCACTTATTTTTGATTACCTATAGCTTGTATTTAAGGCATTTAGATATAAATATATATGAGGAAGAAATATCCTGCTTGATCGCGATCTTTATCTTGATCCGCTCGGTTGATAGTCTCTTACTTATCATCCCAGTATTATTCTATTTCCCAGTACTGTTTTGCTTTGCTGCCTGAGTAATCAGCCACATTAAGTAGATGGTATGAGCTGAGTCACTCCATTATCCCTCCATCTCCTTACATCTGGGTCCAGTATCCATTACTTTAAACCTTAAGCTGCCAACTGTTGCAGCAGTAAGAGGCATACCTTTCCTCCCCTTCAGGTTCGCTGATTGTGTTGAGTAGCTGGTAACAGCCGCCCTATTGTTCCCATGGCTTCAGTATCCACTTACTCGCTTGTCTGCTTTCATAGTAGATCACTATGGTTACCATTCTGAACCAGCGGCCTCGGCTGAGCAGCAAGGATCTGTTGTTGTTAAAAAGTCACATGCCGCGCACAGTGACACACTTTCTCCAAAGGCTGCTGCTTCAGTGATGCACGATGGGGTCAACCGTGTTCGCTCTAGGTCAGCTGATGCTAGCAAAACAATTGTTGTCTTGTTTGTCCTCTGACGGTGTGATATGACACAGTGCTTTTGAAGGTCGGGGGTACAAGCGTTGCTTCATGGCTAGAGGTCTTCCCGTGTGTTTGGACCAGTCACGCACAGCTAGCTTAGGGAAATATTTGCACATGCCATAAAACATGCCTCACCAGCTGTCCTTGTTCACATTGATGTCACCAGGAAGCGCCCAGTTGGTCGCACTTTTGCTGATTCAGCCTGGTTTGATTCAGTCATGAACTACAGTGGACCAGATGTAACCATGCATAACTAAACATAGGCCTAAATCATATTTCATATTCTTCATACAGCAAAAAGCTTGTAAAGTTGTTTGTGTGCGTGTAAACACAACGAATGACCAAGTTGCACAAGTGTGTGAAAGAATGTGTTGATGAAAGAATAATTTTACTTTGTGAGTGTGCTGTTTTTTGTTTTTTTTTATAAGGACCACACCAAGAGCTTTCCAGCTTGTAGTCTACACCAGAACATGGATTTCCTTATGTGGCTTTACACACACAGACTGTGTATGAAGCTGTAGAAAACATCTGCACAATCTGGAAGTCTTGTCTGTGTGGGTTATAAGATGCGATCTCATAATCTTGCCTGTAGCTCGTTCAGAGAATTTCTGTCCAATCATATTAAGCTTCCAGCTTGTTTATTCTTTTCTTTTTGATGAGTTCAAACCCTCAATCTCCCATAATCAAAGTACTTGTATGTCTTCCTCAGACTACAACTATGAACCGTTCTCTATCAGCCTCTTTTTCTGCCTGCCTTGTAATTGAAAGCAGCTGTGAGGAGGTTACTACAGTTCATAGAGAGCAGTTTCTGGAGGAGGGCCCGGGCTTCGTTCAATGCGCCAGTGCCCAAAAGGCAGGGAAGGGACTGTGTTTAAGTCTTCTCAGCTTGCACTTGGAAAAGTTTGCACATTACTTAGGCATCACAATACCTGCACAGTCCTCTGTAATGAAACAGAAAGTCTGACTGTATTTATGAGAGTGAGGCTCTTTGTGCAAAAGGGGGAGCAGAGGCTCAGGAACTGGAGGCTTGTTGTTCACTTGATTTTCTAGGTAGTGCTACCGTACTCTTAAATCAGTTTTATATGAATAGCCTGAACAGGCAGGTAAAGTATTTATGCATCAGAGATGTTGCAGTTTGGTGTGTTTTTTGTTATCAGAAATTAACTACACAGACACTTTCTTGCCGGACCCCCTTTCCCATAATCCATTGCGTAAAATTAAGCGGTATTCTGTTTTCCTTTTCCGTCTACGTTAGCAATAATGATTAACTAGTACAGTTTTAAAACGTAATACTACTTAAGAAAAATAGTGATGCTCGATATGAAAAATGTCAACTGATACCGATAACCAATATTTTTCTGCCTGTCATGACTGATAACCGATAAATTACCAATATTTTTATGTTTACTATCATCTGCAGTTTGTGCTGGATGCAACGATCAATAACTGATATTTAAGTAGCTGTGGCGTATCTGTAACACCAAACAAACAGTTTTGATTGTTCAAATATTCATTTCTTTCATGACGTAGCACAAAAATGTGGTCATTCATATAAATGCATCCCTTGAAAATTCAGTAACAGATGTGTTTAAGTATGAAATCATATTTACTGACATACTAAATAAATATTTGTTGATAATATCAGCTCAGTTCATCGATACCAATATTTGAAAAACAGACAAATATCTGCTGTACCGATAATAGCACCGATATATCGTGCATCCCTAAAGAAAAGCCTTAAAAATAACATTTTCATTACTTGAAAAACGGCCAAATCTTAAAGATAGATACATGGGTCGCATTATTTATAAAATAAGACAGAACAGACAGTGTCCCATCCGCCTACTCTAGCAGAATAGGTAGAGGACATGAAGCAGTAGCCCAACGATAGCTACGTTGTAATCGTAAATTACTTTGTTTTTAGTGAGGATGTTGATGGCATTGAACTCCGTAACTATGAAAGCACAGAGGTTTAAAACTACTGGGGAAAATAGATTTACCGTCTTGAAAGCTGAAATGTAGCCAAGTCAGTGCACTAACATCTGCTGTGGGTAACAACGAGAGAATGTGATGGAGACCGTGGACTGTTCCTGCATGATTGTTTAAAAAGTACAAAATAAAAGATACCTCATGAACTAACCTGCACTAATAATCAGAGTTCTTACGAGGCTCTTCATGTTGCACTGCTGCAGGTGGAAGCAGGTGTCTCATCTGCTGTATCGTGGTGTCTAGTTAGCCTTCGCCTCTAATTTGCTGCTGATTGTTTGTAGCCCAGACATGCTCCATTTATAAAATCTTTCTTTTCGCAAGTTATTTATGTGTCCAACAACAGCACGTCATCCCCGAAGACATTTGTGTGAATATATAGGATCATATCTCACTTCTAAAATAGACTTTTATGCTTGCTAGTTATCGAAGACAGTAAGTAAACGACCGAGCTTCCTGGGAGACCAGGTGTCATGGTGACACTCGTCGTAATAACAGGAAAGTGTTGGCTAATCTAGGCTTCGATAGTTGGGTAAGCTACAAGTCCTGGCAGAAAATTGGAATTGCTGTAATGGAAGGATGCTCATTCATTGTTTTTTCTTCTTTTTTTTTTCTTATTATTAAAAATACATACAAAACAAAAATACAAAATTTATTTGATGGCTTTTAAAGCATATGAAAAAAGAAATTGAGTTTTTTTTTCTTTTCCCCAAATGAAATAAAAACAAAACTGCGAAGGAACTGAGAAATAAATGACTTAACTAAGTTGATGTATCAGTTTTCAGAGCTTGAGCTTCTAATTACCGGCCTGTTTTTATATCCATGTCACTGAGTTAAAATGTGTTTTCCGAACAAAAGTCGGAACACTGTGACATCTTAAAGAACAGGAAATAAGTTTTTATGATGGCTGCGTTTTACTTGATGGTACCATGTCACATACAAGCAACTGAATATCATCACATTGACCTCTTTCAATGAACATCTTAGTTGATTAAAGAGAGTCAAATACTGTCTGAAGAGAACTGAGAGAAGAAACAGGACGCAACGTGGTTGGACCAAACCAAAGTACCAGCCTCATCTACAGTTCCTATTTCAGCCTGCTTTTCACAGTTTGGTCACAAATATTGAACTCTGTTTTAGTTCAGTGCTTTTTATTTAGTTTGTTAAATAGTTTATTTGCGTTTTTATTCTCATGCATAATGCTCAATTTTCTGTCCTGAAAATAGAACTTCATGTAAAGAAATCCACCGATATGAAATGAAAAATACTTTATTAATCCTAGAGGGAAATTCAAGTTCTGTACTGGAACAAGGCAGGATGTTTTCCACATCACTGGAGTTCTTTTCTGACTCAGACTGGTGTTGAACTGGTGCTGGAGAATCGGACATAGTAGTCATGAACTGGGAACTCTGGGACTGACACCATCTGGACTTGACACCAGGAGATGTGGAGGAGATGAGGTTGTGTTCAGGTCCTTGACTGAGCTGCAGGGTGACAGAGTGGAGATGTGACAAGAAAGCTGTAGGTTCATGTTGCTAGCATGTAGCTAATTTCAGCTAGCATGTAGCTCATTTCAGCTAACAGTTTCATGTCTCTTGTGCAGATCTCTTTTACCGTAACATGTCCAGGGTGACACCAACGCTGGTTAACCAGTACTGCAACTCCTCCTCCCTTTAGTTTTCTGCTGAGTTGTTTATTGTGGTCTGCACAGACCGTCTTGAAGCCGCGTACAGACGCATTACAGCCTGGGATATGTTCAGTTAGCACCTGGAGCTCGTCAGTTTTGTTAGCTAGCGAGCTAACATTACCCATATGCAATAACACTGTTAAGTTGCGTTGTAAGCAAAAATAAAGGTATATTATACAGGCTTTGCATAAGTTTGAAGCTATATCTTCACCAAGTGTTGATAAATTATAATGAGAAGTTTTTTTTATATTTTAGTTATTAAAAACTGTGTATACCACATGAAGCAGAGTTTACATTAATGGACAACTAGAGTAACTTTGAGACCACCAGATATAATGCCCTTATCAGTAACTGCATTGACAGAATATTCTGCACACGTACCTGGTGGAAATGGGCCTTTACCTTCCACCATTACACCACTCATTCATGTGTTCTGTTGCTGCAGCCAGTAGCATCCAGAGGGAGCGTCCAGGTCATGGAGACCTCATATTTATTTACTATTAATACGCAAAAAGCATCAGTGTATAGCAGCATTCGGAAAGGCATAAAATATGCAAATATGTACTATTATATTACATACCTGTTGCAATATTTGAACACATACCTAATATCTTGATAAAGGTGAGATATTATGTACAGCCTTCCCTGAAGCTTGGTACATACTACATGAGAAGCAAGACGTTTATTCTTTCTCGAAGCAGCAAGAACAAGAAAAAAAGTTCTTTTTGGTCTGCAGCAGGGTGGGGGTCACTGCGAGTGGTCTGTGTTTTTATGTGCGAGTTAAAAAAATTGACCTGCATATTGCATAATTAATGAGATAATTTGATCGTGGCAGGACGCGTTTTGCTTGCGACTGTGTTTGTGTCTTTAAATACTACGCGTGTTAACATTTTCGTACTTTCTCACTACGTTGATCAGCTGTTTTTATTAAAACTATCTGTTTCACCTCACATCGGTAAAAAAGTTGCACCAGTCTGCTTTGTGCTTTTTCATGTTAGCTACACTCACCTCAAATATCAGACCAATTAAACAAAACTGTGTCGAGAACTGTTTTCAACCACATCTTCTACAACAAAATGGCGTAATTTTTTTTTCTCTGGGCTTCGAGAACAAAAATGAAGTTCTCGCTTCTCATGGAGTATGTAACAAGCTTCGTCTGCCTGTTTAAGTCGTATCTTTCCCTTTTACAACCTTCACATTATGTTTGTTGTTGTTTCAGACCTGACTGGAAACAACCAACATCTTCTCATTAAATTACCTTCTTAAAGGTGTTTTATAATCCTTCTTTCATTTCCATTTACTTCACGGTTGTCTGATCCTGTTTCCTACCAAGCAGCAAAGTCTTTTTAACTGCAAATTAATTAGCTATTTTAATGTGTTTTATATTTTTCTCCCATTTTATATTTTCAAACACTTTACTTTCTAGTTCCCCTTTTTATTTATTTGCTTGTTGCACATACCTACAAAAAAGAAACTAAGTGGAAATCCTCCATGTGTTGTATTTCTATGTTTTTTTTTCCCTTGGGGATTGTTGCTATAGGTAACTAACGTGCACCTCCACATGCACCTGACCCAAATAAGAAGCTCTCGGCACATGTGAAGGTGTTGATAAGTAGTCTGAGATCTGTCTGTGTTTCCCAGCCTGCTCCTTTTAAGTGAATCTAATCTCGGTGACCTCTTCCAAGTCCAACTATTAATTTACTATTAATAGGCTCCTATGTAGCGGGGCTGTTGGGCTTCTCTGCACGACACCACCTGTGTTATTTTTTGCCCTTCTTGCTCAACTTAATATTGTAATTGGCATATGATACTTGTAATTTTGTATAAATTAAAAAAGATTCAGCTTTAAAGTATTGCAAACCAGCCTTTATCTGATTGTTTGAGTTATGGAAACACCTGCCCAGTCCTGAAATCTTCTCACAGATGCAGTTTAAAGTTTCAAGCTTGGCATAAAAACTAGTTTTTCAGGAACACTTTAGTTTTAATGACAGTTATTTTATCAAATGTTGTCATCTGTCAGTGCTAATCTGTATGCCATGTCTTTTTCTTACTCACAGAGCGGAGAAAACGGAAGTCCTCAGCGATGACCTTCTGCAGGTAAATCATCAATGAGACTCCCAGGGTTTCTGACCAGCTCTTATCACGGCAGCAGCTGTAAATACTGTAATCACCACTTTTTGTCACTGACTTCTGAACGGGCTGTAATGACTGGAACTGGTTTCTTCTGACAACCTGTTAAAGTGCACCATGTAATGGATCCATATATTTCATGGAAGAGGAAAGAAGTGTGAAATTTCAAGTTCAGTAAAAGTAGCTGTAAAGGCCCGTCTATGCTCCCTAATGTCTGTTTCAAATGTTTTCTATCTTACTTCCATGAGTTTTACGTTTCCATAGTTAAGTCAGTTCATTCCCTAGTGGACAGTGTTGAGTTCAGAGTTCACATCTACGTTTTCACAGCAGTTGGTAGCGATAATTTTACGCTATAAACCGTCTAAATACACCAGAAGTAAAAGAATAAAACCAAACTGTTCTCAACAACTTCTGCATCTATTTTGAGCTCCTTTTGTTTGTTTGTTTGGGCTATGCAACTCAACAATGCCCTGCGATTTCCATGGCATTGCTCTGTTTTCTGCGTCAAGTGATGGAAAGCAAAACGCACCAAATCACAGGCGTAACCGATGAAGGAGGTGCACCAAACTGTCTGCCTGTATGTGTATCCATCTTCTGCATCAAACATTTATAGACTGGCTGCTGCCGTCTCTCTGTTTGCTGCCCAGACACTTTAGAGGATGGACTTTTGGGTGGCATGGATGACTTTCATGTTCCTGCTATGCTTTACATCTGTGTTTCCGACATGCCCTAATCATGAAAAAATTATAGTTTTGTAACATTTATGGATTGCAAATGAGTCAGCAATGCTGCAGTGCGATGAATTTATTATGTTAATGTCAGTGCATGCTGACACGATCGTTACATTACATCAATGGATTTTTAACTTGGGGAAAATTTGACTGTCTACTTGCCAAGAAAACTTGTGATAATTGTGGTATCTTAGTGTTGCCAGGTTTGTTGGTACAGAAATTTGGACCGGTCAGCATTTTGTTCAATATGTAACTTTTGATTTGATTTAAACTATAATGCAATCCAACAATTCAATGCATCCCAAATTACATCTTTAATTACTGTTTTAGGGACCAGAAAATTGTTGTAACAACACTAGTGTTGGTACACTACTCTTAAGATTATTGTCCTTGTTGAGCATTTATAAGGCTGTGGCCCGTGTGTAAATGGTATATTTGTGAATGATTGCAGAGAAACTTGTAGTTTCAATGAGATACTTTTAAGTCCAGTATTTCAGATGTGTTTAAAACAGTTTTATTAGACTATTGGCCAATAAAAATGGATTGAATGAGAGAACAGAAAGTAGGACAGAAACGACAGAAAGAAGGAGCCAGTTACAACATGACTATTAAACCATGAATCACTGAAATTTTAGTAAGATTTAGTAGCATCTATTAAATTATTTGCAACAGTTTATATCACAGTGAGTTTTCTTTTTTCTTTCTGAGCCACTTGTTAAAATTTTACAGTTCAGCTTAACATAACCAGCTAGCTGAATTATAATCAACGTTAATGTTCTGGAAATGCAGAAAAATCTTCATTACCAGTCACAGACCGTAATAATGTCTCAAACTCATGTCACTTCATTGGTTGTTTAAATTCACATCGCTTCTTTAGAAAAGAAAATGCCACCCATTCAGCAACTGCAGCTGTGTTTTACATGTTACAAGTTGACTAAATAAACTCTTGAAGAGGTTTTCTTAGCTTTTCTAGTTTCATATATGTTACATATATCAGAACTAGAAATTGATTGTTTATTAAGGAAAAGGCAAAAAACAAAATACTATCATGTAAAAATGAAATAGTCTTGCTATTTTCTTTACCGTCTTTGGCAGAAGCATATGTTAGAACTGGTTCAATGACTGGTTAATAATTGAAGTTAGCTTGTGATAAATAATTCCAAACAGATGTAAGATCTGCGACTGATTATTTTCCAAACACATTCCTCCTTTCCTCGGATAAACTTGCAGATGACTGAAACAAACCTCCTGACTGGTTAGATATTCTTTATTTTGCTGAATAAATTCAAAATAAACCCAACTACTTAATTTAAACACAGATCTTTTAAACATGATCAAAGTAGCATTTTAAGCTCCACATGGCTAATTAGTCATTTTCTCTAAACCTTATCGTGAACTTGGGAATGAATAACAGCTGAAGTCACAAAAGCCATTCTTTTACCTCACTGAAGGTGAGGTTGATTGAGACTGTTGCTGATAAATGGTTTTGAAGTTTCCTCTGAAGTGTTTGTCCTGAACAGGTTGCCGCTGCTCAGAGGTCAGTGTAACTGGATGTATCTGTGTTGCGTGTGGAGGGATTACCCCTGAGGCAGACAGCAGGTGGTGTCGGGACCAAAATGCTGGCTCCTAAGCAAAGACATTCCAGCTATGGAGATTGTCTTTGTGCGAATGGGATAATAAAATGTTCAAACAGGCCAAGCTGCTTTTGCATTGGGAACAGAAACATTGTCCAACATAATTGTATTCTTATTATTCCTTTTTCCACCTCTTATTGTTTCTGATGTTTAAACAAACGGCTCTAAGATCGCTTTGTCAGAAGAAACGAACTAGACTTCATTTGGGCAAACATTTTGGTGACAGCTTGCTTAGATTTGGCAGGATTTGTCGTGAGGCATGTGGACAATTAGAAGTTGTGAGTAACTTTTGGGATGCTTTTCCTTGACAAGAGGATGTTCTTGTTTTGTTTTTCTGCTTCACAATTGAACTTGATGGCTCCTCAAAGACCAAATTGTTTTTCCTCTGTCTGGAAATCAGCTATCGTCTCTTTTGGCTGTTCTCACTTCACACTGATATTGTCTGATAAAGAACAAAGATGTCGGTTTTAGCAGGCTAGAAATCACTTGACCTCTTATTTACACTAAAGCTTCTCACCTCCTCGTGCACACTCTTATCCTACTAGTGTAGTTACTGTAAAAGCTGTTTTTGCTGAAGAAATAACTTAATTTGGATAGTACCTATTTTAACTTTAACTGTGCTTCTCGCTTTATATTTCCTTCCCATTTGTTTACTGTAATGAGAAGTTCCCCACTACTCCCCAGTGTTGCTTCAATTTCATTTAATCAAAAGGTACACAGTATTTCTCAGCTATTCTTTCTTTAAATATTAATAACATCAAGGCATTATTTGCTCTTGTTGCCAGATTAATTAATCTCTAATTATTGTTAGCCTTTCACTTTTTCAAAAAAAGTTCAAGGTGATGCCTTGACAGCAGTTATACCTTCTAAGGAAAGTATTGCGTGAACTGACTGCACTTTAAAAATAGTTATAAAATAATTATTAAATTATGGAGAATCTCATATTGTCAGCTTGTTTATTACAAACTTTCAGAAAGTGTTTTTCAGAATTCTTTAGCATCAAATTTGTTGACATATTTTCAGATATATTTCAGAAAAAAAGACAGCTTTGAAGAGTAAAGCTTTGTTATGAACTTTTCTTTTATTTTTTTTAACACCATGAATTTAAATTTAGCGCGAAATCTTTTTGGCCATGTCGTTGAAGCAATATATATCCTGAAGAAAGGGTTTAACCATCTTGGCTTTCTGGCAACATGTACTGTCATCCTGAAAAGCGACTTCGTCATTGTCAAAGTGTTTTTAGCTGGTGGAATTAGAAGAGAGTCAAAAGTTCCATATCCATTAGTTGTAGAAAACGTCTCCCACGCCCCATGTTTCACCTGACATCAATCGCATATCTGCCATTGATTGTTGAAATCTAAAATTATGTGCCATCCAGAATTAAAAATCATTTTGGCAGTCTAAAGCTTTTAAAGGGGAAGTGTTATTTTTGAGGGGTACATAAATTTGGGAATCATTTGCGTAGCAGTGGAAGAAGGATCCATTGAGTAAAAACTAAATGAAAAAAAATGTTATATTTTATTTAAAATAATAAGGTGTCAAGTGGAATACTAATGTGTTATTTGTTTGTATATTTTACTAAACAAAACTACTGAATAGACAGGTAATGGTTCCATTTTTAGTTAGTTAAAATGTAAATCTTACCAGGACCAGGAAATTTATTTGGGCAGAGTTTTGCAAAACAAATTATGACAAGTACATCAGCTTTATAATAAAAAAAATAATAATAATAAACACAAAACTTGCCCAAAGGGAGTAGACCGAAGCAGAATGCTTATGGATGTCTACCC